>CM060952.1:207526105-207531105 GCA_030765055.1 Mantis religiosa | reverse complement strand
TGGTGATGTTGGTGGTGGTGGTGTTGGTGGTGGTGGTGATGGTGGTGTTGGTGGTGGTGGTGTTGGTGTTGGTGGTGTTGGTGGTGGTGGTGGTGTTGTTGGTGTTGGTGGTGGTGTTGGTGGTGTTGGTGGTGGTGGTGTTGGTGGTGGTGATGTTGGTGGTGGTGGTGGTGGTGGTGGTGGTGTTGGTGTTGGTGGTGGTGGTGATGGTGGTGGTGGTGTTGTTGGTGTTGGTGGTGGTGGTGTTGTTGGTGGTGGTGGTGTTGGTGGTGGTGGTGGTGTTGGTGGTGGTGATGTTGGTGGTGGTGTTGGTGGTGGTGGTGTTGGTGTTGGTGGTGGTGGTGGTGTTGGTAATGTTGGTGGTGTTGGTGGTGGTGTTGGTGGTGATGTTGGTGGTGGTGGTGATGGTGGTGGTGGTGGTGGTGGTGTTGTTGTTGGTGGTGGTGGTGGTGTTGGTGGTGGTGGTGGTGATGATGGTGGTGGGGGTGGTGGTGTTTTTGGTGTTGGTGGTGGTGGTGGTGTTGGTGGTGGTGGTGGTGATGGTGGTGGTGGTGTTGGTGATGGTGGTGTTGGTGGTGGTGGTGTTGTTGGTGGTGGTGGTGATGATGGTGGTGGTGGTGGTGGTGTTGGTGGTGGTGTTGGTGGTGTTGGTGGTGGTGGTGTTGGTGGTGGTGATGTTGGTGGTGGTGGTGTTGGTGGTGGTGGTGTTGGTGGTGGAGGTGATGGTGGTGGTGGTGGTGGTGGTGATGGTGGTGGTGGTGTTGTTGGTGGTGGTGGTGTTGGTGGTTGTGATGTTGGTGGTAGTGGTGATGGTGGTGTTGGTGTTGGTGGTGTTGGTGGTGTTGTTGGTGTTGGTGGTGGTGTTGGTGGTGGTGATGTTGGTGGTGGTGATGTTGGTGATGGTGGTGTTGGTGGTGGTGGTGTTGTTGGTGGTGGTGGTGGTGATGGTGGTGTTGGTGGTGGTGTTGGTGGTGGTGGTGTTGGTGGTGTTGGTGGTGGTGGTGTTGGTGGTGGTGATGTTGGTGGTGGTGGTGTTGGTGGTGGTGGTGTTGGTGGTGGTGGTGATGGTGGTGGTGGTGGTGGTGATGGTGGTGGTGGTGTTGTTGGTGGTGGTGGTGTTGGTGGTGGTGATGTTGGTGGTGGTGTTGGTGGTGGTGGTGTTGGTGGTGTTGGTGGTGGTGGTGGTGGTGTTGGTGTTGGTGGTGGTGGTGTTGGTGGTGGTGATGTTGGTGGTGGTGTTGGAGGTGTTGTTGGTGGTGGTGTTGGTGGTGGTGATGTTGCTGGTGGTGGTGTTGGTGGTGGTGGTGATGGTGGTGGTGGTGGTGTTGTTGGTGTTGGTGGTGGTGGTGTTGGTGGTGGTGGTGTTGGTGGTGGTGTTGGTGGTGGTGGTGTTGGTGGTGGTGGTGTTGGTGTTGGTGGTGGTGTTGGTGGTGATGTTGGTGGTGGTGGTGATGGTGGTGGTGCTGGTGGTGGTGGTGTTGTTGGTGTTGGTGATGATGGTGGTGGTGGTGGTGGTGGTGTTGTTGTTGGTGGTGGTGGTGTTGGTGGTGGTGGTGGTGATGGTGGTGGTGGTGTTGTTGTTGGTGGTGGTCGTGTTGGTGGTGGTGGTAGTGGTGATGGTGGTGATGGTGGTGTTGGTGGTGGTGGTAGTGGTGGTTGTGGTGGTGAGTGTGGTGGTGATGGTGGTGATGGTGGTGTTGGTAGTGGTGATGGTGGTGATGGTGGTGTTGGTGGTGGTGGTAGTGGTGGTTGTGGTGGTGAGTGTGGTGGTGCTTGTGGTGGTGTTGGTGATGGTGGTGATGGTGGTGTTGGTGGTGGTGGTGGTAGTGGTGATGGTGGTGATGGTGGTGATGGTGGTGGTGGTAGTGGTGGTAGTAGTGGTGGTGTTGGTGAAAGTGGTGGTATTGGTGGTGGTGGTGTTGGTGGTGGTGGTGTTGGTGAATGTGGTGGTGTTGGTGTTGGTGGTGTTGGTGAATGTGATGGTGTTGGTGTTGGTGGTGTTAGTGATGGTGGTGTTGGTGGTGTTGGTGGTGTTGGTGGTGGTGGTAGTGGTGATGGTGGTGATGGTGGTGGTGGTAGTGGTGGTAGTGGTGGTGGTGTTGGTGAATGTGGTGGTATAGTGGTGGTGGTGTTGCTGGTGGTGTTGGTGAATGTGGTGGTAGTGGTGGTTGTGGTGGTGGGTGTGGTGGTGGTTGTGGTGGTGGTGTTGGTGATGGTGGTGATGGTGGTGTTGGTGGTGTTGGTGGTGGTGGTGGTGGTGATGGTGGTGTTGGTGGTGTTGGTGATGGTGGTGATGGTGGTGTTGGTGATGGTGGTGGTGATGGTGGTGATGTTGGTGTTGGTGGTGTTGGTGGTGGTGGTGGTAGTGGTGATGGTGGTGATGGTGTTGATGGTGGTGGTGGTAGGGGTGGTAGTGGTGGTGGTGTTGGTGAATGTGGTGGTATTGGTGGTGGTGGTGTTGGTGGTGGTGGTGTTGGTGGTGGTGGTGTTGGTGAATGTGGTGGTGTTGGTGGTGTTGGTGGTGGTGGTGTTGGTGAATGTGGTGGTGTTGGTGGTGGTGGTGTTGGTGGTGGTGTTGGTGGTGGTGGTGTTGGAGGTGGTGGTGTTGGTGATGGTGGTGGTGGTGGTGGTGGTAGTGTTGGTGATGGTGGTGATGGTGGTTTTGGTGGTTGGTGGTGGTGATGGTGGTGGTGCTAGTGGTGATGGTGTTGGTGAATGTTGTGGTATTGGTGTTGGTGGTGTTGGTGGTGGTGGTGTTGGTAATGGTGGTGGTGGTGTTGGTGGTGGTGTTGGTGGTTATGTTGGTGGTGGTGGTGATGGGGGTGGTGCTGGTGGTGGTGGTGTTGTTGGTGTTGGTGATGATGGTGGTGTTGGTGGTGTTGTTGTTGGTGGTGGTGGTGTTGGTGGTGGTGGTGGTGATGGTGGTGTTGGTGTTGTTGTTGGTGGTGGTGTTGGTGGTGGTGGTGGTGGTGATGGTGGTGGTGGTGTTGGTGATGGTGGTGTTGGTGGTGGTGGTGTTGTTGGTGGTGGTGGTGGTGGTGATGATGGTGGTGTCGGTGGTGGTGGTGTTGGTGGTGGTGGTGTTGGTGATGATGGTGGAGGTGGTGGTGGTGTTGTTGTTGTTGGTGGTGGTGGTGTTGGTAGTGGTGGTGGTGATGATGGTGGAGGTGATGATGGTGGTGGTGTTGGTGATGTTGTTGTTGGTGGTGGTGGTGGTGTTGGTGGTGGTGGTGTTGGTGATGATGGTGGTGGTGGTGGTGGTGCTGTTGTTGGTGGTGGTGGTGTTGTTGTTGGTGGTGGTGGTGGTGATGGTGGTGGTGGTGGTGGTGGTGATGGTGGTGTTGGTGGTGGTGGTGGTGGTGGTGATGGTGGTGGTGGTGGTGTTGGTGGTGGTGGTGGAGGTGGTGTTGGTGGTGGTGGTGGTGTTGGTGCGTGTGGTGGTGGTGATGGTGGTGGTGGTGGTGGTGTTGTTGGTGTTGGTGGTGGTGGTGTTGGTGGTGGTGGTGTTGGTGGTGGTGGTGTTGGTGGTGGTGGTGTTGGTGGTGGTGTTGTTTGTGTTGGTGTTGGATGGTTTTGGTGGTGGTGGTGTTGGTGGTGGTGTTGGTGGTGGTGGTGTTGTTTGTTTTGGTGTTGGATGGTTTTGGTGGTGGTGGTGTTGGTGGTGGTGTTGGTGGTGGTGTTGGTGGTGGTGTTGGATGGTTTTGGTGGTGGTGGTGGTGGTGTTGGTGGTGGTGGTGTTGGTGGTGGTGTTGGTGGTGGTGGTGGTGTTGTTGGTGTTGGTGGTGGTGGTGATGGTGATGGTGGTGGTGGTGGTGTTGTTGGTGTTGGTGGTGGTGTTGGTGTTGGTGGTGTTGGTGGTGGAGATGGTGGTGGTGGTGTTGTTGGTGTTGGTGGTGGTGTTGGTGGTGGTGGTGTTGGTGGTGGTGATGTTGGTGGTGGTGTTGGTGGTGGTGGTGATGGTGGTGTTGGTGGTGGTGTTGTTGGTGTTGGTGGTGTTGGTGGTGGTGATGGTGGTGGTGGTGGTGTTGTTGGTGTTGGTGGTGGTGGTGTTGGTGGTGTTGGTGGTGGTGGTGTTGGTGGTGGTGATGTTGGTGGTGGTGGTGTTGGTGGTGGTGGTGTTGGTGGTGGTGGTGATGGTGGTGGTGGTGTTGTTGGTGTTGGTGGTGGTGGTGTTGTTGGTGGTGGTGGTGTTGGTGGTGGTGTTGGTGGTGGTGATGTTGGTGGTGTTGGTGGTGGTGGTTTTGGTGGTGTTGGTGGTGGTGGTGTTGGTAATGGTGGTGGTGTTGGTGGTGGTGTTGGTGGTGATGTTGGTGGTGGTGGTGATGGTGGTGGTGGTGGTGTTGGTGGTGGTGGTGTTGTTGGTGGTGGTGGTGGTGATGGTGGTGTTGGTGGTGGTGGTGGTGTTGGTGGTGGTGGTGTTGGTGTTGTTGGTGGTGGTGGTGTTGGTGGTGGTGGTGTTGGTGGTGGTGGTGTTGGTGGTGGTGGTGTTGGTGGTGGTGGTGATGGTGGTGGTGGTGGTGGTGGTGATGGTGGTGGTGGTGTTGTTGGTGGTGGTGGTGTTGGTGGTGGTGATGTTGGTGGTGGTGTTGGTGGTGGTGGTGGTGTTGGTGGTGTTGGTGGTGGTGGTGGTGGTGGTGTTGGTGTTGGTGGTGGTGGTGTTGGTGGTGGTGATGTTGGTGGTGGTGGTGTTGGAGGTGTTGGTGGTGGTGGTGTTGGTGGTGGTGATGTTGCTGGTGGTGGTGTTGGTGGTGGTGGTGATGGTGGTGGTGGTGGTGTTGTTGGTGTTGGTGGTGGTGGTGTTGGTGGTTGTGGTGTTGGTGGTGGTGGTGTTGGTGGTGGTGGTGTTGGTGGTGGTGGTGGTGTTGGTGGTGGTGGTGTTGGTGGTGGTGTTGGTGGTGATGTTGGTGGTGGTGGTGATGGTGGTGGTGCTGGTGGTGGTGGTGATGGTGGTGATGGTGGTGTTGGTGGTGGTGGTGTTGGTGGTGGTGTTGGTGATGGTG
>CM060952.1:207503605-207521105 GCA_030765055.1 Mantis religiosa | reverse complement strand
GGCAGGAGGTATTTAGACCACGCCTACCCATTTATCTTGTAGCGTTAACGAGGGCGATGTTTGGAAAACAACACTAGCCATCTCTTTCCCCTCCCCCGGACGTCTGGTACCTTCAGGATGATTCACTGGACCGCGAGACTTCCAGAAACAGCGATCTTCCCTATATAAGGCCTGCAGTGGACGGCTTGGCGAGCAGCCGTGAGGAGCGCCGAGTGAGTGAACGGACCGGAAGACTCTGTACGTGTATCAGAGGAGTTGTACGTAATTGCGAGTGCTGAGTGGACCTGTGACAGACGAACTGGTGAATTGTAATTGTGTGCGCTACGTAATTTTGTGTAATCGGCAAGTGTTCCAACTGTAATTGGGTGGAAATAAAGAACATTTTTGTGTTTTTGCAATTAGACTTTTAATTTCACGAACCCACAAAGTCACAGTATGAATGTACATAGCGTGGAGAACCTGCTCATTATAAGGATTTGTTTGTTTGTGGATAATTAAGTTCGTGAAATTAAAAGTCCAATTGCACAAACTCAAAAATGTTCTTTATTTCCACCGAATTACAGTTAGAACACTTGCCGATTACATAGAATTACGTAGCGCACACAATTACAGTTCACCAGTTCGTCTGTCACAGGTCCACTCCGCACTCGCAATCACGTACAACTCCTCCGATGCACGTACACAGTCTTCCAGTCCGTTCACTAGCACGGCGCTCCTCCGGCTGCTCACCAAGAACCCCACTGATCTGTCCACTTCATCCCTTATATACGCAGATCGCTGTGCCTGGAAGTTCCGCGGCTCAGTGAATTATTCTGAAGGTTCCAGACGTCAATGTGGGAGGGGAAAGAGATGGCTAGTGATGTTTTTCCAACCATCTCGCAGCGCTACAAGATAAATGGGTAGGCGTCGTCTAAATGCCTCCAGTCACCCACCTGCTGTTATCTGGCCGTGCCTTACGATAATTAGGTGAAAATATTTAAATGTGGTTTCAAATATAGCGCCTAGGCTATCACGTCCCCTTTCTACTTTACATTTTCTCTTCTGCTTATAACACGCAGAATTATTTAGGGAATGGGGACTCCAAAGGTTTCTAAGGGAACAAGAAGCCAATGTATGTGGACAAGGGGTACAAGTTAAAAAGCTACAGTGTGTTGGAAAGGTACAAAAAAGAATGGACAGAAGACTTAGAGAAATTAGAAATAATATGAAAAGGCACAAGATCGTACCAAAACCAAAACGAGAGCTTCAGTCACCTTTTTTTATAATTTTTAATTGACCGATCAGCAGTACAATGCTTTACAGATCACAGTGAAAAGAAGGTAACAGTACAATAAGAACAATAACACTCAGGCGTAGGCTAACAGGCCGCCCCCTAACTACATTAAGTTAGAACTCCAGTAATACTCTCTGAGAAATTATGTGAATATTGAAGATGTAAGACAGACATCAAGCAATATAATCGTTCGAATCAGATGTATCACTCAGAAGCAGGTCCTGCGGTAGTCTCCTCTTCAAGCGTGAGGGCTGGCGCGTGCGGACGCCTATGTTATAATGCACAGCTCCTGGAACTTCTTGCAGCGTGGAAAAGAAACGACGGGCGATCCTGCGAATGTAGTCGTGAAGAGGTAACAGGCCTAGTTCGTGATGGAGCTGCTGATTACGGATGAACCATGGAGCGTTGGTAGCGATGCTCATGAAGCGATTCTGTATGACCTGAAGACGACGCAGATGATATGTGTGTGCGGCCCCCTACACTTGGCAGGCATATGTAATAAGCGGACGAACGAGTGATTTGTAGAGTAACAGTGAAGACTTTAGGCCAAGGATGGAACTGCGATGTAACAGAGGTGAGGGTTTTGAAAGTCGCCCGGAGGCCAGTGATATAAGACGATCGATATGAGCACGCCAGTTCAGTCGAGAGTCCAAAAGTACTCCAAGGTATTTAACGGGAGTTGCAGTGGGGAGTCAAGGGACATTGTTCCTGTAGAGACACAACGGAGTAAGCGGAGTATATCGGCGAAGAGTGAAGATTTTAGCTTCGGTTTTCTGAGGGTTCAGTGAGATCCACGAAGTGCTGAACCAATGAGTTAGGCGATCTAAAGAGAGCTGTACTACTTGTTGTGCGTGTTGGAGATTAACATGAGAATAATATAGTACTGTGTCATCAGCGTAAAGAGCTAAAGAAGTCGGAGCTAAGTCAAGAATATCAGAAATGTATATATTAAATAGAGTCGGGGCCAAGGTGGAACCCTGTGGGACACCTGCGGTAATATTACGTGGGGATGAAAGTTCAGTCACCTAATCTGGGATAGAGTTCCGAAATCTGAGTATGTTGGCAGCAAAACTATTAAATTTGGTGTGATGTATGCTGTGATATGTTTTAATGATGGTGCTACTAAAAGGGAAGCTATAATTAGGAAAATTGGACTGGAACCAGATTTTAATTTTGTCTGTGACTTTTAAAACATTTACGCTTCAGAAGTGAAAGAAGCAGAAAAACAAGTGCAGGAAGTGTCTAAGGAAGCAAGAATTAGTATGAGAGGTAAAAAGAGGAGGAAAGAGGATGCTGAGACAACTGGGGTGAGAAATATGCATCAGGAATATTTTGAATTTTGGATACTTTACATAAAAACACATTACTTCTTTTCCATTTGCCGTAACTTGCTTTTTTAAAATTTTACATACACTTTTCTAGAAAACTATAATAGATAACGATTTGAATACTTTTGAGCATATGGAGAATATACTGCTCTAAGCAGCTGGTGAACGCTTCATATATTACTCTTACAAGAAATTCCTCAAAAAATATTTTCATATATAAAGATTAAAAAATAAGGAGTACATTATTTATATTTCAAATTGCTATTAATGGCCAGAACGTCTTAATGGTTCACCAGCTATGTTTAATAGCATGTTTGTAAACTGATTACAAAGTTTGAAATGTGTTGCTTCAACTGTTTAGCAGAAAAGGGCACCTAAAGAAGAAAATGCGTGAAAATTTTTGAAAATTTTGTGTATACTGGAGTATCAATAGAGAAAAAATTATTAACTTTATTTATGATTTGATTATGGTTTCAGAATTAGAAGAGACTGATATATAACTGGTAACGGTTTCATTATGATAGATAGAATATCTTACAGGAAACACTAACATATATTGCATTGCAGTTCTACATGGAGACGGCTATTCTGACACTACCAACTGTCTGTAAGTAATTTAAGTCGCAGGCTTCACAGTTAACTATTGAGTTAATTGATGGAAATTAACTTCAGTCTGTACTTAAGCCTGGGACTTACGTACTTACAGCACAGTAAGTCGCTACAAACGGCGTGTGTCTCATTCTATGGGCTGTTCAATAAAGAAAAATCACAATTCATTTTTACAACGTACCTTTACTCATCCTCATAATTTTGATGGTCCTTCTCAAAATAGTCTCCCCTGAATGCGACGTACTTGTAACTACGTCTCTGCCAGTCTTTAAACACACACTGGAAACAATTTTTAAGAGATCCTTCAAAATCGCCTCCGCAGCCTTCACCATTGCTTCTGATGACGGATAATGCCTCCCACGAAGGCGTTTCTTCAAGTTAGGGAATAGGAAAAGGTCACATGGGGCTAAATCCGGACTATAGGGAGGGTGAGGGATGCGCTTCGCCTCGATGTTTGCAAGATATTCAGCAACAACATTGGTAACATGCGGCCGCGCATTATCGTGGTGCAGCATCCGGCCTGCTTCGCGGAAATGTAGTATCTTGCGCCTGATTTGGACTTGCAATGTTTTCAGGACATCCCTGTAGTATTGTCCAGTTACTGATGTGTGTGCAGGTACAACATGCTAATAAACAATTCCATGAATATCAAAGAATGAGATGACCATAACTTTCCCAGCAGAAGCAACAACTTTTGGCATTTTGGGGGTTGGTGATGAAGGAGATTTCCAAACTGAGCTTTGCTGTTTGCTCTCAGGATCAAAATGATGTAGTCAAGTTTCATCAGCAGTGTTTCCTTTTGAAAGAAACTGCGGATCTTCCTCTAACATCAACTTAAGTGTTTGTTTGTAATTTTACGTCCCCCAACGTTAAGTCATATCGGACAATGAATGGGATGGGTGAAATGATGCTCAAATGAGCCCAGAGTCCATAGAGCTTAGAGTTTCCTGACTCTCGTCTTTCAGGATAAGGGAAAACCCCGGGATAAGTCTTATCCAGGTAACTCACTCTGACCGAGATTCGAGCTCGGGACCTCTTGAACGTGAGGCAGACTCGCTACCAACACGCTACCGAGATGGGCATAAACTTTAAGTGCATGCAGACTTGCATGGGAATGTCCTTTGTTTCGGGAATCAACAGTCTTGGAACCCATCGCGCACAAACACGTCTCATGTTTAATGTTTCTGTCAGCTCTTCCGTAAGAGCAGTAACTGGAGTACCGGGTCCACCTTCCTTTGAATTTGATTGTCTCCCCTGTTTAAACATTTTAAACCACATTCGAGCTGTGCTGTAGGGAAGAACAGACTCTCCATAGGCCTCCTGTAACATTGTACTGGCCTCAGCTGAAGATTTGTTAGGACGAAAGCAAAATTTCAAAGCCGCATATTGTTTCTCGCATGTTACGTTATTTGCAGCGGTAGGCGATACGGAACATGTCTGAACTTGTCTGGTTCTCACAGGCGGTAACCAGGAGTACCAACAATGAAACTACTACGGCGTGTTTGTTTCACATTAAGCTAAGAGAATATAATAAACTTGAATTTTAGTACGGAGAATTATGACCGTAAAAATTAGGATCATTGTTTATGGAACAGCCCTCGTATATGAGAGCCCTTAGTAATTTACAGGGAAAAATACGAGTCAATTAGAGAATTTAATGTCATGCTGGTTTGTTGACCTAGTAGCTCAATGGTTAAGAGCAACCGGACGAAGACCGGGAGAATCTTGGTTCAAATCCCGGCTATGGCATTGAACCTTTCAGTTGTTGGCTCTACCTCTCCAAGTATAAAAAGTAATTGCAATAGGACAAGTACAGTGTGAAGTGGATGTGGAGCACAGAGAATTAGAAAATGGACGTTGCTTAGGTGTAGAATTGGCTAATCGCAGAAAATGAAGTAACTAGAAAGGGGACGGATGACAAGGGAAGAATTACACAAATAAGTCAGACGTAAAGATATTAGGAAGAAACATAGTTAAAAGTGGCAAGTGAGGTCCAATTACTGTATCAGAGAAAGTTGCGAAGTGTAAGTGAGAATTCTGGGGAAATTGAGGTTAATGAAGTGATAGTAATAAGTACTGAAAATATGAGGTAAATAACGACTCAGAGAAGGATAAACGCCCCCCTCGGTAGCATAGATGGTAGCGTGTCTGCCTCACGTTTAAGATGTCCCGAGATGTGACAATCCTGTATCAGCAACCGAAAGAAGGTGATATTGGTCATTGGAATATAGAGCTAAGATGTAGAGCGCTTCTCTTTAGTCGGAGTTATATACTACAGCACAAAGACTGTACATTCTCCAGCAAGTGGATACAACATTGGGTTACTGCCGTCGGACTAGACGCCCCACTAGATGTTAGAGGGATTCCAACAACCCTAGACTATATGCGAAGCTATGTGCATGACCGAAGTTATCTTCTGACCGCAACTGACTACACCTCGAATATAATCTATGAGCTATTGATGCTTCCCTGTAAGGCTCCTGCTATGCGCATATCCAGGAATTGGAGAGCGGACACTCAACATTCAGCTATGTTCTCTAACATCTCATCGAAACATCTGTCGGCAAGACTCCGATCCCTATGGTTTGTGGTGGTACATGATATCCTGACCACCCGCAGTCGTTTACATAGGATACGGCTCTCAGATTCAAGTAAGTGTATGCAATGTGATGGAGAGGATACCATACAGCATAGACTTTATGAATGCGCAGTTGTGGCGCCGATTAAGGGACGCCTTTTGAAGTATTTACAGCAACTCCGTTTGACCCGATATGACTGGTGTACCCCACACATTCTTCTCGAACCGAACTTTGCGATCACTGCGTCTGCCAGACATCGGTTTTGTGTGTGGTTACTAGCTCATACATAACAATTTCTCAGATACTAAAACAAATAAAATAAATTTAAAAATAAATAAATAAAATACAAAACATACTACCAACTATCAAAATAAAACAATACTGGGATCCAGTATTCATTTAACTGGTATCCAGTTAAATTAAAAAAAACTACTTATACCGGTAACCGGTATATTATATATTGGTGACCAATACATTTTATATAACATTTAAATACAATTACATTAAAACATCTTCCAAATCTATAAAGAAAAAAAATCTTTTTTTAAAAAAAATTAACCAAAAACATATAAATTCAAAAACTTTAAATTTTTTATATTTAAAACATTTCAAATATTTTAAACAATCCTTTTATTTTAAAAACAAAATCAATTCTTAAAGATTTTAGAACTTTTTAAAACACTTTAGAATTTATATAAACAAAAAAATACTGGACAATACTGCAGGGATGTCCTTAAAACATTGCACGGCGCAAAAGACCACATTTCCGTGAGTCAGGTTGGATGCTGCACCACGATAATGCACGGTCGCATATTGCCAATGTTGTTGCTGAATATCTTGCAAAAATCAACGTGAAGTAGATCTCTCACCCTCCCTATGGTCCGGATTTAGCCCCATGTGACTTTTTTCTATTCTCTAACTTGAAGAAACGTCTTCGTGGGAGACATTATCCATCATTAGAAGCAGTGGTGAAGGCTGCGGAGGCGATTTTGAAAGATATCTCAAAAAATGGTTTCGAACATGTCTTTGAAGACTGGCACAAACGCTGGGACAAGTGCATCGCATTCATGGAAGACTATTTTGGGAAGGACCAACAAAATTTTGAGGATGAGTAGAGGTACGTTGTCAAAAAAAATTGTGATCAGTCTTTATTCAACAACCCTCGTAAGTTCCTTGGTAACAACACAACGGGAATTTTAAAGAGAACTTAATGTACGTGATGTTCTGACAAAGGCAACAATTATATCGCTGGTAAGAAAGCTGGAGACAACTGGTATACTGCTTAGTGAGAGTGGAAAACATAGACCGTCATCTGTTACAGATGTTCGCAGAAGGCTATTGAATTCTCCAAACAAATCGTTGTGTCGATTGAGCCAGGAATCAGGGTATTTATATGGAACATGTCAAAGAGCTGTGACCTTACTGAGTGCATATGGTACAACAACTGAAAGAAGCAGATTATGATAAACAAATAAGTTACTGTCGATGGTTTCTGGATACTCTTTATGCATGTCCAGACATTCTCTCCATACTGTCACGGCGACGGGCATGAAAGTTTCGGCGCAAATACATAACAGACGGATGGAGTTTCACGGAGATAAAGAGCTTGCCTAAGCAGATAAACATAACGAAGAAGATAAAGGACCTCTCGGCACAGATTAAGTTACGCTTCTGAAATGAGACAGAACATTCGATTTCTTCCATCTTCTCTGTGATGCTGTCGCTGTTCCACTTCCTGACACCAATTGTGACTTTATGGATTCGTAGAATTAAAACTCCGAGTTGCAGATGTTCAAATATTCTTTATTTCCGTAGAAATACACTGTTTCATAAATACTGAGGCTTTCACGGCCGGCGTCGTTAACTCCACTAACTATGATGTCCGGGCTTGTAGGCCGTGGTCCATTTTTACTACCTTCCAACGTTTCGCCGAAGGCTGCGTTCGGCATCATCAGGGTTCTAAGTATATAGACCCGGAGTCCAACACAAGACTGGAGCACCGAGTCCTGAAGCATGGAATTTATAGCCGCGCGTGGCTAGGGGACGTGGCCTGGTGGTGGGCGGAGCGTGATTGCCTATTGGCTCTGTCGGTCCGTGGGTTGTCTCTGTTTTTAGGCATAAATTGGAGCGCTTCGTCTTGCTGCGGTTTCACTCTTGTATTCTCCAGAGCCGGGATCCATGGCCTGCTCATCTGGTGTCGCTCTTCTTTCCGATTGTAGCAATTCTTATGCTTGTAAATTTCTATAGCTTCCCTTGTCAGTCGAGCATGGTAATGTGTAGTTCTTGACAGAACCGCAGTGTCCTTATAGCTTACGTCATGTCCAAACAATAAAGAATGCTCTGCCACTGCTGATTTTTCTGTCTGACCCAATCTGCTGTGTCTTTCGTGTTCTTTTAAACGTGTACTGATGCTGCGCATGGTGGTTCCAATGTATACCTGGCCGCAACTGCATGGGACTCTGTATACACCAGCTGCGCTGTGAGGATGACGCTTGTCCTTTGCAGAATTCAGTAAATCCTTTATCTTCTTAGTTGGTCTGAAGATGGTACTGATGTTTTGTGACCGTAGCAGTCTGGCTATTCGGTCCGTAACTCTCTTAATGTATGGTAAGCAGATGGTAGCTAATGGCGGTTCCTTCCTGTCTGTCCGTACCGACGGGTACCTCGGATGCCGGGCTCTAGCGATTTCTTTGTATGTGTAGCCATTCCTTTTGAGGGCTCCATTTAAATACAGGATTTCCTTGTGCAGCTTTCTTGGTTCGCAGATTTTCTTAGCTCGTTCAGTAAGAGTCTTGATTATGCCTGATTTTTGCTGGGGGTGATGGTTTGAAGTCTTGTGCAGATACCTGTCCGTGTGAGTAGGTTTACGGTACACTGTGTGACCCAGGCGTGATCCATTTTCTCTTGTTACCAAGACATCAAGGAAAGGAAGACTGTTGTCTGTTTCCTTTTCCATGGTGAACTGTATGCCTTAGTTTCGGCTGTTTAAATGTTGAAGGAATATTTCCAGTTTCTCAGCTCCATGATTCCAGATGACAAAGGTGTCGTCCACGTATCTAAACCATACTTTCGGTTTATATACAGCTGTCTTCAGAGCCTGGTCCTCAAACCTCTCCATGAAGAAATTGGCAATCACTGGACTTAGTGGACTGCCCATGGCCACACCATCTGTCTGTTCACACTGTTTAATTCTCACGTAACAACATTACGTCACATACACAACACAATCTACCAAGGTCGATGACCACACAAACAGCGTTCTGATTACATCTGCTTACAACACTCCTGTTACGTCTCTCTGTTTACGAGTGACTCTTGGAGAGTCATCACTTCCTTAAATACCTCATTGATAATTCGAGAATGTTCTGTAACAATAAAGAAATCGAATGTTCTAACACCTTAGTCTGTGCCAGCAAGTTCTTTATCTCCGTGAAACACTATCCGTCAGTCATCTGTTTGTGCCGAAACTTTTATGTCCGTCGCCGCGACAATAACGTGTTTTACAGATGAGACATGGCTTTATCTCTCAGGTTACATAAACACGCATTGGGCTGGTGTAAACCCCCAAGTGATCCACGAAACTCCACTGCATATTGAAAAGGTTGGAGTACGGTGCGCGTTGTCAGCTTCCAGGATCGTTGGTCCCATTTTCTGTGATGTGACTGTAGACACTGAAGTTTATATGTCTTCAACATATTTGTTGAGCAGCTGGATGATATCGAATTGAGATAAGGTTATTTCTAGCAAGATGGAGCTACGTGCCATGGCACACTGAAACTTGTAACCAGTTTCTTTGATAATCGAATAATCTCAAAAGGTCTGTGCCCCAAGATTCCCTGACCTAAACTCACCGGATTTTTTCTTGTGGGGTTATCTAAAAATAGAGTCTACAAGAATAAGCCACGGATACTTGATGTTCTCAGGGAATACATTCGAACCGAAATAAGTAACATTGGCGAGGATACTCTCTGTAAAACTTCAGAGAATATGGTGAGACGAATGCAAACTTGTATAGATGCTGGTAGAGTACACTTCCAACATTTTCTCTGAGATGTAAATAGTGTAATGTAATCTCCCAGTTGTGTATTATACGAAGGGGGGCACAAAATAAACCGGACTCCGAGGGTGCTTTCACTCGCAGACGTAGTGCAGGGTTCTCACGCTAGATGGTGTTTATAGAGACCTCGATGAAATAGCTGTGCATACGGCGTCAGCGTGGAGCTGAACGTGCAAGTGTGGTATTGTGTTTCTGTGACTGTTGGCAGGTTACCTGTGAGAAGTCGTTATGCCAACTTTAAAAAAGCAGAGTGTGAACTTTTGTTTCCTGCTTAAAAAGCTGCAACGGAGACACGGCAAATGCTTCAGGAAGCTTTCCAGGAGGACGCTATGAGCAGCACACAGGTTTTCGAGTGGTTTGGGCGCTTTAAACGTGGTGAGATGTGTGTTGAAGACCAAGCTCGTTCTGGACGCCCTTCAACATCGCGAAATGAGGAGAACACTGAAAAGGTCCATCAAAAGATCAACGAGGATCATTGCCAAACGATCGACCAAATTTCAGCAGCGACAGGAATTAGTTGGAGCTCGTGCCAGCGGATTTTGAGGGAGGACTTGCACATGAGACGTGTTGCTGCTAAATTTCTTCCGCGCCTTCTCACACAGGAGCACAAAACTATCCGCATGAATGTGTGTCAGGACTTGAAAACGGAGATTGCACGTGATCCAAACTTCTTGAACAAAGTCATTACAGGGAATGAGAGTTGGTGTTACGGGTATGACCCAGAAACCAAGCAAGCGTCAAGCCAGTGGAGGACTCCCAACTCTCCCAGGCCAGAAAAGAAAGGCAAGTGAGGTCAAATGTGAAGACGATGGTCATTGTCTATTTTGATGTTCGTGGAATTGTGAATCGGGAATTCGTACCCCGTGGCCAGACTTTTACTTGGATGTTTTAAGGCGTCTGCGAGAGGATGAGAGGAGGAAGCGCCCGGAACTTTGGCGATCAGGGAGCTGGTTTCTGCATCCTACAATGCTCCAGTACACACGGCCTTACGAGTGACCCACTATTTGGCATCTCAGAGGTGCTCTGTCGTTCCCCACGCTCTGTATTCGCCGGACCTAGCCCCGCGCGACTTTTTCCTATTTCCACGAATAAAAAAAAAACGCTAAAAGGGAAGCGTTATGACGATGTGGAGGCGGTAAAAACAGCTTTGTAAAGGGTATTGGACAATATCAAACTAGAAGAGTTCCAAACATGCTTCCAACAGTGAGAAAAGAGACTTGACAAGTGCATCGCATGTAACGGAGAGTATTTTGAAGGTGACTGAAGTAATTTTGTAAAAAGGTTCATCAATAAAGTTTTTATGACAACAATCCGGTTTCCTTTGGGTCCTCTTTCATATTCTCCCAAAGTTGCATGTGTGTCCTATTATTAGTTCAAATGTTATGACGTATTGAGCTGGGGCAGATTTACATGAGTCGCTCTATATTTAGTAGTCAAACATATCTATAAATGCATTTGTTAAACCAGAACACTGAGAAAAAGGCTACATCTCATTTTGAAATAAAGCTATTTGGCTACGAACAAAAACTATAGTTAACTATTTTATTCTAATGTGGATTTGTTTCCTCTACCTCAGTGTTAGTTTACTAATGTATGTGTTGTGATATTATTTGAACTGGCCACAAGTTATCTGCACACTTATCCTGATGAAAGACAAATTCTGTGTTATTTACAGTTCCTGTTTAATGTTTCCTTCTTTCAATATAAGCGATTAGCAGACAGTCTATTAGGTCAAGTATGCCAAACGGAAATGTCCTTTCAAGAGTAGATCTTGTTCAGCAGCGACATGGAGGTAGGATGTCATTTCCTATGAGTTCAGACTCTGGCAAGAAAATCAATGTAGTGACCTTGTGAGTAAAGGGGCAACAAAACTACATCCAGTCCATCTCATTTGTAGATCACAGAGAAATTCTCAAAGCAGTGCGGTCACAGCACCCGGGAAGCTGAACATGGCTTCACTTTTACTTAGCTTTTTCACTTTAGACTTCATTGAGGCTTCTCTTCATTGGAATGCAAATCTCGGGTGTAGACGATGTGGTCAGAATAGCAATAGAGAACTCGTCGCTGCAGAGTATTGAATTTCTTACATTAGCCTTTTCCGTCTTAATTCCTGTCAGATATTCCCTCAAATCCTATGTACCTTTGTCATTAATACTCCTCTGTAATTCTATCGACATGTAGGTCCGTACCCATTATTTTACCTTTAAAACAAAAATAGAAATTGCTAGGGGTCCCGGGTTCGATTCCCGGCAGTGGGGGTGGGGATTTTTCTCCAACCAAGATAATTCCTCATCTTCCCCAGAGTCTGGAAGTATGAATGAGAGTGTGAATGTGTACGTGATCTAATGATTAAAACCCAACGAATACGAGTTAACACCTTCGATATGTTCTAAAGGAGAACGGCCACCGATATGACCATTGTAGTTAAAGGCGGGGTATAAATGTGTACGTGATCTAATGATTAAAACCCAACGAATACGAGTTAACACCTTCGATATGTTCCAAAGGAGAACGGCCGCCGATATGACCATTGTAGTTAAAGGCGAGGTATAAACGTGTACGTAATCTAATGATTAAAACCCAACGAATACGAGTTAACACCTTCGATATGTTCCAAAGGAGAACAGCCGCCGATATGACCATTGTAGTTAAAGGCGGGGTATAAATGTGTACGTGATCTAATGATTAAAACCCAACGAATACGGGTTAACACCTTAGATATGTTCCAAAGGAGAACGGCTGCCGATATGACCATTGTAGTTAAAGGCGAGGTATAAATGTGTACGTGATCTAATGATTAAAACCCCACGAATACGAGTTAACACCTTCGATATGTTCCAAAGGAGAACGGCTGCCAATATGACCATTGTAGTTAAAGGAGAGGTATAAATGTGTACGTAATCTCATGATTAAAACCCAACGAATACGAGTTAACACCTTCGATATGTTCCAAAGGAGAACGACCGCCGATATGACCATTGTAGTTAAAGGAGAGGTATAAATGTGTACGTAATCTCATGATTAAAACCAACAAATAGGAGTTAATACCTTCGATATGTTCCAAAGGAGAACAGCCGCCGATATGACCATTGTAGTTAAAGGAGGGGTATAAATGTGTGTGTGATCTAATGATTAAAACCCAACGAATACGAGTTAACACCTTCGGTATGTTCCAAAGGAGAACGGCCGCCGATATGACCATTGTAGTTAAAGGCAGGGTATAAATGGGTACGTGATCTAATGATTAAAACCCAACGAATACGAGTTAACACGTTCGATATGTTCCAAAGGAGAACGGCCGCCAATATGACCATTGTAGTTAAAGGCGGGGTATAAATGTGTACGTGATCTAATGATTAAAACCCAACGAATACGAGTTAACACCTTAGATATGTTCCAAAGGAGAACGACCGCCGATATGACCATTGTAGTTAAAGGAGAGGTATAAATGTGTACGTGATCTAATGATTAAAACCCAACGAATAGGAGTTAACACCTTCGATATGTTCCAAAGGAGAACAGCCGCCGATATGACCATTGTAGTTAAAGGAGGGGTATAAATGTGTGTGTGATCTAATGATTAAAACCCAACGAATACGAGTTAACACCTTCGATATGTTCCAAAGGAGAACAGCCGCCGATATGACCATTGTAGTTAAAGGCGGGGTATAAATGTGTACGTGATCTAATGATTAAAACCCAACGAATACGATTTAACACCTTCGATATGTTCCAAAGGAGAACAGCCGCCGATATGACCATTGTAGTTAAAGGCGGGGTATAAATGTGTACGTGATCTAATGATTAAAACCCAACGAATACGATTTAACACCTTCGATATGTTCCAAAGGAGAACAGCCGCCGATATGACCATTGTAGTTAAAGGCGGGGTATAAATGTGTACGTGATCTAATGATTAAAACCCAACGAATACGAGTTAACACCTTCGATATGTTCCAAAGGAGAACAGCCGCCGATAATACCATTGTAGTGAAAGGCGGGGTATAAATGTGTACGTGATCTAATGATTAAAACCCAACGAATACGATTTAACACCTTCGATATGTTCCAAAGGAGAACAGCCGCCGATATGACCATTGTAGTTAAAGGCGAGGTATAAATGTGTACGTGATCTAACGATTAAAACCCAACGAATACGATTTAACACCTTCGATATGTTCCAAAGGAGAGCGGCCGCCGATATGACCATTGTAGTTAAAGGCGAGGTATAAATGTGTACGTGATCTAACGATTAAAACCCAACGAATACGATTTAACACCTTCGATATGTTCCAAAGGAGAACAGCCGCCGATATGACCATTGTAGTTAAAGGCGAGGTATAAATGTGTACGTGATCTAATGATTAAAACCCAACGAATACGATTTAACACCTTCGATATGTTCCAAAGGAGAGCGGCCGCCGATATGACCATTGTAGTTAAAGGCGAGGTATAAATGTGTACGTGATCTAACGATTAAAACCCAACGAATACGATTTAACACCTTCGATATGTTCCAAAGGAGAACAGCCGCCGATATGACCATTGTAGTTAATGGCGGGGTATAAATGTGTACGTGATGTAATGATTAAAACCCAACGAATACGAGTTAACACCTTCGATATGTTCCAAAGGCGAGCGGCCGCCGATATGACCATTGTAATTAAAGGAGGGGTATAAATGTGTACGTGATCTAATGATTAAACCCAACGAATACAAGTTAACACCTTCGATATGTTCCAAAGGAGTTCGGCCGCCGATATGACCATTGTAGTTAATGGCGGGGTATAAATGTGTACGTGATGTAATGATTAAAACCCAACGAATACAAGTTAACACCTTCGATATGTTCCAAAAGAGAGCGGCCGCCGATATGACCATTGTAATTAAAGGAGGGGTATAAATGTGTACGTGATCTAATGATTAAAACCCAACGAATACGAGTTAACACGTTCGATATGTTCCAAAGGAGAACAGCCGCCAATATGACCATTGCAGTTAAAGGCGGGGTGTAAATGGAACAAATAACAAAAATAGAAATCTACCATTGCATAATTAAACCGCTCGTAAAAGTTAAAGACAAGTGAACGATGGCCAATGCTCAGGAGTAGCACTGTTGTCACGCATAGGATAAGTGCGTCCAGTACCGCACACCTAAGTTTTGTTTCAAAATTCAAAGAAAATGCAATGGAGATCAAGCAGCGTGTTACTATAATAATGAAGCTAATAACATACAGAAACAGCATTAGTAGTGAACTTTCATGAACGCGAGTCATGTTGACTTTTTATAACTAAAGTAAATATTAGTGATAACTACTCATCTCAAAAAGTGTTTCCCAGCACCGGACAGACGTAAATAAATACATATTTCTAAACAATGGAAGACGAACTGTATAATAAATCACAAGATAATTATTCTTATCATAGTTATTGTATTTTTGATATAAAAATAGAACACGGTAATATAATATATTTTTCAAAATGTTCTCTAGAGGTTACCACAACAAAATTAAAATGACTTAGAAGTGATGAAATATTTTTTTTTCAAACACAGTAATCACCTCTATAAAAATCAATGTTCTCTTGCCCTGTACATTCAATATGTGTCCAACCCTTACACGATACACACTAAACCCAAGCCTCGTCTGTGATTTCTAAACAAATGATACACTCTCAATCAACACTGGTTTTGGTTACAAAATTTAATTTTGTTTTAGTCTTCTAAGGCTCTTCACTATTTCCTGTTTCTGTTGACACAGAGTTAGAGGTAGGTTCTCTATTTATAGTTTTATTAATGTTAGTCTTACGTCCCTTTGCTATTGGTTTGTTCCTTTGTTTTTGTGCCTTTTCCTGCAACATCAACTTATACAGAGTCGATGTTAATGTTTCAGCAATATATATTGCTACTCCCAGGTTCATTGAACCTTCTCTCACATTCTTTATTGCTTGTTACATATTTTCCTCTAACCACTTTCCTTTCTTTTTGGCCTCCATGTTGACATGAATGTCTATAAACAAAAATTCATCTAATGTCAGTGCAAGTTCAGGTGATAAAGATATACCTTCGCGTACGGTACTGGGAAAATTGCTATCGTACGGTACTAAGCAACTCACACGTACGTATATATGACGTCATAGCACGGCCCGATTCTTTTAAACCGACACTGTATTTTGTGTTTGTGTAGTCTACTTAATACCAAATAATATGAGTACAAATACTTAATTAGTTCTTCACCGGACAAAGGCCGTGCCGTGGCTCAGTGGTTAGACTGCTTGGCTCTCACCAAGACGGCCCGGGTTCGATCCCAGGCGACCGTAAAGTGATATTTGTGGTGGACAACATGGCGCTGGGGCGGGTTTTCTCCGGGATCTCCGGTTTACCCCGCCATCTCATTCCACAGGGGCTCCAACTTCATCTCATGTATCATCAGTGTCACCGCCTGCAGTGCCGTATGTAGTAAAAGCGAGCGTTAAACCCTACACCTTTTACCGGACAAGGCAGTAGCAAGGTCAGCAAGTTATTAACAGCACAGCTCCAGTTCACTACACGACTTCTCTGAATAATAACTTCTAATTCAACGGTCAAAGAGGAGGGAAAACTTTCTTTTGGTAACAATAGTTGTTTGTCACTTACATGCGCTTAGCCGAGCGAGATGGCTTAGGCGGTTTCGTCTGTGGCCCGGATTTGGGAGGTCCGAGTTCAACTCCCGTGCTCGCCAGGCGAATGTTGGGTAGAGTAATTACACCCTCGGAATTTCCTGTCCATCAATTTCACCTATTAATCATTTCTGATCTGGTGTCTTACAGTAAAGCAAGTGTCGGAGGAAGTCTCGGCGTTGCATGGCAGGATGATATGCTTCCGATGAACACTTTCACCACTCTGGTGATGCATTTTTTTCACTGCAAGTTCTAGCCGAAACTCCGAAGACTTCGGCCTCTACCAACCTGGAAGCGATGGAAAATTCCGGGGCTCTTTCCTTGGGGCAATAAATTGAGTCTAAAAGAGCTTCTATCGACAACAAGATGAGTGGAAGTGTATACGCCACTTACGCGCATCAACCCTACAGGGAAGACTACCGAATAACCTCGGTAAGTTCACCTGGTGATTAAGCACACTTTCTACTAGCTCTGCAGGCTACAGTCTGATTGTTAAAAAAAGACACGTGAAGGTCATCAGGCAACGGACGCTCGTTGCTATGGTAACGTAAACAAAGGTTGCCAGATTGGATACACTGGTGAAATCACATACTCCTCAGCTCTGTTATCGCTAGTTGTATGCGGGAAGCAGAGTTTGTCTAGTTGCGCTGTGTATTGTTGGCCTACTTTGTTAAAACACAATTAAAATATATATTTATGGAGGCAAGACGTAGTGGCGGTAGGATTAGAGGTGGATCGAGGAATCATGGTCCAAGACAAAGATCAGCTTACGGTCGTGATGTTACATTGTATATCAAGCTAGAGAATTTGTCTGTTCTCTTAGAGAATTCTTCCAACAGGAAGAAAGACGTAGTGGCGGTAGGAATAGAGATGGACCGAGAAATCATGGCCCAAGACAAAGATCAGCTTACGGTCGTGATGTTACATTGTATAGTCAAGCTAGAGAATTTGTCTGTTCTCTTAGAGAATTCTTCCAACAGGAAGAAAGACGTAATGG
>CM060952.1:207413605-207501105 GCA_030765055.1 Mantis religiosa | reverse complement strand
TTACGATGTATAGCAACAATAACGGTAAGTATGGAATATTAGTTACATAGTACAAACAATGATATAAAGAGGTCACACATGTGAAGACTCTACAACTCAGTGAATCTGTGAACAATTTATGAAAATGGACAAAATCTAGTACCGAGCTGTCATTAAATATTTGTTTTTGAAAGGCAATACGCATACACAAATCAAAGATGAGTTGGATTCTCTGTATGGGGACTCTGCACCATCATTTACCACAGTAAAAGTTTGAACAGCTGAATTTAAACGTGGCCGTAAAAGCTTGGGAGGCGATAAACTTTCGGAACGTCAAAAACTGCAACTACCGACGAAAGCATCGCTAAAGTTCACCAAATGGTGCTAGGCGACCGCCGTATTTAAGTCAGATAGACAGCAGAGGCTATGAATATATCAAAAGAAAGGGTTTGTCACATATTGAATCTAAATTTAGACATGAGAAAGCTGTCCGCGTGTTGGGTGCCGCGATTACTCACGTAAGACCAAAATCGTGTTCCAATGAACACATCCAACGCCCTGTTGGCTCAGTTTAGCCGCGATAAATCCGAGTTTTGGCGCCGGTTAATTATTGTAGATGAAAGTTTGGCACACCGTTATACGCTGGAAACAAAAATACAGACCAAACACTGAACTGCAAAGGGGGAAGCGGCTCCAAAAGAAGCAAAAACTGTTTTTTTTTTCCTGCTAGGAAAGTGATGGCAACTGTCTTTTGGTATAGTCATGGAGTTATTTACATCAAACAGGAGAAACCATTGCAGAAGCATACTACGCATTAGCACTTGACAAGCTGAAGGCAGAACTTGCGAAAAATCGGTCACATTTGCAGAAAAAGAAGAGCCTGTTTCACCAAGACAACACACCGTCTCACACCTTAGCGGTTGTGATGGCGAAAATCCACGAATTACGGTTTGAAATGCTTGACTCACCAGATCTAGCCCCAAACGACTTCTTTTTATTCCCTCATCTGAAAATTGCGCTCGGAGGACAGAGATTTTCGTCAAATGAAGAGGCAATCACCTTCGTGAACATTTATTTTGCAGAGAAAAACGCCGAGTACTATTTGGACGTGTTACAGAGATGGGAGCATCGCTGGGAGAAGTGTGTAGAGTTACAAGGAGACTATGTTGAAAAACGTCGAGTACTATTCTGACGGGTTACAGGGATGGGAACATCGCTGGGAGAAGTGTGTAAAGTTACAAGGAGACTATCCTGAAAAACTCCGAGTACTATTTGGACGGGTTACAGAGATGGGAACATCGCTGGGAGAAGTTTGTAGAGTTACAAGGAGACTAAGTTGAAGAAAGTTCTGAAAAAAAAATGTCTTGGTTCTTTATTAGGTTGGAAACTTCAGACCACCTATGTACATCTTGTGCATTGCCCCTCTTTAGTTAAACCCTTCCTTACCAGCAATTACTGATGTATTTATAAGTTTCACTGCACTGTTCTACTGTCAGCTCTGTATGGATACATTATACTTAGGATGGGTTTAGGAAAATAAAGCTTGCACGGTGAGAAATCTCAGCAATGCATACCTTGAGAGCACCAGAAAAGAATGTGCGGAAATCATCCTATACTTATCAAGCTACTTCACGAAAACATCGATAAATCAACAGAAAACAAAATGTTCGTCTTTGGATGTTAGATTTCCTTTGGTATTTTCGATATTTATGCGTGATAGATTTGTGTTTAGCTGTGCTTTTTGGGTATCAACATGGCCTGTAGGGGTTTCTCGTATTCCATTACCAATGCTAATTAATGAACAGATAAACAATGCGTTTGTAAAAAAGCTTGTATATATCACATGAACACGTATTATGCACGCTTTGTTAGCCACATTATAGGATTTTCTCCATTAAACTGCAAAAACAGTATTTGCTGGAATGTAATTTAAAATATTCTCTTCACTAACATTTGATAGAGCTATATGAAAGCGTAAATGTACACGCAAAACTTGCATTACATGAATGACTAATTCCAATCTGATTAATTCAACCCGTACTACATTTTAACTTTTAGTATATTTTCTTATGCCCAATTGTAGATTCCTTAGTATTCATGATAAGTTGATGGTATTTTTCATGTTTACAAGCAAATTGTGCAGCAATTGTCAGCTTCTCAGAGCTTCACTCATGTCATAAGAAGCTAAACTGCCACGTTTCAGAATTGGTGCTTTTTTTTCTTATGTTTTCGTATGGCATACGTACTGTTAGAACAGGAATAGGCGGTGAGTCAAGATAACGTCACCGTAATTCCGCGTTTCTTTTATATTCAAAGAGCAATATGGTCCAGGAGAAAGATGTTCCTTTACATCCTCCCCATCTGTCACTCTCTAAGGGGAAGACCAGTTGGACGGTCATCTGCCATGTGAAGTCTAACTGTTCTAATGTTATTGCTGAATATCTTGTAAAAATCAACGTGAAGTGCATTCCTCACCCTCCATTTAGCCCTAAGTGATTTTTTTCTATTCCCTAACTTGAAGAAACGTCTTCGTGGGAGGCATTGTCAATCATCAGAAGCAGTGGTGAAGGCTGCGGGGGTGATTTTGAAGGATCTCTCAAAAATGGTTTCCAGCATGTCTTTGAAGACTGGCAGAAATGCAGGGACAAGTGCATCGCATTCAGGGGAGACTACTTTGAAAAGGACAATCAAAATTATCAGGATGAGTAAAGGTATGTTGTCAAAAAAGTGACCATTCTTTACTAAACAGCCCTCGTATGTAGAATTATGGACGGAAAAGAGCTTAGTGAGTTTTTGTGGACTTACTATCAGGGCTATGGAATAAATAGATTTTAAATGTCTCTGTACCGTCCGTCTGCTTGAAATGCAGATATTGATGTAACAATATATTTAAAGACAAATGCAGGTTCTGAGATCCACTATGCCCACCAAAAAGCAATTTTAGAACTAAATTCCAAATTGTGCGTGTATCTATATTTGCGTGTATGTTGAGTGGCAATTAATACCCGCTGTTACCTCATATGCACCACACGCAATGACACAGGTAATACCTGGAATGGAATGACTATTTGTAAAGGAATTTTGGAATGGAGATGTTCCAATCGTACCTCTTCGCTATTTCTCAATTATGAGAACCGAGGAAAATCTTAAGGCACCTTCATGGCGGTGCCTCCTCGACTACTCTCACGCTCACATGTGTATTGTCGCGAGCATTGCATTGGCGCGTACAAAGAGAGAAAGCGCAACGCGGAGATAAAAAGCTTGCCGAAACAGATAAAGATAGATAAGTGTAAGGTGCAGCGCGGAGATAAAAAGCTTGCAGAAACAGATAAAGATAGATTACTGGGAGGCGCATGTCGGAGATAAAAAGCTTGCCGAAACAGATAAAGTTAGATAACTGGAAGGTGCACCGCGGAGATAAAAAGCTTGCCGAAACAGATGAATATAGATAATTGGAAGGTGCAGCGTGGAGATAAAAAGCTTGCCGAAACAGATGAATATAGATAATTGGAAGGTGCAGTGTGGAGATAAAAAGATTGCCAAAACAGATGAAGATAGATAACTGGAAGGTGCAGTGAGAAGATAAAGAGCTAGCCGAAACAGATATAGATAGGTAACTGGATGGTGTACTGCGGAGATAAAAAGCTAGCCGAAACAGATATAGATAGATAACTGGATGGGGCAGTGAGGAGATAAAAAGCTAGCCTAAACAGATATAGATAGATAACAGGAAGTTGTACTGCGGAGATAAAAAGCTAGCATAAACAGACAAAGACAGATAACTGGAAGGTGCAGCGTGGAGATAAAAAGCTAGCCGAAACAGATAAAGATAGATAATTGGAAGGTGCAACGCTGAGATAAAGAGCTTGCCAAAACAGATAAAGATAGATAACTGGAAGGTGCAACGCTGAGATAAAGAGCTTGCCAAAACAGATAAAGATAGATAACTAGAAAGTGTAGTGCGGAGATAAAAGGCTTGCGAAAACAGGTAAAGATAGATAACTGGAAGGTACAACGCGGATATAAAAAGGTTGCCAAAACAGATAAAGATAGATAACTGGAAGGTGCAGCGCGGAGATAAAAATCTTGCCAAAACAGATAAAGATAGATAACTGGAAGGTGCAACGCGGATATAAAAATCTTGCCAAAACAGATAAAGATAGATAACTGGAAGGTGCAACGCTGAGATAAAGAGCTTGCCAAAACAGATAAAGGTAGGTAACTGGAAGGTGCAACGCTGAGATAAAGAGTTTGCCAAAACAGATAAAGATAGGTAACTGGAAGGTGCAACGCTGAGATAAAGAGCTTGCCAAAACAGATAAAGGTAGGTAACTGGAAGGTGCAACGCTGAGATAAAGAGCTTGCCAAAACAGATAAAGATAGATAACTGGAAGGTGCAACGCTGAGATAAAGAGCTTGCCAAAACAGATAAAGATAGATAACTAGAAAGTGTAGTGCGGAGATAAAAGGCTTGCGAAAACAGGTAAAGATAGATAACTGGAAGGTACAACGCGGATATAAAAAGCTTGCCAAAACAGATAAAGATAGATAACTGGAAGGTGCAGCGCGGAGATAAAAATCTTGCCAAAACAGATAAAGATAGATAACTGGAAGGTGCAACGCGGATATAAAAATCTTGCCAAAACAGATAAAGATAGATAACTGGAAGGTGCAACGCTGAGATAAAGAGCTTGCCAAAACAGATAAAGGTAGGTAACTGGAAGGTGCAACGCTGAGATAAAGAGTTTGCCAAAACAGATAAAGATAGGTAACTGGAAGGTGCAACGCTGAGATAAAGAGTTTGCCAAAACAGATAAAGATAGGTAACTGGAAGCTGCACTGAGGAGATAACAAGCTTGCCGAAACACATAGAGATAGATTACTGGAAGGTTCAATCAAAAACGGGTATACCATGTGTGTGTGTTTGTGTGTGTGTGTGTGTGTGTGTGTGTGTGTGTGTGTGTGAGCATGCCCGAGAAGGGAATAAGTTAAAATGTGGGTGGATGCTGAATTTCCTATGCAAGTTCAGTATCTCTCTAAAGAGCCACTGGAAGACTTTCAAGAAGGCTCTCTTCTCCGAGTTGTAATTAATTTTTATATGAAAAATTTCCTTATTGAAAGGATTTTCTAACGATGTTGATTAAAATTAGACCCTCTTCTTTTGAAAGGAACTTTGTATATTTTAATTTCTCTGTAAAAGTTTCAGCAATATACGAGAAACTTACCACACAGGAACTGCAGGTCTCTTTAAAACAATGTATTTCAAATTACAATTGCGTGTCTGCAGCTACTTCCGGGTTATTTGTTATTTTTGGTGGGTATTCTTACTTGAATTATGTCACCACTTTTCCGGTAACGTTATGCGACTTTGAAACAATGTACGGTCTAGCCTCATCTTGCAAGTGTTTTGTCTCAGGGTCTGCGTGGATATGTAGAAGTAAGAATGACACTGATGACACTAGAATCCAAGTTTAAGACTTGTGTAATGACTATTTTTGTAATCATATAGATCACGAAGTTGCCGACCAAGGTGAACCAGTCTACACTAATATCCGGAGGTACCATTTATGAAACCTACGAGGGCTGTTCAATGAAGAACTATCACAATTATATTTTGACAACGTACCTTCACTCATTCTCATTATTTTGTTGATCTTTCTCAAAATATCTCCCCTGAATGCGATGCACTTGTCCCAGCGTTTCTGCCAGTCTTCAAAGCCATGCTGAAAACTATTTTTGAGAGATCCTTCAAAATCGCCTCCGCAGCCTTCACCACTGCTTCTGATGATGGATAATGCCTCCCCCGAAGGCGTTTCTTCAAGTTAGGGAATAGAAAAGTCACATGGAGCTAAATCCGGAATAAAGGGAGGGTGAGGGATGCACTTCACGTTGATTTTTGCAAGATATTCAGCAACAACTTTGGCAATATGCAACCGCGCATTATCGTGTTGCAGCATCCAGACTGCTTCACGGAAATAAAGTCTTTTGCGCCTGATATGGATTTGCAATGTTTTCAGGACATCCCCGTAGTATTTTCCAGTTACTGATGTGCGTGCAGGTACAACATGCTGATAAAACATTCCATGAATATCAAAGAATGAGAGGATCATAACTTTCCCAGCAGAAGCAACCACTTTTGCTTTTTGGAGGTTGGTGATGAAGGATATTTCCACACTGAGCTTTGCTGTTTGCTCTCAGGATTAAAATTATGTAACCAAGTTTCATCAGCAGTGATTGCGTTTGAAAGAAACTCCGGATCTTCCTCTAACATCAACTTTAACTGCGTGTTACCTCCAATACAGCGGCAGGCGATACTGAACATGTCTGAACTTACTTGGTTCTCACAGGCGGGAACCAGCAGTACAAATAATGATACTACTACGGCGTGTTTATTTCACATTAAGCTAACAGAAAAAAATAGTTTGAATTTTAGTGCAAAAAATTATGATTCGTGATTTATGCAGGAACAGAAGTCACGTCTGCCTACCTGGACGGGCAGTATATGTGAGATTCTTTCAAGGTAATGTGTTATTCACACCAGAATTCCCCTACTGAAGTTGAGCTTTTGTTACTTGTGGAGCTTTGTATCTTTTGTTTTGGTCAGCAACTACTAACCAAGGGTCTAAGAAAGCCACTTTACCCAATTGTTTGCCCGACAGACCGCCCGTGACGATGCCTTCCCTAACTCATATCTAACTACTAAACTAACACTCGTTTCACATTTAACGAATATTTCCAATGTTCATATCTAATCTATTATGTTTTTAACTCACTGAATCCATAGTTTAGGCATCGCTTGGTAGTAGCTAGTTTGAAGAGGAAGAGAAAAGCAGAGTTATAGACGTCTAGGTAAATAAATAGAGAAAAGGGGTCTCATTAAGGTGTCAACAAAAGAGGTTTTGTATATGAGGGGACTTGCGATACAATAGGAATGCATTCCATGATCATTAGAATAGTGTAAAGAATGGTGCAACGTTAATGAATGAAGCTAGGCAAGTGGAACTTTCACTTATTGTAAGATCCAAAGGATCTCGTAGAGAGATGGATGTAAAACCTAAGATAACTAATAAATCACGTGCCTAGAAGAGTCCTGGTTGTAATAGAAAGTAGGCGTCTAGTAGAAATTTGTCTAGGCTGGGAGTGAACTAGAAGTCATAGAGAATATCTTTTCTTGAAAAGATAAATCTTGAAAAGTTAAATGATAACACCGTACAAATCTCTCAGTGCGTAGGCTTCGGCGGCCGGTGTCCATTGTAATTAGGTCTTCCGGGTAGTATCGCTTCTTGGTTGTTTCTCTGGTCGACGTTTCGCCCCAACTATGTAGGGCTTCTTCAGGACTTCTTCCTAGAGAGCTCCGCAGAAACTGAGAACTATATGTGGAGTGATAAGGGACTTGGACAGATGGAGAATGCGGACTAACTTGGAGTTACAGTGACTATTTGCACAACCAAATGTATTAGTGAAAATTAAACAAGGAAGAATAAGGTGAATTGGCCATGTGTAGAGAATGCCAGAAACCAGTGTAGTTGAGAAGATATTCATAGAAAAGCTGGATGGCTGAAGGAGAAGAGGAACACCCAGGAAAAGATGGGTAGATGATGGGGAAGACGACTTGAGAAAGTTGAGGTTTAAAGGCTGGAGAAGAAAAGCAGAGGACAGAGTACAATGGAAGAGGGTGGTTAGGGAGGCCAAGGGTCTACACGACCTGTAGCGCCATCTATCATCATCATCATCATCATCATCATCATCATCATCATCATCATCATCATCATCATCATCATCATCATCATTGTGGCCGCGCCGTGGCTCAGTGGTTAGACTGCTTGGCTCTCACCAAGGCGGCCCGTGTTCGATCCCAGGCGACCTCAAAGTGAGATTTGTGGTGGACAACACGGCGCTGGGGCGGGTTTTCTCCGGGACCTCCGGTTTCCCCCGCCATCTCATTCCACCGGTGCTCCATCTTCATCTCATATATCATCAGTGTCACCGCCTGCGGTGCCGTATGTAGTAAAAGCGGGCGTTAAACACTACACACATTTCATCATCGTCATCATCATCATCATCATCATATCATCAAATGCCAAATCAGGAAATGGTGTGAGTATAGAAATTAATTGGGTCAAGGAAACGTAACTATTTAACTTGATGATCAAGCTGTATAGATCTGTGCTTCTTAAGCCGACGGATTTCCATCTTTAAAGCCGATTTTCAAGAGGAGATGCACTGAAATCCAGCATCACTATTAAGCGTGCTCCTCTAGCAGTAAATGGCCAACGCGTCCTTAACTCTCCGCTCCCAGTAACTGTTGCATTTTGCCAATATGGTCGTCTCTCGAAAGTTAGCTCTTGGTCGTCATCAAAGCAATGCTCTGCCAATCCAGACTTCTCAGAATTATCAGCAAAATTATCACTAAATACAACATCAGGACCATCCACAAGCCACCTTCGAAGATTAAACATCTGTTGAGACCAGTGAAAGACAAACTGGGCTTCCAAGTTCTGGGAGTGTGCCGCATTCCCTGTGAATGCGGGACACCGTTTATAGGACAAACCGTAGGGACCATCGCTACCAGAATAAACGAACATGAACGGAGCATTCGTTTAATGCAGCCTCAGAAGTTTGTTTAGCTAATGTATTTTGCAATATTGAGGAATGGTTGACCCTCGATTTTGTTCATTACATACCATGGATACAGGTTTTACAGAAAATGTAATTATTATTGGGAAAGGAAATTTTGGAAGGATAAGTTCCAGGCCTATATTTAAAGTAACTTGCTGACATTTTTATTTTGTGAACTTTGGGATAAACAGAGAAGAAGAAGACAAGAAAAACTTCAATCACGAAGGACGGTCTTCGCTATATCTGAATCGCGGATGTCCCACTCGCGAATCCAATACATTATAGAGTAAAAACTGTATCTAATTTGAGTAATGTAATAAAGTGAATTTAGTCACGATTAAGAATTTGGAACAGCTTAAAGACTTAAAGGAAATCAACAGAAATAGAATCCAATTCGGAAAATCTGCAATGCTTTCCTGTATTTTCCTTCTGTAATTTATTACCGCCCCCGCAATGTTATTTCGACTCTCGCTGTTAAAGCTTTAAATGAAATGAGTTAAGGGAGAGAAAAGACTCGGTTATCTGCGTCTTTGTGACGGTGACCTGATAAAGTGTAAGTAGGTTATTTATTTCTGATGCTGCTGAGGAAAGCGTGGGTTGAACCGGATCGATGCAAGTTGGAGGAAAGTTTCATTTTGTACAGATTACCTTATACTACATTTTACTAATGAGTCTTATATCAGATGTCAGACTTGAGCTGGTGGTTTAGAAGGATTCTACTTTGAAACTTTGTTATCTCCATTTTGTGATTGTTTATTAACAACTGAAGATTGTTACCCGCTCGCAACGTACGCAACACTAGCTTAGCAAACTGCAAATAGCATTACCAAACTAAATAAACGTAATACGTTTTCCTAAACACCAAAATAAAAAACCAATATTACTTATGAAACAACTTATTACTTCATTTATAAAAGGGGTGTTTAAAAAGAAACGAGCTGGTGTCTGGGATACGTAAACCGGTGACAGGATTGTAATATCATGGCGTATGTACCGACCAGAGCGTGAAAGTTCACAGCTCGTCGGTAGAGGGCACGCGTGCACGTTAACTGAATATACAAGGCTAGCAACAGTATGCATCAATCGTCCAACGCTGCCAGTCTCATTACAAACAGGGGCATGGAAGCGTAAAAGGAAGAACAAAGAGGGTTTTTTGATGGATATTCAACATGAAAAATTCAATGTCATTGCCGGAATTTGAACCACGGATCTGCTGGTTTCCGTCCATTCACTCTAACCCATTGAGCTGCCATGGTCAACGTGCCGTCCTGACATTAAATTCTCCAGTTGACTCATATATTTCCCCGGTAGACCACTAGGGGCTCTCGCAGCCGAGAATCACCGTTTGTGGCGACTTACTGTCGTAAGTACTGAGTCCCAGATTTCATCGTTTAACTTTATTATTTTAGTTAATTGATGGAAGTTAATTATTTCTCCAGAATAGCCGTTTATATAATAAGGTTTTTGATGGATAGAGTCAACATGAAAAATTCATGGCCATGGCCGGGATTTAAACCACAGATCCCTGGTTTACGTCCAGTCACTCTAACCCGTTGAGCTACTATGGTCAACGTGCCATCCTGACATTAAATTCTCCGGGGAATACTTGTTTATACCTAATTTTACCAAAATGTTCCTTCCTTCTGGTTTCCAAATTACGTTTCGTCTTTCCAATATAAACGTTATCACAATATAAACAATTAAATTGATAAATATAAGTTTTTCATTATTAGGAACTTCATCTTTTTTAGAGAAATGTAGTAAATTTTAATACTGTGCTTATTTTGAGGAACCAAAGTTATACCAAACTATTTAACATCTTTTTGAAATTGTTTATTAAATCAAGGATGGTAAGTAAATATTTTAAAACTATAATTGTCTTTTATTTCTTAAGGGCAGAAATATCATTAAAAGTTTCTTTTATATTTACATTTTCAATCTTTTTTGTATAAAGTCTTTATTAAAACTATTAATTAAAGCAGTATTAAAATCTGTGGGTTCGCAGAATTAAAAGTCTGAGTCACAGATATCCTAAATGGGCTTTTTTTTTCCTTGTTCCATTTAACTACAATGGTCATATCGGCGGCCGTTCTCCTTTGGAACATACTGAAGGTGTTAACTCGTTATTTTTGGTTTTTAATCATTAGATCACGCACACATTCACATTCATGCTTCGAGACTCTGGGGAAGATGAGGAACATCCCCACCGCCGGGAATCGAACCCGGGACGCCTAGCACGGCAGGCAGGTGCTCTACCCACTGAGCTACGGGGCCAGTCAAATGTTCTTTATTTCCGTAGAAATACACTTTCCAATTCTCACGTAACAACATTACCTCACATAGCAACACAATCTACCAAGGTCAATGACAAAAACAAACAGCGTTCTGATTGCATCAGCTCCCGTTACAACAATACTCTACAGCTGTTTACTTCTCTCTGTTTACGACTCACACTTTGCGAGTCATGGCCTTCTTAAATACCTCATTGATAATTTCGAGCGATTTCTGGAACGAAAAGAAAACAATCTGTCAACCCAGATATCACTAGAACCTTCCAAACGTGAAACTCTATCTGTGCCGGAAGTCCTTTATTTCCGTGATACACTATCCGTCTGTTATCTATCTGCGCTATCTTTATTTGCCGGCTCTTTGTGTAAAAAAGCCGCGATATCGTAGATGACGGCTTCGCGATAATATGTCTATATTGTGTATTAAATTCCTCTTTATTGAGGGTTATATTTATTAATCTATAAATCAAACTATTAAAAACAGCAGAATTAGTAATACAATTGGTTGTTTCCGGGCTGTTTTGCCGTGGTCTGTTGGAGTAAGAACCAAACGTTTCGTCCACAACTACGGTAGACATCATCAGTGGCGCGGTCGAACCTTTCTTGCAGAGAGTTTGGCTGCGTCTGAAGCGTTCAGTTTAGATTTAATTATTTTTTGGGGAAAACAGGAATAAAGGTATAGGAAAAACCAACAACTGGGTATTTGGGTATCTGGGCAGGAAGAAGGATGGGGCATGGGAGGGATGTTGTTCTGAGGTGATTCTATTTATTGGGGCCTGTGGTGCTATTTTAGTTTGGGCTGTTTAGGCGAAGTTGATGGCCGGTATCGCCGAAGCAACCCGGCTGTTTGTGGGTGAAAACTAGAGTTTGCGGATAATCCGATTGTGGTGATCAGGTAGCAGCCATGATCCAGAAGACCCTGACTGCGACCTGTGAACTGTGGTGACTATTGAATTTTAATATTGGCAAAGTGAGCAACCGCCAGGGCCGCAGATGTCGGGGCTGCAACCGATGCCTTCAAGGGCTCGGCTCCGTGGAGGGTTGCGGCGAGGCAGGTCCTGTGGCGGCGGCGTCCAATGGGCGCGAGATTCTCTGCGAGGCTGGGCGTGTGAGGGCGGTGCTCCGTTGTCTCGAGCGAGGGTTTTCCTGAGGTCATCAATGGACTGCGTGATGTAGCCCTGGTGTGTGCGGAGGGCTTCCTCAAGCTTCCTGCTTGGCGTTCGGGTGTCGTTGATGTAGCCGACGATCTTCTCGAGCTTAGCCTTGCAGCAGCTTAAGGCCTCGGAGGTGGCGCTGGCGTCTTCCTGATTAGCGCTATGCGGGGCTTGGGCGGCTTCTCTGACATCATCCAATGTCTGATGCAGGGCTTCCTCCCATGTAGCTACCCGCGCCGTCAGCTTCTCAATGGATGCCTACAGGTCTACGAGTGTGGCGGTGAAGGCGTGCAGAAGTTCTCGGTGTTCGGCGCTGGTCTGCGTCCCCTGGTGCTGAGTGATTTGCGCGTATGTGCGGCGTTGTGGCTGCTGCGGAAAGTGGCGTGAAGTAGGAGGGTGAGGCTGGTGTTGTGGAGGAAGTGGAGTATGAAGGTGAGGCTGGTGCCTGAGTCGTGCTATTTGTACTGGTAGTTGGGGGGCGGAGCCTGGGTAGTCCGGCAATGGTGTCCTGTGTTTGGTCCGCGTCATTTTTGGTGGTTAAATGGCGTTTCCTGATTTCGATAACAGGATGCCAGTTCCTATTTAATTTTAAGGCTTCTTCCTTTCCGTTGAAATTATTAGGATGTTTGTAAATTTCGATGGCCTCCCGCTGAAGTCGTGTGTCTTAATGTTCTGTAGTAGAAAGGATGCTGGTGTCCTGGAACTGTATCACATGCTCGCCTTCCGCCTCAATAGCATGTTCGACGACTGCGGACTTATCTGTGTGGCCCAGATGGCAGTTGCTCCTATGTTCCTTGATTCTGGTGTTGACGCTGCGTTGTGTTGTTCCGATGTATACCGCGCCGCAAGAACAGGGAATGCGATATACACCGGCTGAGGACAGAGGTTCTCGAGGATCTTTCGCTGAGCGTATTAAATGGTTCAATTTCCTAGTGGGTTTGAAGGCGGTTTTTATATTGTGACGTTGTAATATCCTTTCTATCCGGTCAGTAATATCCTTGAAATACGGCAGAAAAACAGTGCCTTTACTCTTGGGTTGCTCCGGTTTCTGGATGGTGGGCTGAGATCTAATGGGACGGACAGCTCTCTTAATATCTCGGATGGAGTAACCATTGGCGCGTAATCCCTGTTTTAGGTGTCTGAGTTCACTTCCTAGTTGTTGCGGTTCACAGATGCGAGAAGCCCGATTTACCAAAGTTTTGATTATGGAACGCTTCTGCCTAGGGTGGTGGTTTGAATCCTTGTTAAGGTAGCGGTCGGTATGTGTAGGCTTGCGATAGACAGTGAGTCCAAGAGAGCCGTCGGCCTTCCTGCTTACCAAGACGTCCAGAAAAGCTAGATGTCCAACTTTTTCTGTTTCCATGGTGAACTGGATGCGGTGATTAATGTTGTTGAGGTGTGAGAGGAAATCTTGGAGCGCTTCCTTTCCGTGGGGACATATGACAAAAGTGTCGTCCACATAGCGGAACCAGACTGTCGGCTTTAGAGGAGCAGAGTTCAATGCTGTCGATTCAAATGATTCCATGAATATGTGAAAAAAAGGTTAAAAGTTTTATTTTATACAATTATTGATATCAGTAGACTTTCTATAAATACCAAAATCCAATTTATTTTTATTTCTTACTATCTTCAAATCCAAAAAAGGAAAAAAAACCATCAATTTCAGTTTCCAAATGTAAATTTCATAGCTTTATCTTGTAAATTCAATAATTTTAAAGCATTATTTTTATTTGTTACAAATAGTTATTGTGACTTTGTGGGTTCGTAAAATGAAAAGTCCAATTACACCACTCAAAAATTTTCTTTATTTCCACCGACTTACAGTTAAACTCTTGCCAATTACACAGAATTACGTAATGCACACAATTACGATTCACCAGTTCGTCCGTTACAATTTCACTTGCACTCGTAATTACGTACAACCTTCCGATGCTCTTACGCAGTCTTCTCGTCGTACACTAGCACTGCATTCTTACACCAAGAACTGACTGACTCCCCTTGCACGACGTGTCGCTTTTATAGGGTCCGCTTGCCGATCTAGAAGGTTCTCGATTAGATTGAATGTCCCGTAATTTCCAGACCCTAGGAGAAGGGTAAAGAGACAGCTCAGGGGCCCGACATCCCTCTCCTAACCATCCCTTCAGTTAGTGACAGGAGACAAATGAGTGGGCGTGGCGTGGCCTCCGGCCCCTTCTCAGCTGTTGCTTGTGGTGCTTCCCGATAACTGGGTGACACTGCTCCCTCCTCAAAGGTGGTCGTCCCGAACAGCACCATCATAGCGGGCTAGACGATCCAGGTGTACCACCAACATCTTCCCTCGGAGAACCTTCTGGATGCGGTAGACCACGTCGTTAATCCTCTTCACCACCCGGTACGGTCCTTGCCATGGCTGCTGGAGCTTCGGGCAGCGTCCCTTGGTCCGAGTAGGACGGTACAACCAGACTAGGTCACCTTGCTGGAACCCTTGGCTGTTGGCTTGCCTGTCATACCTGGTCTTCATGCGGTCGCTCGCCTTCTGGATGTTCTGGCGAGCCATCTCGTGCATGTCGTGGAGACGGTCCACCAAGTTCTCCACATACTCGGTCGCTGGCTGTTTCACTTCCGGAGGGCTTCCAAAAGCCAGGTCACAAGGGAGGCGTAACTCTCGGCCGAACATTAAGCTGGCTGGCGTCATCCCAGTTGTGTCGTGTGTAGACGAGCGGTAGGCCAGCAAGAACAGTGGCACCTTGACGTCCCAGTCTCGCTGATGGCTGGCCACGACCTTCCTCAGGTGTTCCTCTAAGGTCTTGATGTACCTTTCTACCATGCCATCCGACTGGGGATGTAGAGGTGTCGTGCGGGTCTTGTTCACCCCAAGCCTTTGTAGTGCGTCCTTCATTAGGTTGGACTCAAAGTTGGTACCCTGGTCACTGTGTAGCTCTAACGGCACCCCAAATCGACAGAACGCACTCTCCACGAGGCAGTCTGTGATTGTCTTTGCCTCTTGGTTTGGGATGGCATACACCTCCGGCCACTTGGTGAAGTAGTCCACGACCACCATTAGGTACTTGTTGCCTCGGTCGGAAACTGGGAACGGTCCAGCAATGTCAACGGCGATCCGTTCGAATGGGGCTCCGACGTTGTACTGCTGCATGCGACCCCGGCTCCTAGTCTGGGGGCCACGACTCGCCGCGCACACGTGACACTGACGGCACCATCTCTCAGCATCTGCTCGGAGTCTCAGCCAGTAGTAGCGCTGCCGAAGTTTGCCGATCGTTCGGGTCGCTCCCAGGTGTCCTCCCGAAGTACCAGCGTGCACTTCCTCCAAGACTTCCGGGACCTTACTCCGGGGAAGTACTAACTGTTCTCTCTGCGTCTTTCCATCGGGTGACTTCCATACCCGGAACAGCACGCCCTCTCTGGTCTTCAACGAGTCCCATTGGGCCCAATACGACTTGTAGGTGGCGCTCCTCGGTGCGATGTCCTCCCAGGTTGGTCTCGTCCCTGCCTCCACTTCCCTCAAGAGTGGCCCCAAGTCTGCGTCCGCCAGCTGCTCCCTCCTCAGGCCTGCGCTATCCCAGCCTTCAGCAGGCACTGCCACAACTACTCGGACTGCTGCGGCACGCTCCTTCTCTTCCACTCTTGTGCACTGGCCGCACTACTCTGGACAGGGTCTTCGGGACATGGCGTCTGCGTTACCGTGGCTCTTCCCTCTACGATGTTCCGAGGTGAAGTCGTACTCCTGCAGCCTCTGGACCCAACGTGCTGTCTGGCCTTCCAGGTTCTTAAAGCTCAATAGCCAGGTTAGGGCGGAATTGTCAGTCCTCAGGTGGAATGGCTGACCGTACAGGTGCTTATGGAAGTGCTCCAAGGTCTTTACTACCGCCAATAATTCTCGTCGGGTGACGCAGTAGTTCTTCTCTGCCTTGGATAGCGTCTTGCTGTAGTAGGCTATCACCCGCTCATGGCCGTCCTGGATCTGCGATAGGACACCTCCAATGCAATGGTCGCTAGCGTCGGTGTCCACAATGAAGGCGCCACCCGGTTGTGGGAAACCCAAAATTGGAGCACTGCACAGGGTCTCCTTTAGGTGCTGGAAAGCGTTTTCGGCGTCCTCTGTCCACACATAAGGCCGGTGTTCCTCCGTCAGGCGGGTGAGGGGTTTTGCGATGTTGTCGGCTTTTTCCTCTAAATCATTAAGGCGGTCGTCTACTTGACCCATCCGCTTGCCCAGATTCGTGACGTCATCCCTCACGCCGGCCAACCGTTCCTCAAACTTGGCGGCGAGGACCTCGTTCGCCTCCCTCATCTCCGTTGTCAGTTCGGCCATCTTTGCGGTCATTGTCGTGGCCAAGTTGTTGTTAGCAGTTTCCGTCTTCGCTGTTGATTCGGCCTTAATTTCTTCCCTCTTCTCGGTGATGTTGTCGTTGGCCGTCTTCATTTGTTTCAACTTGGCGGTGAGGTTGTTGTTTGCCGCTTCTATTTTTGCAGCGAGGTTTTCATTTGCCGTCTTCATTTCCGTGATTAGTTCGGCCTTCATTTCCATCATCTTCTCCAAAAATTTTTCCAATGCCGCGTCCATGGTTGTAATGTTCGGTGATGTTATCTTCCCGCTTCCTGACACCAGTGTGACTTTGTGGGTTCGTGAAATGAAAAGTCCAACTTCACCACTCAAAAATGTTCTTTATTTCCACAGACTTACAGTTAAACTCTTTCCAATTACACAGAATTACGTAATGCACACAATTACGATTCACCAGTTCGTCCGTCACAATTTCACTTGCACTCGTAATTACGTACAATCTTCCGATGCTCTCACACAATCTTCTCGTCGTACACTAACACTGCATTCTTCACCACGAACTGACTGACTCCCCTTGCACGACGTGTCGCTTATATAGGGTCTGCTTGCCGATCTAGAAGGATCTCGATTAGATTGAATGTCCCGTAATTTCCAGACCCTAGGAGAAGGGTAAAGAGACAGCTCAGGGGCCCGACATCCCTCTCCTAACCATCCCTAGTTAGTGACAGGAGACAAATGAGTGGGCGTGGCGTGGCCTCCTGCCCCTTCTCAGCTGTTGTTTGTGCTGCTTCCCGATAACTGGGTGACATTATATTTGTACAACATTATACGTTCTTTTTATACATTCAGTCCTCATATTTGTCAAGCTAAATGTAAATTATATCCAACTATTAGAAGCCCAAATAAATAAGTTAAATATTTACTAACATGAAATGCGCTTTCGATATTCAAATTCTTAATGGCATGACTTAACCAACTCTATATACGGGTCTCCGAGAATGTTAACTGCGCCTCCTAGCTAGAAGTCAATGTGTTACATATAGATCATAATAATACCTGTCTACACATCGTTAGTGTGTTAACTCTAAAGTGACAGGCAATTAGAATGAAGAGCAAACATAGCGAGGCTGAAACCAAACCCCACTATATAAATGAGATATACCTACTCTGCTTTATAAACGCGATATTACGTCAGGTTCAATGAGAGCTTTTGAACAGAGCTTTGTACCTCATTTATGCTTTCAAATCATTGACGTAAAAATTGTTTATGAACCAATGTGTAAGTGAAAAGCTTGAGGAGTTACTCATTATGTAGGTATCCGTGGATATCTATGAAGATCACGAATTGATTATTAATAATAAACATAATAGCTGTTTCCGGACACTTGGCTGTGATTTTGGGTGAAAATATGGATTTTTATTTTTTGCTTAGTATGAATGTACATGAATGCATAAAATATGAAGCCATTAACAGTGAAGCAAAGAAATATCTACAAATATAACAATTTGTAACTTAAAACTTATAAGAAATTTTGACAATTCTTATAAATTTTCCGAGATCGCGATTTCATGTAAACTTTTATATATCTTCAGCCGGTCCCGTAGGAGAGGGGATCCGTCCCCTTCAGCTGCCGTGATGCAGGCGCTGCGGACCCTTAGCACTCGTCGTACTTCTGACGTTACTAGAGGAACCTTGGGCCGAACTGCCGAGCCCCTCCCGTCGGGGAGCTGTTCGGATTGGGTTGGACTCGAGGAGGTAGTGTGTTCCCGACACCCACGGGGAATTTGGTACTTCCAGCCAGGCTACGGCCGCCCGGAGGGGTTAGAGGGTTGCCTGAAAAGTTGCGGGTACTAGCCTGAAGAGCTAGAAGAAGGTGTGCTATATCACCGGCGGCCCCATCGAAGTTTTCGGTAGTCTTCCCTGCGGGAAGTGGTGTATCCACTTCCATCCCGTCTTGAAGTTGTGCTCATCCCTTTAATTTTTAAAGTTTGTTGTATATAGTTAGATAGATTGATGATATTTTTACAATTGTTCCTGATAAACTGATAAACGATGCTTTGAAATTTCTAAATTTGCAAGATAAAGGTATAAAATTGACGTTAGAACCTGAAATTAATGGAATTCTTCCTTTTCTATATCTAAAGATAATAAGAAATAATAATAAATTAAACTTAGGTATTTACAGGAAGTCTACTCATATTGATAATTAAATAAAAAATAAAAGTTGTAACCCTTTTTCACATAAATTTTCTATTTTTAATAGTTTTATTTATAGATTAATAAATATACCACTGAATAAAGATGAATTTAATAAAGAATATATACGTATTATGAATACTGCTTTAATTAATGGTTTTAATAAAGACTTTATACATACAAATTGAAAAATGTGAATATCAGGAAACCATTAATGATATTTCTACCCTTAGGAAAACAAAAGACGTTTAAAATTTTTAAAAAATTACTTAACATCCTTGGGTTAATAAAGATTTTCAAAAAAATTTAAAGAGTTTGGTAAAACTTTAGTTCCTTAAAATAAATACAAATAAATTTACTACATTTCTCAACAAAAAATAAAATTCCTAATAATAAACAGTCTGGTATTTAACAGCTCAATTGTTTCGATTGTGATAAAGTTTATATTGGAAAGATAAAACGTAATTTAGAAACCAGAACGAAAGAACCTTTTCGTAACATTAAGCATACAAAAACTGATAAATCGGCTGTAACAGAGCACTTTTGGTTATTTAACCATTAAATAGATCAAGAAGTTACATTATTACAGCAATTAAATGGTCCGATAAATTTAATGGATTGGGAAAATATATTTATTTTAAAACACAAACATATCCTAATCAATTTTAGAATACCGGCAGTCAGTTCTATTTTTAAATTTGTTTTACTTTCAGATGTTGTAGTACTAACAAGAACATAGTCACATCTAGCGTTTGTAGCGATAGCGACAACTTTGTTGGTTCCGGCTGAGGATGTGTAAAAGTTGTACATGAAGTCGTGATCCCGGGCAATTTATAAGACAATTGTCATCATTTCTCATAAGATAAGTGAAGTTTCAAGTTAAAAATTGTTATATTTGTATATAACATCACGCCCACATTTTACTCTGCATTTTTTCTTTTGCTTATAACAAGTAGAATTATTTAGGAGATGGGGACTTTAGGGGTTTTCTAAGGGTGCAGGAAGCAAATGTATGTGGACAAGGCGTGCAAGTGAAAAGGCTAGACTGTGTTGGAAACGTACAAAAATGAATGGCCAGAAGACTTAGAGAAAAGAGAAATAATATGAAGGATTACATGGTCATACCAAAACCCAAACGAGAGCTTCAAACACCTAATCTGTGAAAGAGTTCCATAATCTATGTATGTTGGCAGTAAAACTATTCAATTTGGTATGATAGATGCTGTGATGGTGCTACTAAAAGGGGAGCTGTATTTAAGGAAATTAGACTGGAACCAGGTTTTAATTTTGACTGTGCCTTTGAAAACATGGATGCATTAAGAGTAAAATAAGCAGTAAAACAAGTGAAGGAAGTGTCTAAGGAAGCAAGAATTAGGATGAGAGGTGAAAAGAGGAGAAAGGATACTGAGACAACTGGGTGTGAGGAATATGGACTAGGAATATTTTAAATTTTGTTTGTTACATAAAAACACATTACCTTCTTTCGGCATTTACCGTAATTTCTTTTTGGAGTGGAGGAAAAATGCCTCTACGTTCTAACCCTGGGGTTGGAGTGTGGAACTCCTCTGGGGGGTTCAAACCACCAGCCCTACCCACTAAAAAAGCCTCTACCGGTGAGTATTCGGAAGAGGATGTGCAGCAGTACCGCAATTGCACCTGCGGTTTCAGGGTGAGGATATTTTGGTTAGGCGGTGGCCTGAGAAGGATTTAGGCGCCAGGACATGAGCATGACCGAGGCCCTGCTCGTGCCCTTGGAATTTCAGGTGTGGTAGTGTCTTGAAATTCACTGTCTCCAGCCGGAGACTTGGTCCTAAGAAAGATTATGTGCTATCGCAGTCCTAAAGGAGAGGACGAAGTCAATAGTGCTTGGATTATGTTGTTCAGGGCCGTACGTGTGAGCCCTACGTCATATTTACTAATTAGTGTATTAAAGTAAATGTAATTAATCTCTAAGTTTGCATTGCAAACTGTGAGTCCTATTAATACTTAGGATTCTAGATCAATCCGTGTCCTACATTCTACAATTAGTGTATGTATTATGTATTTAAGTGTGAGCTCATTTGACGTGTAACATTAGCTTGTCTAAGGTGTACGTTTGGGGGGACCCTACCCCAGGAGCGCCCCGCTATATAGCAGGGACTTCAAGGGCCACTTGTCAGGTCGATAGAGGCCCCTAGCCATGGCTGGATTTTAAGGTGGTACTAAGGTGTTTAGAAAGTCTTCTATATCAATCTCTGGTTGCTCAGGCCAAGTGTTCTGTCAAAAAGTGCTTGCTTCTTTTAAACATAAGTACAATTTTACAGAAAAAAACTATAATAGATAGAGCTTTGAATTTTGGTACATTTGCAGAATATACTGTTCTAAACAGCTGGCGAAAGCTTTACTGTATGCGCGCGAAATGAAGAGCGATCGGGCTCTAAGTCCTTATTCGACAAGTTTCCTTTAACTCCGTAAGCATAGATGACAACTTTGAAAATTGAAATGCGCTATACACTGACATCTAGTGACTAATAAGCTAAGCCTTATCATGTACGCCACATTTAGTTTTGATCAATTTCGAGGTTAATTAGCTAACCAGTTTACAACAATCGTATGTTAGAGTTAGAATTTTAGTTTGTCCTTGACAACATATACATGTTATGAGACACGTCAAAATGTATAAATACAGTATATACATAAAGTCAAATTGATTACATACAATATACACAGTAAGCAGCTTTTCTATTGTTTCATGTGGTATTTGCATAGACTAATTTACTACAAGAAATGTCATAATATAAATATTACAGGTTAGTGAATGTACTATGCTCCCAATGCTCATTTACATGGTTATAGTTCTAAAAATTCATTAATCGTACAAAAACAGTGTACAAGCAAAACTGTCTTAACCTTATTCTTAAAGTGTTTTAAGGATGCAGTTTGTTTAAATGAATTTGGAAGTTTATTATATAACATTATCCCTTTGTAGTTAAAGCTTCCTTCAGAAAGGTTTGTTTGGTGCACTCGAATTGCCAGTTTATCCTCGTTACGAGTGTACATCAGCATTTACTTGAAAATGATTTATATTTGTATGAACAATTGTGGATGTTATGGCTCTCGAAAGGGGACACATTATTTTTCGTCTATCTCCGTATAACTGTGATTTGAATGCAATTGAGCTGGCGTGGGAAAAACTAAGGAATGTTTTCAGAGGATGCAACGTTACTTGTAATATCTTCGCTTATCCTACACGCTATTTTGCTAAACTGTGTTTTTCAAGGCTGACCACACTGATGAGACAAAAGAGCGTTAACTCTCGCTTCTTTCTCTCTGCCCGCACTACACCGTAAATCCAACGCACAACTTATTTTGCGCGTACTGTATATGTTACACTTTCATGGAATTCAGTGGCGTAGACCAGTCCAATACAGTCTACTGGAATATAATTTTTATTTTGCTTTCCTTTTTTCAGTGAGTCGCTATGTAAATATCTGAGTTTAGTGGGGGATAAAATTACACTACTTATCCTGTTTTTACCTCAAATATCTACAGAAACAAATGCAATGGACTGTGTGTTCTCTAGATTTCACTGGGCGTTATTTTGTGTTTCTCTAAGGCCACTGAGCACCAACTAGTGGTGATATTAAGCGCATGTAAAGGAGTAGAGAACAGCTGGAGCTCTCGCGACCTTCAAAATACCCTAAGACTAGCTATTAACCCCTCTGTGTGCTAAACTTCCATCACCTTTCTCTACATGTCGTAACTGCTTTTAGTGAAAGCAAGGCTGTGAAACGCGAGTATTCAGCACTCTTAAAATTGAAATTGAGCCTCTCTGTGTTAGTTTGAAACGCACGAGAGAATACTGTGAAATCAAACGCTATCCTTCTCGGGTCTAGATTTCTCTTGTCTGTTTTCTGGTCAGATATGTTTATATATAGGACTTATTATCTATAGCATATACATATTTGATGTTATTAAATGAAGCGGCAACTGTATAGACGCTTGGACTTTAGACAGTTGTATTTAACGCTGTTAATTGTTCAGCTTTCTGTGGTTATATTCAGTATGGCATTCACTACTTTAGGTTCTGTCCAGTTTCTCTAGTCCTGAAGTATGACTAAGTATTCCATTTCTACTCCTCTATGATCTCAGTAGTGGAACGATCACATTAGTTTATTTTAATATAAAAACCTGACATTTGAAAACGTACTAGGGCTGTTCAGTAAAGAATGATCACAATTTTTGTTTTTGTCAACGTACTTATACTAATCCTCATAATTTTGATGATCCTTCCCAAAATAGTCTTCCCTGAATGCGATGCAGTTATCCCGGCGTTTCTGCCAGTCTTCGAAGACATGATGAAAACCATTTCTTGAGAGGTCCTTCAAAATCGCCTCCGTAGCCTTCACCACTGCTTCTGATGATGGATAATGTCTCCCACGAAGGCGTTTCTTCAAGTTAAGGAATAGAAAAAAGTCACATGGGGCTAAATACGGACTATAGGGAGGGTGAGGGATGCACTTCACGTTGAATTTTGCAAGATATTCAGCAACAACTTTGGCAAAGTACAGCCGCGCACTATCGCGATGCAGCATCCAGCCTGCTTCAGGAAAATGTGGCCTTTTGTGCCTGATATGGACCTGCAATGTCTTCAGAACATCCCTGTAGTATTTTCCAGTTACTGATGTGTATGCAGGTACAACATGCTGATAAACCATTCCATGAATATCAAAGAATATCATGACCATAACGTTCCCAGCAGAAGCAACCACTTTTGCTTTTTTGGGAGTTGGTGATGAAGGAGATTTCCACTCTGAGCTTTGTTGTTTGCTTTCAGGATCAAAATGATGTAGCCAAGTTTCATCAGCAGTGATTACGTTTGAAATGAACCCCGGATCATCCTGTAACATTAACTTTAACTGCATGCAGATCTGCATGGGAATGTCCTTTTGTTCGGGAATCAACAGTGTTCGAACCCATCGCGCATAAACATGCTTCATGTTGAATGTTTCTGTCACCAACCTGTGGGTGGTACTCCATGAAATGTTCAGTATTGTGACTCTGTGAGTTCGAGAAATTAAAATTGTAAGTCGCACAAATTCAAAAAGTGTCTTATTTACGCCGAATTACACTTGGTACATTTGCAGATCACAGCAGAATTACGTCAGAGTCACAGTATTTCAGAAAGTGATCTTGAAGTAATTCGTCGATCCTCTCTCACAATGGCAGCAGCAGTGTTGATGTTTTCTTCCGTAAGAGCAGTAACTGGAGCACCGCGTCCACCTTCCTTTGAAATTGATTATCTCCCCTCTTTAAACATTTTAAACCAACTTCAAGCTTGCTGTAGGGAAGAACAGACTCTCCGTAGGCCTCCTGTAACATTATATAGGCCTCAACTAAGGATATGTTGAGAAAGGAGAATTTCAAAGCCGCAGATTATTTCTCGCGTTTTACCTCCATTGCAGCGGTAGGCGATACTGAATATTTTTGAACTTGCCTGGTTCTCACAGGGAGGAACCAGGAGTACCAACAATGAAACTACTACGGCGTATTTATTTCACTTTAAGCTAATAGAGTACAATAAGATTAAATTTTAGAGCGAAAGGTTATGACCGTAAAAAGTTATGATCATTTGTTATTGAACAGCCCTGGTACAATTTCGGTTGTACACATTTCATTCAGTTGCACTAAACAAATTTTCCCTTGTTTAGCAGGACACCACCCACATCGAAAGAAACCTCATGTTCAGTCAACTAATGTCATGTGGGCTAAAGTTCTCCGTTGCGAACTTCACCTCAGTTACAACTCAGTCAGTTGCTCGGGAAGACAATACGGTACGGTTGAATACATGTTTGCTGGGAACACCACGCGTTAATTTACGCGAGACTGCAAGTGATGCTAAAATTCGGGACACAATGAAATCAGTAATGCCGGAATGTTTTCCGTATTGTAGGGTTGCGAGAAACATCCGCTTCAAAAGTTAATGGAGAAAAATGTAATGTCCAACGGAAATATAATCTTCACTTGAAGAAGACGCCATTCATGGAACTGCAGAAAAACTTTTGACGTGTACCAGCAACAAGAATCTATTCCACATCAGCGCCTGGCATTTGTTTTATCATCGGCAGCCACGCTTCTATTGCTCCCAGGTCATATATCTATACTAGATATACCAGTTAGGTCCTGAAAATAAGATCTGTTTGGTAATAAAATTAAATTGTATATAGATACAGAAAAATTATTGATTGCACAAATTTCTACAACTTTTAAACTACTTTCCCACATAACTGCCAAAATTTTGCAGGCATTTGTAATAGTGAGACACAAGATTTTGTATACCTTCTTCATAGAAGTTTGCCGCCTGTGTCTTCAGCCAGTTGGAAACATTTTCTTTCAGCTCTTCGTCATTATTGAAGTGTTGACCGCCAAGGAAAGATTTGAGAATCAAAAACAGATGAAAGTCGCTAGGAGCGAGGTCAGGGCTACACGGGGTTTGTTCAAACACGTCACAGCCAAATCCCTGTAGGATGTTTTCCGTCGCATTTGCAGTGTATGGTCGTGCGCTGTCATGAAGATACACAACAACTTTTGACAGCATTCCTCGGCGCTTGTTCTGCATTGCGCGGCGCAATTTCCTAAGTGTCTCGCAATTAAAATCTGATTTTACAAGCGGCGGGATTTTCAATCAACACCGACATTTTAAACAAACACAACAAAGTGTACGTGGTTGACAACGATCTCACAATGGTGCACGTTACTGCTCATTGATACAGAGCGTTTTTTGGCGCATGTGTGGAACTGAGATCGCAGCGGTGCAGCGGAGATAAATTGAAAAAGAGCTTACTTTCTGGACGTCCCTTGTAAGTAACTCTGCGCGGCTTTCACACCGTGGGCGTTACATATAATTGGCGTGAAGAAAATCAACATGCAGTAAAGTAACCAGTTGGGTTACATGTATAGATTTTGCTTACATTATTAGTACTATTAAACAAACTGAATTCCATCCGTCCCCTTCAGCTGCTGTGGTGCGGGCGCTATGGACCGCTTGAACTCATGGTAACTCTGACATTACTAGAGGAACCTCGGGCCGAACATTCAACCCCCCTCCCTGATTGGGAGTTGTTCGGATTGGGTTGGACTCGAAGGGGCAGTGGTTCCTGATACCCGTGGGAGATCGGGTACGTCTCCAGACGAGGTTGAGGGAAGCCATTAATATTCCCGCGTACTAGCCTGCATAGCTAGTAGAAGGTGTGCTAGATCACCAGGCAGCCCTCCCGAGGTCATAGTATCACGAATAATGCTGTGGAAATTTTTAAATAATAGAGGCATACATTTACAACTAATTGAAGTTATAAAAAGTATGTAAATTGACACAAAAATAAAAATAAATAAAAGAGAACCAGTAATAGTTAATGGTGGCGTAATGTAAGGTTGTCGTTTATCAACCGCACTTTTTAATTTGTATGTTGACGAAATAGTAAGGATTAGGTCGAATAAAGTCAATGGAGGCATTAATGTATCAGGAGCTAAATTGAAAACTATATTGTATGCAGATGATCAAATAATAATGGCCACAAATGAAGATGACCTGCAGAAAATGCTGTATAGTCTAGATAAAATTGCTACAGAATATGGAATGAAAATATCAGCAAATAAATGCAACACCATGGCATTTAAAGGAATTAATCCAGTAAGATAAAAAATAGTGTTAGATAACATAATAATTGAGCAGAAATCACACTTTAAGTATTTAGGATGTAATGTCTCGTACCAAGGGGCAGCTGATATAACAGAGAAAATAAATAAATTTAACTATATAACAGGCACAATAAAAATAAAATTAAAAAATAAAGGAAGAACAGACTCTACAATAAAACTATACAAAACAATGGCAATACCAACTCTGATCTATGGATCAGAAACATGGACATTAACAAAAAGAAATAGTACGAGAATACAGTCATCAGAAATGAAATTCATAAGAGCAATAGCTGGATATACCAAAATTGATAAAAAACGTAGTCACGATATTAGGGCAGAATTAAAAGTAGAAGAAATAAACCATACTATTGAAAGAAATAGAAATGAATGGAAAGAACATGTTCAGAGGATGAATAATAACAAAATACCAAAAATAGCCTTAAACTATAAACCTATAGGAGGAAGAAACCAGGGAAAACCGAAGAAAAGATGGGCAGACGAATTTGGAGCCGGAACGGGTTAAACAATCCAAAACCGTGAGGTAGAAGAAGAAGATGAAGAAGAATAAGAAGAACAAGAAGAACAAGAAGAAGAAGAAGAAGAGGAATACTGAATAGACTGCTTTGTCGCACCTGAGACGCATTGGTCAACTGAGCGCTCTATACAAAGAACGCTAGCGGAAATTCATAAAGTTCTAAAAATTTCTAGAGTATTCCCTTTCTCGATAACCTTACGGTGTTTATGGCGATTGAGAATGTAATCCTCAGCTTATCTCTCCTCGACCAGTCCCGTCATGTTCCTGCTATTAAGCTGCGTTACTTTAATACCACCTTCGAATAAACAGGAACAAAGGCATAGTGAGAGAACAACGAATGAAGAGAACAGAAATTGAAGCGGTCAAAAGCAGGAGCTAGCTGTTTCAAAACTGTGCAGGACAGATGCTCAAAGTTTTAAAAGTAACTTTAAATACCAAAAATAGTAATACAAATGAAAGAATTTTATGTTATGGGTCCGTTTGGTGGTGCACAGTACTGTGGATTAAATTAGATTGATTTGTGTTCAGTAGGTTCACTTGTAGCCAGAAAAGGCTGTGAACATTGAACATGTCCAGAGGTATAAAGTTTAATAGCATATATATGTACAAAAGTTAAAATAAGACACATATTATAGTACACAGGCAATATGAATTACAATATGGGAAACAAAGCAGGAATAATTATATATGATACAAAACGAAACACTTTTTAATTCAGCTTTCACTTGTCTTATGTCAGTACGTCCTAACCTTTTTGCAATGGATACCATTCTTGTTATTTATTAAATACATATACATTAAAAATAAACTTTCAACATGAACTATATATTTATTAGTAATGATTTGTCATTGGAGTAGTTAGATACTACTTACAGAGCTACAGAAGCATTATCAGGATAATTTGTCATTCAGATAATCCTGTGCACAATAAAAAGATTTTGAGCAAAGGTACTCTCTAACAGCTCTTTAAAAGTACCGAAATTATCAATATTTTTCTTTAAGAATATTAGGAAGTGCGCCAAATATTTTGATAGTTTCATAATGCACACCTTTCTGGAAGCAACAAAGTTTCGCACTGGGATAATAGATATTATACTCTTGTCTAGTGTTTATTCTGTGAATTATATTATTTGTTGCAAATAAGGCACGATTGCATACAAAGAATTTTAGGATAGAGAATATATACATACAAGGAAGCGTTAATATCTTCAATCTTGTAAAATGATCTTGACAGGAGCATCTGTTGTGGGTGTTAGTAATGATTCTTATAATCTTCTTTTGCATAGGAAATATTTTTTTACTTTCTACTGAGTTGCCCCAAAATAATATTCCGTATTCTATAATAGAGTTAAAGTATGCATAATATACTAATTTAAGTGTGTCAATAGAACTGACATTAACCAGCTCTCGGATAGCATAACAGTCAGAGCTGAGTTTAGGTAAGATATATTTTATGTGAGCTTTCCAATCTAAACATCTGTGATAAATTGTTTCTCTCGATTTGATATATGTAGCATGTGTGACAGGATATTTTATTATTAGAAATTAACAACTTTTAATTTAAAATTAATGAAAAGTTGTTAAGTCTCTTGATCCTTAATGTTAGAGTTTTTCCAACATGCTCACGCTGCTGTTATGACTGTACACTTAAGACTGTCATTAAATTCACGCGAGTCAGTTGGAGAATTTAATGTCATGTCGGCATGTTGGCTATAGTGGCTCAAATGGTTAGAGCGGCTGGACGGAAACCAGAAGATCCGTGTTTCAAATCCCAGCTGTGGCATTGAATTTTTCAGTCTGGGTCTACACTGTCATAACCGAATAATACAACTTTGAACTCTAGACTAGAGATTACGAACCATTGATAAACAAAGATATGTTACCAGACACGTTCTGCCAGACTAGCAAGAAGTGTATCGTTTCCTCTCATCGAATTTAACAAACACCTTTGCTTATTCAAATTACATATTTCTTTTACCACGTCATTCAAATGTTTACGTTTCAGTTCTGAGTAATTTCAAATATACGTACACGCACACATACCTACCAATAATGATATTCATTACAGTACTTACGTCGCAATGCATTGTTATAATATAATGGTATCTACTTTATTTATTTGTATTAACAAAACTATTTGAGCGAAAGATAATGGTTTTCTGCGGTTATGTTAAGTTCATTACTGTCACCCGAACGTCGGAACTCTCTATAGAACCGGCCGGCAGTAGGACCAGACGGGAAGCATTTAGCCCACGCCTACCCATTTGTCTTGTGTCACTAACTGAAGGGATAATTAGGAGAGCGGCGCAAGCCCTATACCGTCTCTTTCCCCTCCCACCAGATGTCTCGAAGCCTCGGGATAGTTGTGCGCACCGCGAACCTTCCAGAAACGGCGATCGTCCGCATATAAGGCCTATAGATGGCGAGTCAGTGATTCCTTGAGAACAGGGGTGAGCAGCGCCGAGTGAGTTAACGGACCGGAAGACTGTGAACGTGCATCAGAGGAGTTGTACGTAACTGTGAGCGTGCAGTGGACCTGTGGCACACGAACTGGTGAATTGTAATTGTGTGCATTACGTAATTCTGTGTAATCGACAAGTGTTCCGACTGTAATTCGGTGGAAATAAAGAACATGTTTTAGTTCTGCTATTGGAGTTTTAATTTCACGAACCCACAAAGTCACATTACTCTCTCCTTCCTCATGGATCAGCTTTTGCAAAATCTGAATGAATTTTTGTCTTAGCGCGAATTTATTAGAGATTGATTAGTTTGGGGCTCGTCACACACCACTTAGGGGGAATACAATACGACAACACTGCAGGACTCCGATTGGTTGCTCATCTAGTGGCGCTCAAGGACAAACACCTTCCCATTTCAAACACATAATAGAGCCACTTAGATCATTAAAGCAGATTTCTACATCCGACGAGCTTTCAAAGGGAAAGTATAGCTTTTTGAAATGGTTCAGGTTTATATGGATCACAATGTAGAAATGACGCTAAGAGTATCGAAATATCGGGTGTCGTGCAAAATATTGTGAATGGGTATCGATAATCGAGTACTGGGAAAAACTGGTATCGATTAATCTCTACACTTTATATGTGTGTAGTGTAGGAAGTACATGGGTAAAACTTTAATGTGTAAGGGAAGCTTATGAGGGTTCAATGACGTAGCTACTAAGACGTGTCGTGCAGTTAATGAAGTGTTTGAAAGGCAATCTTGAATATTTTTGTGCTACAATGTTAAAGAAGTTAAATTGCCCTGCGTGAGAGAGAATTACAGGTATACAGCCAGCAGTAGTAGTGGTAGAAATGCTTTAGGTTACTGCATAATGACATACCAAATACATTTCAAGGTGAAGTTGAACCTTTAACCTATTTTGAGTGTGAGAGATTTTTAATGGAAGTTTTGCAGGCAAGTTGAAACTTTTATGTAATGCCCAGAACAAAAACCTTACGACCATTGTTTGAGGCGGTGCAACTCATTTTACACCCTCAATTGAGTGTAGTTATCCAGAGCCACACAAATTGGAAACAGTTCTTGTAGTCACTACAAGGTATGCCTGCACATAGGCCACTATTATGTGTTTCAAATGGGAAAGTGTTTGTCCTAGGTGAGCAACCAATCGGAGTCCTACGGTGTTGTCCTATTACATTCCCGCTAAGTGGTGTGTGACGAGCGCCAACCTAAGACAAATATTCAGATTTTGCAGAAACTGATCCATGTGGAAGGTAGAGAGTAATGTATCTAACATAACCATGAAAACCCTTTATTTTTGTCTCAAATAGTTTTTCTAATACAAATAAATAAACCACTATTACCTGTAATATGTATCAGTAGTTTTAGGTTATGTTTAGAAAGGTTATGAAAAGTTTATAAATTTATAAAAAAATGATTATGAAAATCCATTTCGTAATTTAAATAAGTAAAAATATATGTAATTTTGTGATTGGTCGAAGTAATAATTGTATGACGTAATGTTGTGATGTGGAATTAAATCGGCCAATCACAAAATTAAGATAGGAGTAACGGTAGTTACGAAAATTCAATAATCTGATGAGAGAGATGTTTTGTAATGGTGGAGTGTGATGAATAGTGGTGCAAGATGAAGAACATTTAAGTAATAGTTTGAATCTGTTTAAATATAACAAAGTAAGAATTTATGGACATGTTGGAAGTGACTGGGAAAGGAAGTTCAAGTAAAATGTAATCTAAATAATACAATTAAATAGTTACAAAATTTGACTTCTCCGAAACTTTATTCCAAACTACGTCTTGAAACCAAGAGTTAATCAAGCACAATCCTCGAGAAACAAATAAAAATACAACGAATTTGTTATTTCTGAACTCTCGACGTGGGTCTTGGAAAACTCAACGTGAATCCCATCTCAAACATAGAAATCCGGTACCAAATTTCGCCCGAACGTGTGACTGATTAAGATGGAGACAAATTAACCACGAATAGTCCCAAATTCCAGTCCCAATTATAACAATGAATCGCGACGTAAGCACTGTATGAATATCATTATTGGTTGGCATGTATGCCTGTACGTATATTTGTAACTACTCACAACTGCAACGTAAATGTTTGACATGACGTGATAGAAGAATTACTTTGAATAAGCTAATTCGAGCGAGAGGAAACAAATTTCCTGCTGCCCTGGCAGAAAGCGTCTGGTAACATTATATCTTTGTTTATGAATGGTTCCTAGTCTCTATTTACTCTAGAGAGTTCAAAGTGGTTGGTGTGTATGTACATATACTTTTAATTACTCAGAACTGAAATTTAATCTACTTACATGACGGATAAAATAATTACTGTGAATAAGTCAAGATGTTAAATTCGAGAAAGAGCAAACACTTCATTTCCAGTTAGCCTGTATGCTTATATTTGTGAATGGATGCTGGATGAGACGTGTTTGTTTACTCTGGAGAGTTCAGATCAATATCATCCACTTGTTCTTTACACATCAGTGGAGTAGGAGTTAAATAGTGCAATGGCTTCTTGCGGTGAATTTAGTGGCGAGTCTAAAAGGCAGGTATTGTGAGGTCAGGTTTGGAGTATTATATTTATGCTGTACACGTTCTTCAAAACTTTTCGGAAACAGAAACTAAAAATGAGTTATTGCAAAGATTACTTTCGTTTAAAAACTCGGAGAAAGTATATTAGCTGGATCAACTTGCAATTGAAACGGGACACGAGGTAATACGCCTTCCACCTTACCTACCGCTGCCAATATAAACCAATGGAGTTGTTGTGGGCACAAATAAAAAGGGGGATTGTAAACCGAAATAACACTTTTAAACTGATGGACGTCAAGCAACTTGTTTACGAAGAAATTGACAAGGTAACACAACAGGACTCGGAAAACTGCGTGAGGAATGCAGATTTTAAGAAAGAAATAACATGTGACGAGATTTTGGAACCTATAATCATAAATTTGCAACACTCAGACAATTAAGGAAGTGACAATTGATACCGAAATTAAAAGATTGCCATAAGTAAAGAATCATGATGGATTTCAAAGGAATGTTGGTCCTTTGCTACAACACGTGCAGGGGTTGGTGAGTCGAATAGCAGTTTGGGTAAATAAGTGTTTTAACAAAAGAAACGTACGAAACAGTGTCCTTAGCAGATTTCTAAAGGATGGTACTTGACTCCGTTTGAACAGGCATTCTTTGGACCTTTAATAATGGCATGAGCTTTACCACAATGGACAAGATTGTTACAAAGGGAATCTTTGTGTGAAAAGAGGGTTTCGAGGAGGTGAAATTCACACATACACCCACGCGCAGCTGTGGTCATTCAGTCTTTGGCGTGAGGCCGATTAGGGCAGTCGTCTTCTTCTGTCTTGGGCCAGGCAGACCAGAAATGATGAGAGAAGATATTTGTTGGTTCGTATGTACGTCAAGAACGAATTGAGTTTATCGAGTAATAAGCGTTCCAGCTTCAGTCTCTCTGAACAGTGGTATATTGGTGTCCCTTGGTCAGCAACTTCAAGTTCGATGTTCTGATAAAAAGAAGCAGTCAATAAATCAGTTTAAAACAGACATTCCAGTGTTACTAAAACAAATCCTTCTCATACATGCTCACGCATACCCTGTGAGAAACCTCATTGCTTTACCCTGAGATAAACATTATTGTATCAAAGTGTAGCGCAAAGTGGAACTGTGCACCACCCAACATTAAAAATTGTACCAAACTGTCGCACCAACGTGGTGCTCTTTGTCCGCCAACTTTATTTGCTTTACAATAACAAATTGTCTCTTAACGGAAGTGACATTGACACCGATATGGATGAGCCACTGGCAGTTACATTGGATTAGAAAAACAGGTAATTTATAAACTATAATTATAGTTATGGTATTTTAAAATATACATAGTTTGCGAAAGTGCTTTTTCCAATTTTGATTTTGGCAAATGCATCGTTGTAAAAGTTTGCAAAATATAATTTGCTTACCCTTACGTCTGCACCAAGTAGAGCTGCACGTTGTATGAGTGTGCGAGAGAGAGAGGGAAATATAAAAGGAGTGGGGTAACAAGCTGGCAACGCTGACTGTGATACGGCATATGATTAGCTGGACTCCAGAACTCTTCCCATTTGATAATAGTATTACATCCGCGGCTGTGCCCCGCATTCGATTCCCGTGGACAGCCTACTGTGGTGTTTTCTCGAGTCGCCAGACAACCACGTGCTGCACGTATGTAAAGGATATCAGAATATATGAAACGATTATAAAATGAAAATAAAAATCACAAACAAAAATAAATCCTTATGTTAATGACTGTGTCAAGATATATCTGAAGAAGCAACAGACGATTAAGAATATCATTACAGTCGCTCTCTGAAATTAGGTTTTATGTTCTAACGAAACCCGAAATTAACCTATATAAAGCTTTCCGAATAGCCGTTTTCGGTAGCCAAGCAATCATTTCATCGAAAAACTGGTCAACAACAATAGCATTGAAGACATAAGTGCACAAATGTACTTTTTGACAATATAATCGTCTCGCTGAGCTCTGTCGTATGACATTAAATCATCAAGTTTCAGGAATTTCCACTTGCTACTGAGTTAGTAAGTTTCATTGTTATACAAGTCCAGGGACTACAAATCAGACAGGCATCGTGCGCATAAGCATAATAAAGTATTCATCCAAGAACATTAAAGTATGTGATGTTCAACTGTCTATGTTTAAGGACTATAAGATGGCTTTCAGCAAGGTGAGGGAACCTATGTCAGTGGCCAGAAAACAAGAGAAGTGGAAAGTGACTACATATAAGATTATTGAGTATAGATCAAACATTATTATTGCTAGCACGAAATTTAGTTGTTTAATGACAGAGACATACCTAATCAAAGTAAACACAAAGTTTGCTGTAACCATACTGAAGAAAGCTTACGATAAAGAAATTCCTCTGAAAGCTGCGAAAGCCAAGGACATTTCAAAGTATCTTGCTTCGGTTCTTCCTGAAAAAACAATCGTATTTTCAAACTCTGTGTCATAAATATAGCAAGGAACATATATGTAATGGAGAAGAATCAGAAAGTGAGGTTTGGGATTCAGATTAGGATAACTGAATGAATGTAATACATATTTTTGTTATTATGCTACAAATAAAACGTGGTTCAACACACATATGAGTAATGTAAAATATTTTTACCACTCCTTGAATCTTTAGAGGTAATTTTTCTATAAATTTGATAATAGAGTCCTTTCAATCCATTTGTACACCCAGCTGAATTCCATAACTACACAAGTCCAACGAATTTTTTATAAATACGAAGGATGTTGAATAAAAAATGATCATGATCTTTTTACGGTCATAATTTTTCGTACTAAAATTCAAACAATTTATATTCTGTTAGCTTAATGTGAAACAAAAACGCCGTAGCAGTTTCATTGTTGGCATTTCTGGTTCCTACCTGTGAGAACCAGGCAACTTCAGACATGTTCAGTATCGCCTACCGCTGTAATGGAGGTAACACGCGAGCAACAATATGCGGCTTTGAAATTCTGCTTTCGTCTCAACAAATCTTCAGTTGAGGCCTATACAATGTTACAGGAGGCCTATGGAGAGTCTGTTCTTCCCTACAGTACAGCTCAAAGGTGGTTTAAAATGTTTAAAAAGGGTACACAATCAGTTTCAAAGGAAGGAGGACCCGGTGCTCCTGGTACTGCTCTTACGGAAGAAAACATCAACACTGCTGCTGCCATTGTGAGAGAGGATCGACGAATTACCTTATGATCACTTTCTGAAATACTGAACATTTCATTGGGTGCCACCCACACGTTGGTGACAGAAACATTACACATGAGACGTGTTTGTGCGCGATGGGTTCCAAGACTGTTGATTCGCGAACAAAAGGACATTCGGGTGTAGGTCTGCATTATTTTGCAGTTTTTTGTTTGAGGAAGATCCGCAGTTTCTTTCAAACGTAATCACTGCTGATGAAACTTGGCTACATCATTTTGATCCTGAGAGCAAACAGCAAAGCTCAGTGTGGAAATCTCACTCATCACCAATCCCCAAATAAGGAAAAGTAGTTGCTTCTGCTGGGAAAGTTATGGTTATCTCATTCTTTGATACTCATGGAATGGTTTATTAGCATGTTGTACCTGCACACACATCAGTAACTGGACAATACTACAGGGATATTCTGAAAACATTCCAAGCCCATATCAGGCGCAAAAGACCACATTTAAGTGAAGCAGGCTGGATGCTGCACCACGATAATGCGTGGCTCCATATTGTCAATGTTGTTGCTGAATATCTTACAAAAGTGCATCTCTTACTCTTCCTGTTCCGGATTTAGCCCCATGCGACTTTTTTCTATTCCCTAACTTGAAGAAACACCTTCGTGGGAGACATTATCCAACGTCAGTAGCAGTGGTAAAGGCTGCAGAGGCAATTTTGAACGATCTCTCAAAAAAATCGTTTGCAGTATGTCTTTGAGGACTCGCAGAAGCGCTGGGACAAGTGCATCGCATTCAGGGGAGACAAGGATGAGTACAAGGATATTGTCAAAAAAGTTGTGATCATTCTTTATTGAACAGCCCTGGTAACGGTAAAATAAATATAAGGAGCCGAAGTTCAAGTGTTACAAAAATCATAATAATGACTCATTATTTTCATAAGTTATGATGTTTTTGTTGATTTTCTCAAAATTTAGTTGACTGGAGTTTTGCATTTAATGAAAGTTATGTCTTCGACTGCTGTACCACACTGAATTAAAGTTTTGAACTAGCAATAAGGAATATGAAGTGTTTTAATATTTAGAAGAAATTACATACCATGAACTGCAGAAAACTTATTGTCAAGTGGTTTTCGTTTGTACTTGAGAATAAATACGCCTAACGGGAGCCGGTTTGACATTGCTAGACTCCATGAGCCATGGTTCACTTATCCAGACAAGTTGGGTAATGTTGTCAGAGCTTATGAGCGCTACTTACCTAATCCAGAAAGTAACCAGCACAGTGCACAAGAAAGATGTATTCAGACCTAGTCCACCTCCTCTTGCGAAAGGCTAACGTGCCGTGAAAAGTTAAGTGCCATGCCGTTTTGGTCCATTGGTTTGGTCCATGAACAATGAGGTTCATAAGCTCTGCATAGTCACTGTCAAATGCTATCGTACATGAAATATTCTTGAAAGATATCTAAGTATAACAATGCTGAAACAGACAACATCTCCCGTGCAACGCGCCTCCAGCGCGTCGAGCATATACTGTATGATCCATATAAACCTGAACCATTTCAATAGGTCCTAACTTTCGAACCATTATTACGACACACGTACAATTTTGGGAGAATATAATACACAATTGGGAGATTACAGTAGGCTATGACACTTAGAAGATGGAGCACCGGTGGAATGAGATGGTGGGGGGAACCGGAGGTCCCGAGAAAACCCGCCCCAGGGCCGGGTTGTCCACAACAATCGATTTTCCTATATAACGGCTGTAGTGGACGAGTCAAGTTCTTGGCGAGCATTCGTGAAGAGCGCAGTGCTAGCGAACGGACTGGAAGACTGCGTACGTGTATCACAGGAGTTTTTAGTCAGCTCTAGACAGAGTTGTACGTAATTGAGTGTTGCCTAGTTGGAGTGTTGCGTAATTGCGTGTGATACGTGATCCTGCTGTGATTTGTAAGTGAACCAACTGTAATTCGGTGGAAATAAAGAACATTTTGAGTTTGTGCAACTGGACTTTTAATTTCACGAACCCACAAAGTCACATTACTTACAACATAGTAAGTCGTCATTAAGGTAGTTGTCTCATGTGTTTATGAGAACTCCTAGTGGTTTAGTATAAAGCCCGGGCCTTAAAGTACTTACAGCATAGTAAGTCGTCATTAAGGTAGTTGTCTCATGTGTTTATGAGAACTCCTAGTGGTTTACTATAAAGCCCGGGTCTTAAAGTACTTACAGCATAGTAAGTCGTCATTAAGGTAGTTGTCTCATGTGTTTATGAGAACTCCTAGTGGTTAACTATAAAGCCCGGGTCTTAAAGTACTTACAGCATAGTAAGTCGTCATTAAGGTAGTTGTCTCATGTGTTTATGAGAACTCCTAGTGGTTTACTATAAAGCCCGGGTCTTAAAGTACTTACAGCATAGTAAGTCGTCATTAAGGTAGTTGTCTCATGTGTTTATGAGAACTACTAGTGGTTTAGTATAAAGCCCGGGCCTTAAAGTACTTACAGCATAGTAAGTCGTCATTAAGGTAGTTGTCTCATGTGTTTATGAGAACTCCTAGTGGTTTACTATAAAGCCCGGGTCTTAAAGTACTTACAGCATAGTAAGTCGTCATTAAGGTAGTTGTCTCATGTGTTTATGAGAACTCCTAGTGGTTTACCGGGAGAAACACGAGTCATTTGGAGAATTAAATGTTATGTTGGCAGGTTGGCCATAGTAGCTCAATGGTTTAGAGCGGCTGTACGGAGACCAGAAGATCCGCGGTTCAAATCCCGGCTATGACACTGCATTTTTCAATCTGACTCTATCCTCTCATAGTGGGTCCGTTACACGGCTAGTGTGAAAGAACAATTAATTTATAGCTTCAAGTTTCATTTGTTTCAGGAAACTAGAAGGGGTTTTGAAAGTTGTAATTACTACAGTTAAGTTTATATAGCGTTTAGTGTCCAATAGTTCTAAAGAGTTGATACTAACTTAAAAGAAAACTTACAAACAAGTAAGTTTTAATTTTTGTTTTATTTTGTTGTTTTGAAAGGTCGAAGTCTCTTACATTGTTTTTCTTGGGCATACCACAAGTGTAATGAAGACCATCACACAGCAAACTGGCTTCCTGTGTATTCTTTGCACTTTTAACCAAATGAGCAATGAAAGCATTTTTGCAAACGTTTATTTCGTTAATATGTAGTAGCTATGTCAGCTTCGAAAGTCATGCATATGTAACATCACATGTTTTTTCTAGCAATCATTCAAAAATGGATATTTCAGCGTCCTCGCTTGACGATAGCAGTTCAATGACCAATGACTATTTGGCTATTACTTCAGCCCGCTCTATCATAGAGAGACTGAAATTTATAAATATGTGTATTCATATAGGAAAATTAAAACAAAAGTCTACCAATAATGATAATTCTTTCAACATTAGAAGTTGCTGTTTCCTTGGACGGGTTCCTTAATACACAAACTACTACGGAAGAAAAAGCGTATTTGCTATGAATGAATGAATTATTGGTCATATTCCAACATTTTATAACTTACAGCTTTAGGCTACATATATTTGTGTTTACCTTGTTGCTACCTTGGATTACATGACACCCTGGTGGTAGTGTGTCTGCCTCACGTTCAAGAGGTCCCGAGTTGCAATCTCGGTCATTGGGTTACCTGAATAAGGTATTTTCCTGGCTTTTCTGTTACCCTTAAAGACGAATGTCAGGCAGCTCTAAGGTCTAAGGGCCCTGGACTCATTTGAGCATCACTTCACCCACTTCGTTCACAGTCCGATATGACTTAACGCTGGAGGACGTAAATTTACAAAAGAAAGAAAGAAGGAAAAAAAACACAATCTGGTTTTCTGCTCTGCCAGGTAGCTCTTAACCTCCATTCCTCCTTGTTAGGATAAGATTTCATTACGGGGGGTTGCAGAATGTAGGTCACCATGCTGGGTCCTTTGTTCCTATGACCCCAAGCGGGGGAACCCCCGGGAGAAAGGATGGGGCAAAGGAGACAGAGGGTGACCGACCCAAGGAGCCACGAAAGTACAGAGGGCAGGGTCCCTACAGTTTACTTGGATAGGGACTTCTTCTAACAGACCAGGACGACGCACAGGCTCCCCTACTACGGGGCGGCAATGAGCCCAACAGCCGAGCCCCAAAGGTCCCTGACTGGCTGTCCCAATGGTCCCAGCAGCTGCGCGGAAACCGAAAACCGACCTACCGGAGGAAGAAGTACTTTACCTCAGAGCACATCATCCTGCCATGCACCGCCGAGACACCCGCCGACACTTCTATCACGAAAGAGGCCACCTAGATGAGAGATGATATGAAACGATAGTGGAGATGAAATGGAGGGACAGGAAATTGCGGGGATGTAATTAACTTACCCAGCATTCGATTAGAGACCCGGGAAAATTCCAGAGAAAACCATGGGTCAGGTAGGTCGGCCACGTGAATCGAACCTGTGCCACCCGAAAGCGAGCCACAGACCAAACCACCTGACCAATCCCGCTTGGTTGACTCCCTGTTACTTCTCCCATCTTCCTCTCTTATCTTCTTTAAATTTTCTGTCCATTTTTCTTTTACTTTCTGCAAGAACTCACCAATACTTCTTAAGATATTTCCCTCCTTTCCTGTAAACATTTTATAGCTGCTATACTCTTCTCTACTTTCTCCCATTTTTCCTCCCAAACCATTTTTCTGCAAATTGCATCCTCACCGCATTTTGTTACATAGTGTTCTATGCTTTCTTTTCCCCCACACAATTCACAAATTCCCTTTTCCCTACCTCTTATCCCTCTTAGAAATATTGCTCCAGTTCTCATCCAAGCTAGCCCTTCTCTCTCTTGTCTATTGCAGTAATCTACATATGCTTCTCGTCCCAAATTTCTTTTTATTTGCTTGTAAAATTGTAATGATTTCACATTTTCTAGAGTTCCCCATATTTTCTGTCTTTCTATATCTTCTATTCTGCATTTTACTAATTTACCCACATCGCTTGTATTCCTTTCCTGTAATCTCCATATATCTCCCATTTCCATAATTCCTCCTATCTCTGCCCACCAACTATTTGAGTTCTCCAATCTTTTTTGCTGTCTCATGCATAATTTCATAATTTCCCCTTCTTCTTTGCCAAACACCTATACCAAAATTGTATTATTCTTTCCATTATTATTCCATTTCTTATTGTCTTTGCTAATTCTATTAAAGCTACTTCCCTAGGTGCTGATCTTGGTAAGCCTAGTAGCTCTTTACAAAACATTCTGTAGTTTTGGTTCACCGTTTTGTTTACCTCTGTGCCCCCCCCCCAGATCTCTACTGCATACAACATTTTGGATTCAACTAGTGCTTCGCACATTCTTTCTAATCACTTTGTTGTCATTTCTAGCTTATATTTGCATATTCTTATTCCATTCATTGCCGCCCTTCCTCTTGCTTCAATTTTCCTATTATGTGCTTCCCATTCTCCATTGTCATTCAACCTCACATCTAAGTATTCACATTCATTGACCACTCCAGCTACTATCACATTAAAATTATAAAATAACGTACTTGTAAGGGAAGTTTTTATATTTGCACAGAATGTAGTATAAAATAGTTACTTGACAGAAAATGCACATAAAATAAAACAAATGCTACTGATATTTCATTCTAGATAACGTGCTTCAGATTTTTTACTATTGGTTACTATTTTACAATTAAGAAGACGAAATGCACAGTAAAACAAATGTGAATCGAATCTGATTTTAATGATACGATATGCATGTTATTCAGTAGAAGTATACTCACAGTTTTCACGTGCCTGCCTTGGTAAACTAGCGTGGCAGCGTGTTTATCTGTATTTTAAGAGGTCCCGAATCTCGGTCAAGGGTTACTTAGCTGGATAAGGTTTATCCGCGGTTTTTCCTTATCCTGAAAGACCAGTGTCGAGTAACACTAAGCTCCACGGACACTGGGCTCATTTGAGCATCATTTCACCCCCTTACCCATTTCATCCACCGTCGGATATAGCTTAAATTTGGAGAACTTATATTAAAAAAGGGCTTCTCATTTAAAAATGCTTCCCTTCATAACGTTTTGTAGTCAATACGAGGTTAAATTCTTGATTTCGGGTGGTAAAACTTCATATTCAGCAGTTTAAGCTCTGTTTCTGTGTACATGTTAGGGTTTTATATGTTTAGTAAAACTCATAACTATTGCTTTCATGTTATTAAATAACAAGTATGCCAAAGATACCATTCATTGCATACAATTCTATTTATCTAAATTTTTCTTATCATTCCATTCAATGACAGCTTTACGAGCTGCGTTCAAGAAATATCACCTTAACACACGTGTACTCTTTGTGAATGCGTGACAGAGATGTCTACAATGAAAAGTTTATAGAACTCCATACCGCTCGCAAATGTTAAAGGCATATTGTGACTTTGTGGGTTCTCAGAATTAAAAGCCCAAGTTCGAGAAATTCAACCTTCTATAGTTGCTTAGAAATACAGTTCAGACATCAGCACAATAACCTCACATACACAATTACAATCTTGTATTTCGTCTGCCGGAGCACCACACTGCAGTCACTATCTCGGCTCCTTGCCGACAACTCAGCCCTCGCATCGCATCGCATCGCAGGCACTGACAGGCTGTTAACAACCAGAAGGGTTTTGCTGCGTACCCACCCACGTTTTGGGTTTAACCGCAGGTTGAAAATTTTGGTGATGTAGGATAGGGTGGGATTATTTTGTTGAGGAATTTTACAAGGTAGCTGTTCTTGCTCCTCTGATTTTGTACAGGATAACAAACCATTTTTTCTCTTCACCCTGGTTTTCATAGGATTAATAGTGGGATAAGTTTTGTAGCCAAACAGCTCATTGGAAGATTATGCAGTCACGCTTTTGCTGCTGTTCGGATTAACTCTAGTGTTACTTCGGGTGCCCGCATGCCATACGGGGTACCCGGAAAAGCCTGAAGCGGCGTCTCGTAGCGTCGTAATCTCCTGGAGACCGAATCAGGGCACTTCTGTGTTGAAAGTTAAGCGTAAACGTTTGTAGCCCGGAGCCTAATTTCGTCCTCCACATATGGGAGAAGAGAAGCTTCCTGAAGCAACCTCACGGGGAAAAAACGACCTACAGAATAAATGGATCGGAGTCCTGTATTCTGCGCACGCTAAAGGTATGCTATCCAGCTATCTGCAGCCATGCTCCATATTTCACAAGCGTACAACATGAGGGGGATTATCAGCGCTCGAAAGAGGTGTAACTTTAATCGGACTGACACAATAGCCCCCTGTACCCGTGCCGAGAGGTCCATGATGTGTCCGCGGAATGTTAGGCCTCTATCAAGTTGGACTCCCAGGTACTTGATGGAATTGGTGCACTCTATCCTGCGGCCTCTAAAGGGGAAGTTGGAGCAATCAGCGGGGGTGTGGCGCCTAGTAAGAAGAATGGCATGGCTTTTGTCCGGATTGATGGACATCCTCCAACGCCTGCACCACTCTTGTGTGAGACGGAGGTGTCTCTATTGGGTTGAAGGCTCTGAGTATGTGTCTATCTTTGCAGAACAACAACACGTCGTCAGCGTACTGTGCCATTTCGACCTGCGGTTGAGTTGGAAGACTCAGCTCTCCAAGAGCCAAGAGCAGGTGCAGGTAGCCCGGGTTCTCCCGGGCGGAGGGTTACATGCCACGGTACCTATCCGCTGTGCGGATTTACCCGTGCGGTATAAAAGATAATTTATTTTGCGCGAGCTTGCGTGTCATTAGGTGCGACGGCGCAGTTGGCCTCTACTGATGCTTCTGGTGCCGGGATGTTCCCCCTTGGAGGGGGGACAGTGCCCGTTCCACCTCGCTTTGTGCGGTCGCTAGCGATCGTTCAAGCAGAGGGGGGAACCAGTAGCGAGAGATCAGATGGGAATTAAGGTGTTGAGGTTTAAGGCCAGGTCGTGCGCGCGCCCCAGGGCACGACTGTAGCTGTTAACTTTCCAGCCGCGGCCAAGGCGCGAGGAGACCTGGCTGTGATTGGTAGGGAGCAGGAGGAGAGGCAGACTTTACCACCCAAGGGCATCCTTGGGTAGGCGATAGCTCCTCCATCTCCTGGGGAAACGGTGGTTGTATTGACCTAGTGAATTCACCAGGTGGTTAGGGTGAGGAGTGATCTTGGCATACAACGTGCGCGTTCGTTCACGCACGACGTCTTCGACGTATGGTATGCCAGAATGAATGTGAGATGGGAACCTGCGGTCGGTACCGTAGATCATCTTTAAGGCTCTGTTCTGTACGGCTTGCAGCCTGCGGAGGGTGGTATGAGACACCGAACCCCAGACCTCACATCCATACAGGATCAGAGGCGGGACGATCTCACGGTACGCCCTCAGTTTGAGGCGGATGGGCATGACGGTTCGGAAGATGGGGTAGAGTTACCTAAGAGCAGCGTGGCCGTGGCCGGCCTTTGCCCTGTCATGCGGAGTGAGGGTGAGGCCGCGGTCCAGTTGGATTCCCAGGTATTTGGCGGTTCGAACCCGCGGTTCTAACTATCGTAGAGACAGGATTTTTGTACGGTCATGATCAGAAAGTAAAATTCTTTTTTATTTTAAGATTCGCATCTGTTTTTATCACATATGTATCCGTAACATTTAACCGTAACATGTGAAAGATAAAACGTGCATCGTTCTGTTATAAGTATCGTAGAGACAGGATTTTTGTACGGTCATGATCAGAAAATGACATTGTTACGGCAAGATTATAGCAGCCTTTCAGCAAATCATTCCAGAAATGTTGCAAGTCACGTGGTGCAACATTGGTGCGAGGTGTGAACTATGCCGTATTCGTAATGGCGATATTGTTAAATGCAAATATGGATGACAGAAAACTCCTGGCTTTCCTACAAAATTGTATAAAATAAAATAGAATAGTTGCCTTTGTATACGGCCCTACTTTTCTGACATTTCAAACTCATCACCCTGTATATCTGATATCCAGATGTGTTTAATTAGTGCAATGTATTCCTTCCTTTCACTCAGGATGTGGAGTACATAGTTTGGTTCGTTCGGGAGACAAGCATATTGTAGTTTCTGCAGTAGTGTTGTACGTCTTTGTCATTTGTTTCGAAATTAACCCTTCCCCTTGCAGCATATTCTTGCAGATTCCTTAGCCCGAGGCGCTGCGCTTTTGTACCGCGTCAGCTGGCACAAGAAACACGCACAGCTTCATCAGGAGCCTCCAGCCTTTCTCTTCTCTGATTAGCGTGTAGGTTGTGAGGGCGGATCAGGAACATGAAACCACATCGATGTAGATCTTCCAACAGATTCCTAGCTATCGCATAAGGTTAAGGGCTTACTATTGTACAAAATAAAGAAAACTGCTTATTTCTGCACAACCAATTCCAAGACACTTTCGAAAATGATAAATATTAACATGGAATATTTGTTGAGCTTTTTCTATTCCTCTGCTGCTACTAAATATAATAAGTGGGGACGATAATGTCTTGAACCGCTTTAAAAGCTTATATTTCCAATGTTTCACATAAATAAAATGAATCAGCAGTATTTGAAAACAGAAAATTTTGAAAGTCCTCTACTCCAGCCTGATCTTCATTTCTAATATAGCGAGGAGGAATGCCACCGTTTGGAGACGTCATCTGCGCTGTCAGCTGATCGTAGCTGTTACCTGGATACGGCTTTGTCAATCTGAAGATAGTAGCAGCAATTTCACTATGGAGGACGTATCTGTTGGGACAGGAAGGATATGGCTGGATGCAGTGACGGCTCGTGGAATAAAAAAGTGGATGTTCACAACACTTACACTTAAAATGCACACTAGCACTATCCACCACTGCTACCACCACTACTAATGAGTACTACCTCAAACTCCCCACAAAATTTTATATTGTGACTTTGTGGGTTCGCGAAATAAAATGTCCAGTTTACAAACACAAAAGTTGCACTTTATTTTCATAGAAATACGCTTCTTACACATACACAGTACAACATACAAGGTCAACAAACACAGCTGTTTACCCGCACGCGTTCAGTTAGCAACTGACTCCTTTTTGGCGGGCGGGATGCCCTTTTTTAGTTTCGTAACGTTCGAGAAATTTCTCAAACAGTCGAGACTCGGTTAGAACAAAGGCGAACTCCCGAGAAATCCGTCTCTTCCCGCCCACCTTTTCGGCGAGCTTTTACCTCTGCACTGCACTACCGTCTCTTTGATCTCGTTGCCCGCGCCGCCTTCAATCAACAATGACCTGGCGGCAATACAATCTGTTAGCCTAGAAAGAATGTATCTATTCCTATCACACTGTTTATTATGTCGTTTTAATGACAGTCTGTAAGCTGAGCATTAATATTTACAGGACCAAACATGGCGAACTGAGTATATGCATTTTTACGTCAGCGTGAATTCCCGCGCTTCTTTATCTTTTTAATAAGATCTACCAAGTCGTACTAGATGTACTACTGGCTACTCACTTAAGAGTTAGTCCTGCGCCGTGCCGTAGTGGGCTAAGGCAGCATGTCTTGGCCTCTGGCCACGGAGAGCGGCCCGGGTTCGATCCCACACATGGGGTGTGGATTTTCGGTCCCGGGTAGGACGAGTACCCACTGAGCATCGTGAGGAAAGTGAGGAGCGGCCATGGTCACGAAAACCAACGTTCCGACTCGGGGATGCTGAGATGCTAGCCACATCTCCTCCCCGTATCAGCTGGATGATCGCCCACCTCTGCCATGTACAAGTGGGCGTGAGGCCGGCAGTCGGGTTGATAAGCCTTGGTACTGTTTGGGCTGTGGAGTCAGTGGTTAACTTAACTCACTTCAGAGCTAAACAGAAGGCACGGAAAAAAAAAAAAAAAAAAAAAAAAAAAAATGCATTTCTAATACTGCAACCGCATAGCTTGTGTATCCATTGTTGTTAAACTTGCGCCTGTAATTCCGCTTTTGATTTTCGTAACACGCTTAACTGTCAAATTGGGCTGCGGACGTCCTAGTCGCTTTATTACATTCTTCGCAAGTCACTTTATCTATTTTATTTCTTAAAATGGAATCCACCGAGTCGTAGCTACCTCTTGAGAGAAGTTCAACACTCACAAAGATTCCAAAACCTCGCGATCGGTCGCTGCACACAACAAAGGGTACTTTTTTTGCGCTAAAGCACTAGTTGTACTTGATTTACTAAGAAAAAGGGACGCCATATGCGTTCTATCAACCAACTAATTATAAATAATGATTTGTATGGGGAACAGAAGAGTCGTATGACCTATCCAGGGAACAAATATCTGTCCAAAATCAGTTGGCCGCTGTGGGCCAAACTTAACAGACGTGTAAACTAAAGAAATCGCGTTCATTGAAGTTAGTTGACCGCTCTGGGCCAAGCTAACAAATCGTGTGATAGCACACGGACGGAAATCGCGTTCATTAATCAGTTTGGGTGCTGGGTGCCAATCCGAAAAGTCGTGTTATAGACACGGGAGTAAGAACGTCGCCGGCGCGAAGCCAACCATTTAGAGATCGTCTAATTAACATGTATTTCGAAAGTAATTGAAATACAATCGATCTTCATAAGAGAATAAAACTGTTTCTTTCCAAGTACCCTAACTGATCCACTCAAAACACCTTGAATCAAGAGATCCTTGCTATAGATCCTATATTCGTGAGCTTTAGGATAACTCCAGGAGCAGCCGCGGAAATCAATATTTTCAAATGTTCGCTGACGAGGCTGACGACCAAGGAGTCACCTTACACTGGATAAGATTTCTTCCAATGGCTTCCCTTATCCTAAAATATGAATGCTGCGTAACTCTAACTTCTTTGCACCTGGACTCATTTAAGTATCATTTCATGACGCTACCTCTTGCGCTGCACCTCCCAGGTGCCACTACTGCGGAGCACCGGGCCTGACGTCACAGTGCACCAGCCATGACCTCCGTTATCAACGCCGGTACTGCGCCACGGCTTTGGCCACTTTACAGGCCAGGTGCAGTGCCCTCTCTACCCTCGCCCACTCGCGACAGTGACGCCTTGGGCGACACAACGACCAGCATCTGCACCACCAGCTGTCGCCGCCGCCGCAACCAGCGAGGACTTGAAGGCCATCTTACAGTCTTCAAGAAGAGGTACAGAACATCAACAGACGCCTCGCCTCGCTCGAGACCTCGACCGCTGCATCCGCCCTTGCCGATAGCCTGCAAAGCCTACACACCGAGGTCAGCACCATCGCACCAACACTTACTTCGCTTCAAGATTCCATCATGACTGCCATTGCTAAGGACCACCATGACACACAGGATCAACTCGCTGCAATAGTTCCCAACCTCACCGCACTAGATGAATCCCTAAAGAAGACGACAATCGAATCACACCACACCACACAGGACGGAATCAACAACATTGCAACAAGACTAGAACATCACCTTAATCTCACCACCGCCTGCGACAACAGAATGTATCGTGTCGAAGAATACCACAAGATGATAGACGAGTCTCTCGACCAGATCTTCATCGAGCTCCAATCCCGACCTTATGATTCAACAACGCTCCAACGCTATCGCACCTGTACCGGAACGCCCTCTAGGCCCGGACCCTCTAGAAAGTTCCGCTAACCAACTCCGCTATTGAATTCCCAGTTTGGCTTCCAGGGCGCAAGCCATGCCTGCCATACTGGCCTTGTACACTCTCGCCAGTCAGCATGATCCAAACTGCTATAAAGTCAACAATAATTACCAGAGTGCTTAACACGGTATCTGCAGAAACCTACCCACACTTCCCCTCACCTAACCCCGCTTCCACATGAGTAGCGATGCTCCTTGCTTTTCGTTTCAATAAAGTTAAAACAAATCTTTGTCCCAGATGACATGATGTTGGAAGACTGTAGAAATGAATTGTAGATAATAACTAAGTAAATAATTTAATTTTTAATCACGTCAGTGGCCAGACAAGTCACTAAATTTACATGTCGCCTTTAAGGGTATGTATGACTGAAATTTCATGAAAATCGTGAAAATAACGACTTTTTTATTTTAATTCTATAAAATAATTTACACATTCCCGAATGTGAAAAATGCATAATTTGCCTCCGGACGCCATTTTTAAATACTTATTTAAATGTCGGTGGCCTTTAAACTCTGTCAGAGTCACGCCCTCTTTTGCCTACATCCACATTCTTTGTCTGTTTTCCGTTCTTAAATTTTCAATTCAAGAAAAGAAAAATAAGGCTTTCAGACAAAATAGTTCCTAAAATGTTGCCAATATATCAGAGGCTGGCTTCTACAACATTACTAGAGAGGTGCAAAACAGGAAAAATACAGAATGCCAATGAATCTTTGCGTCATGTCATATGGAATAAGTGCCCAGAGGAAGTGTTCATACCAAAACAAAAATTGGATCTTGCTGCTATTAAAAGCATCAGTGAGTTTAACATGGGTAGTCTTAAGTCATTGAAGCTGCAGCAAAATATCAGAGGTGAAAGTGTAGTAGACTCAGCAAAGAAAACTTCAGTGCAGCGAGATCAGACTCGTATCCTGCAAAGCAAGAGGCGAAGTTGTGCAGAAGAAAAGCAACATCTAAAGAAGAAAAAGGTGGAAAAAGCGGCAACAGAAGAGAGGAAAAAGAAATCTGAGGGTCCAACCTATCAGCCTGGTGGATTTTAATGTGAGTTATGCAATCAAATCTTTAATCGCTGTTTTCTCAATGTTCATATTTTCAGCATTTTTCTTCCTGTAAAATGCTCCTTGCGATGCAGTTTTTGTACTACATTCATGAAATTTCCTACACAGGTTCGGAATATCATGAGGAATGGAAATTGCCCTAGGTTTTATTGTGAAATGTATATAAGCATATATTTTTAATTTTCAAACACAAAACTTACAGTTTTTTAGACAAAAAAGAATATTTGTAAATTAAAAAAATTTTGTGACCTAAACTAAAGGAGACACAGAAAAACCCAGAGCAACTTCAAAAAGTATGTCTATTATGAACATAGGGTTAAAATATTAGACCAACATTCAAAATATTTTGTCGCAAGGGACTTTTTTAGTGACGTAACAAAAAACATACAAAATTTACCATAATTTCTAAACTGCTGGAGCAAAATGGTTTAAATTTAGGTTGTAAAATGTTTACATTATACTCCACCTATGGTGTAAATTTGAAAACGCTAGCATTATTTGTTCAGAATTTGAAAATGTCAGTCATACATACCCTTAAACACAATTTTCTCATCGATTTGAGCTGATCGATGTAGTACCCACGCCTTATGTTCATTCCTGTTTATAGTTGCTCTAATGAAAGGTCAAACAGAGAAACAAAAACCTGTAGCAAGCTGTCGGTTTATATTAGTCCATAAGAAGGAGCATTCAGGACCCTCTATGCTGCGCATTCAGAAGCCACGTGCTACAACCTAACATGACCGATTCTGTACCAACTTTGTACTGAGACATTTAGCTCATAATTCATTCAGAGCACAAAATTTCGTGCTACTTATCTCTGACGAGATTATATTTGAAGCACTAGATGTAACTGGAGATGAAACGCTGCTGATTAACCGCTGAGAAAGCATAAAGAACTCATTACTCACGCTGGTGCCCACGCTTACTCTGTTATTCACTACTAGATGCAAGTTACACATTTGCATGCTGCGGTTTAGTCCTCTCATGAAACTGACAAGCACAAGTTCGCCCACACATTCCACATCGGAGAAGTATTATATTGCTCTTCACTGCGCTTCTACGTTGGCCATCGTTGACAACAAAGAGGTTGTCTGAATCAACTTTACATGACCAGTTTGTTCCGAGCTTACGACAGCAACCTTTAAGGCAGGTTAAGCCAACAAACTTTGTGTAACTTGAAGTCCATATATTGATTTTCTCAGTGTAATAGCTTGTTTTATTCAATAAAATACCTTATTTTTATCTATTTATAGCTTTTCCACTTTACAGCAGTTCACCCCTGGTTCCTGCTTTCTAAATATGCCTGTCGTTACATTGTCCCCTCTTCTTCATATGACTATACATTTCCTCATAAAAGTCTGTTTAGTTAACGCGTGTGCAGTTCGGAGTCAAAGGAAGCTGACACGACCGCCCACTAATGACCGTCATAAATCTACCTCCACACTTCAGAAATGGAACACTGTCGTTAAGGAACAATAGCAACCCTGATTTTCTCTAACTGACAGTCGCATGTCTACTCCACGTGGAGTCTTAGTTGCCAAAGTTCTAACTTCCAGTTGATCTGTTTCATTACGTGCAGAAATTCGTTGTGTGTCACGATGTGGAGACCGTGGGAGAGAAATGTAGTGGTAAATGTAAATGAAGTAGTAGATAACTTTCAGTTGCGTGAAAATAATGTATGTATGTGTATGTTTGTATTTTTTCACTGCAATTGGGTACTACCCGGTGGCAGAGTTAAGAATACAGATCAAATTACAAATACTAGATTTACAACAATAATACAGTGAACAATACAAACATTATATTATTTTAACTTTAGTCACTTAAAACATATCTATTTAATTCTCTATTTACATATTATATACCATTATAATTTAAAAGTTAAACTATAAACCATCTAGATTTTTTCTAAATTTCCTCAGCGACAGGGGACAGCCCTGAAAGACTGCTATAGGCAATTCATTCCATTCTTCAATGGTTCTATTACAAAAGAAAATTTTTCTGCGTCGGTTCTGTATCTTCTACCCGTAATTTTATACCTATGATCGTTTCGTCCCTAATAATCCGGATTATCTAACCTTACACTAACGTCCACCCATGCCTTTACACCAGCATTAGCTTTTAATAATGCTACCAACCTATGTTTTTTACGCCTAATTCTTAATTCTTCCCATTTAGTCTCATCTCCTTTTATAGGCCCAAAATACTTGCCTCTTTTTATGAATTTTATTGCCCTCTTCTGTATTTTTTCTAATGAATCGATTTGGTTAGCTCTATACGGGTCCCAGCATGCTACTTCATATTCCATAACCGGCCGCACTAAGGCCTTGTAGGCAATTTACCTGGACCTAGCGCTCCCCTATTTCAATATTCTCATTACGAAATGTAATGCCTTCCACGCATTCCTAGATGTGAAGACAACAGTTTGAATAACTGGGCCGAGTTATATTACTGGAAAAGCCTTAAAAAAATCAAACGCTTGTTTTGAACACATATAAATATAGGCTGAAAAATAAACTTGGTAAGGTGTCATGCAATGAACTTGATGATAAACTCTGGGTATTTACAAGATACAGTAAGAAATATTGTGACGAAAGGAATACCAAAGACCCCGATCAAGTGCGAAAACAAAAGGAAACGTTTCTCTAAAGCAGATAATTTCACATGCGATTTAATTCGTCGAGAAATTTATAGATTCTCTGCAAAAGGGAGAGCGCCCACCTTAGAGGAATTGGTTGTACATTTGCAAGAAATTTGTGATTTTCCATATGGGCGCTGCACTTTGCGCGGTCTCCTAAAGGAGCTGGGTTTCAAATACCGCGCTTGGATAAGATAAGGGTTATTATGGAATCCAGTAGAATTATAGCTTGGCGATATATATCGTCCAAACTAAGGAAGTTTTGCAGTAATGGACATAAGATAATTTATTTAGACGAAACCTCATACGATACCTATGAAGTATCGAGAAATGTGGCAACCTTGCAGAAAGGACTGGGAGAAGGAGGGTCAGTGTTGTAAAACGATTATAAGGGTTCGTCAATGACTGAGGCCGACGTGAACACGAGTTAACTAAACAGACTTTACCATAGGTTCTTCTGGCTCTTCGCCGCTTTCTTCCGCCTGGTGCTTCCACCGGTTCACCGTTCTTCCGGCATGCTGTACATACGTCCATGTCCATACCACTGAAGAGCTCTACTGGACATTCTGTCTACAACAGTTTCCAGTTTCATGTCTAACGTAGATGGATCTGACATGTTGTAACATTGATGTCCTCATACCTCTTCGAAGTTCGTCCATTTCTGTCGCTAGTATTCATTTCTGTATTCTTCCATTTATTGTCCAACTTTCAGACATATATATAAGTATAATTTCTATTGTAGATTTTAAAATTTGTTTATTAACTTTTATAATCAGATTCCTATTCCATAAAATACTGTTCAAACTTCTAATGTCCTTCAATGCACAACTTAATCTATTGATAATATTTTTTTCATAAGTGCCAATCCTATCTATTATACATCCTAGGTACTTAAATTGTTCGACACATTTAATTACCACATTATTTACCTGCAGACCTTCCGAACTTTCTCCTATTACCATACATTCAGCTTTAATGCAATTTATTTTTAATTCACCTATTTCAAATGCATATATTGCTTTTCTAGTCTTATATTCCAAATTTTCTTTATCCTGTCCTATTACGAGGGCTATTAAATAAACAATTATCATAATTTTTTACGATCATACTTTTTCGCACTAAACTTCAATTGTATTATATTCTCTTAGCTTAATGTGGAAAAAACGCCATAGTAGTTTCATTGTTGGTACTTCTGGTTCCCGCCTATGAGAACCAGGCAAGTTCAAACATGTTCAGTGTCGCCTACCACTGCAATGGAGGTAACACACGAGGAACAATGTGCTGCTCTGAAATTCTGCTTTCGTCTTAACAAATCTTCAGTTGAGGCCTATACAATGTTACAGGAGACCTATGGATAGTCTGTTCTTCCCTACAGCACAACTCGAAAGTGGTGTGAGGGCACAGTGCTAAATTTTACCAATATTAAAATTTGAATATATAGAAAACTAAACAGTATCAGAAATTGAAATTCGGTATGATTACTGTGTAAGGATGTGTGAATTTAACTACTGTATAATATTTAAACTACGTTCACATAGGTCCATGCAAAAGGGGCATAAATCACACCGTGTGTCCTAAAAAAATATTGCACCCTATATTTTAGGTGCACTTTACTTGTAAGAATTTAAAGCTACAATCACCAAGTTTTATCCTAAATAACCTAAGATACAGTTTTATAATATCGGCCAAATGAAAGTCACATATAGTTTATACCATGCACATGAAAAATTAATTAGTTTTAAGTAAAAACAGCATAATATTTTCAAGGACTGAATATTTGTTTTCATCCATTTTATAAATCACATGAATATATATGTTAGCTGAATGTGTTCAAGGAACATTGATAAATAACCACTACAGATTTTGTGTCAATATCTTTTATAGCTTTTGAGAAACATGCACCTAAAGTATGAAAAATCAAGGTTTTGGGAAATCACGATCAAAGATTAAGTACCATTCTCAGGAAGTGGGCGTATCATTACGCTGCCATGTTTAAATTGACGAATTAAAGGACTTTAGTTCCAGCTGACAACCTATGTTATATATCATTTTAAAGCTGAAGAATTATATAATTTTAAACATTAAAAGCAAAAAATGGCTTTTTTGAAACCTATGAACCTCCCAGAGCCCTTAAAATGTTTAAAGAGGGGAGACAATTTCAAAGGAAGGTGGACCCGGTGCTCCAGTTACTGCTCTTACGGAAGAAAACATCAACACTGCTGCTGCCATTGTGAGAGAGGATCGACGAATTACCTTAAGACCACTTTCTGAAATACTGAACATTTCATTGGGTGTCATCCACACATTGTTGACAGAAACATTACACTTGAGACGTGTTTGTGCGCGATGGGTTCCAAGACTGTTGATTCCCGAACAAAAGAACATTCAAATGCAGGTCTGCATGCAGTTAAAGTTGATGTTAAAGGAAGATCCGGAGTTTCTTTCAAACGTAATCACTGCTGATGAAACTTGGCTACATCATTTTAATCCTGAGAGCAAACAGCAGAGCTCAGTGTGGAAATCTCCTTCATCACCAATGCTTTTGAAAGTTAAAAACCATATAACAGACCGATTTGTGAACACTGGAACAAAAATATAGAAGCTTATATACTGACAGGTAATTTTAGATTCCAAGCATTTAATGGAACAGGATGTCTTATAATCAAAAGAATCTGCATTTAAATCTCTTGCATTGAGATAAAATAGTGAAATATCTTTTCTACAAATTTTCATCTCCTGAAAGGTTAAATCAAAATCCAGCTTTTTGGTCCGCGGCTCAGCTGAGTGTTAATTAATCTTCACAGCTTTCAGCTTCGACAGAACAAATTACAAAATCAGCAAATTTCATGGATTATTTTTGGGCTGGATTGATCTCGTAAATGTTAAATAAAAACTAAAGTTGGCTTATTTGTTCACCAATCAATTTATTATAAGCCTGTGTATTGTACTTTTAAATTAACTTTTTCGTGGAATTATTGCTTTATTGGGCAACAATACCGATTTGTTGATCAATGTGATTTTAGTCAAAGTTTATAATGAATTCGGAAGTATTGCGAGCTTTTAGAATTCAAAAGCCAGAAAGTGTTTCACAAAGCTTCGTTTCGCCGGTTTTAATATTTCTTCTTTTATTTGTTTCCTTGTTTAAAGTTGGTAACTGACTGTCATGCGGTATCGTATTACCTTGCAAATCTCATGGTACTCTAAAGCAAATACACTAGGGAACACGTTTTTTGTACCCGAAACAAAATAGGCTAATTCTTATGCAAAATGACTCGCTGATTCCAAAAATGCCTCTAAAAATGCTGTATCACGTAACGTTTTTGAGATATTCCTATTCTTTTATATAAAATTACAGAAATGAGGTATGATAGCAACTCATATTGACTTAATTTAAAATAATAGCCATTGACTCTTCTAAATACAGCTTAAAGGCAGTGTTGCTTCATAATGGCAATTTACTACCTTCAATACCTTTATTTCAGGCCATGGGAATGAAGGAGACATACGATTCTATGTCCATCATTTTAGATGCTATTAGTTATCAAAACCATGGCTGGGAAATTTGTAGTGACCTCAAGGTAGTTGCATTGCTAACGGGACTGCAGGGAGGTTTCACAAAATATTGCTGTTTTTTGTGCTTATGGGACAGTAGGGCAACTGACAAGCATTTTATAGTGAAAGAATGGGGGAAAAGGGAAGACTATACTCCTGGAGCAAGCAATGTTAGGTATGTGCCTCCAGTAGACACAAACAAAGTTCTTCTCCCACCACTTCACATAAAGCTCGGGTTAATGAAGAATTTGGTTAAAAATTTGGACAAAAGTGGAAGTGCATTTGAGTATTTAAGAAGTATCTTTCCCAAAATAAGTGAATCTAAATTGAAGGAAGGTATATTTGTTGGTCCTCAAATAAGACTACTTCTTAAAGACAGTGTCTTTTAATCAAAGTTTAAACGTGTTGAACTGGCAGCAGGGAAATCATTTAAATCAGTGGTGGAAGGCTTCCTGGGCAATAACAAAGAAGAAAATTATGAAACTTTAGTCTCAGAACTATTAAGGAACTACAAAGAAATGGGTCGCCGTATGTCACTTAAAACCCACTTTTTGCACTCTCACCTTGATAGTTTCCCTACAAACCTAGGAGCTGTAAGTGATGAGCATGGTGAGCGTGTTCACCAGGACATTTCTGAGATGGAAAGATGTTACCAGGGTATCGCTGGGATTCAGCCATGTTCGGAGACTATTGTTGGTTCCTCAAACGGGAGAGTCAATAAGAAAAAAAAAATCAACAGTGAAACACTTCTGAGATAATTCAGGTAATGGTTTTCATCATTATCTTGTGTTTATTTATTTTAATAATAATTAATAATAATTATTATTATTTTCAATGTTATTTGGCTATAAAATACCTATTATTTTCAATTAATAAAATATGAGTTATCACATCACATTTCTGTAAGTTTTCATAAAAAATTATGAATACCTAAAAACGTTACGTGATACAGCATTTTGAGGGGCATTTTTGGAATCAGCAGATCAGTTTACATAAGAATTTGCCTATTTTGTTTCTGGTATATAAAAATAATTTTTTTTGTTCCCCAGTGATATTGCGTGAAATTAGTTAAAGATTTCCAGCACAATGATATTTAGGATGGGTTAGGACAGGACAGAATTTTACGGAGGGGGCTTGACACTGCTAACAGTCTTGATTTATTTTAGCTGTGCCCCAAGTGGGACATGCCTAGGAGGAAGGATCAAGCAACAGGAAAGAGAGCGACCGACCCAGGAGTTACGAGAGTTCAGAGGGCAGTTCCCTACAATCGCCCAGGTTGAAACTCCCTGGCAGATAGTATCCCAACCACCGTGGTCTTGAGACTGTCCACCAAGCTGTACCAAATTCAGTCTTACAATGTTTACCAGGAGAATATTATCCATCCATGCAACGCCGAGACTCCCGTGGACACTTCTGTACTGAAAGACACCTCGTGGGGGGATCCATCCCCTTCAGCTGCCATGCTGCGGGCGCTGTGGACCCCTAGCACTCGTGGTAGTTACAGGACGAACTAGAGGAATCTCGAGCTGAACATTCGAGCCCTCCTTTTTGGGAGTTGTTCGGATTGGTTGGTTTAGAGGGGGCAGTGGTTTCCGATACTCGTGGGTGACGTGTCCACAGATGAGCTTGAGGGAAGTCTCAAGTTCCCGGGTGCTAGCCTGCAGTGTAATAGATCACCGGGCGCCACGATCGAGGTTATTCGCTAGTCTTCCCGGATGAGTTGACGTGCGTAAGTGGCGTATCCAATTCCATCCTGTATTTGGTGGAGGGCTTGTTAGTCTCTAGGTCTTGTCCTACGGGAAAGAGCCCCGGAGTGCGTCCGACGCCCCTTTCTTGGAACAGCTTCGTAGCTTCCGGGTTTTAAAGACAGAATTGGAAAGGGAAACATATATACATATGTGATAGATATGAGAGAGAGGGTTTAGCTTGGTTAACGACAGGAGCCATATTGAGAGGGGGTTCACCAAAGAGGTGCATTCTATGCAGAAAGAAAATAAGCTTAGAACATTATGTAGTGTAGTGTAAAGAATTTGAAATCTGTTGGAATGTAATATGGTAACAATAAAAATACTTACGTTGAAAAGAGAGAAAAGATTAAGGGAGGTGGGGAAATTCGCTAAAAAAATCAAATAGAAATAGTTGAGAAGAGCAAGGATGTAAGAGGTAAGAAATGGAAGACAATCAGAACATTAGATATGGTCGTATAAGGACTAGGATAGAGGTACACGGCCAGGGAGCCAACACAACTATCAGCACGTAAGTAGTGAGGAGGCAGCTATAGCCCACCAATCATATTGCTGCATTTTATCACGTGACTTCCCCCTCCACCAATCAGATTGTTTGGCGGGAAGTAATTTAAAGTTGAAGATAAGTGAAGACAAAAGTTTCACTTTCACGATTTCATAACACCCTTTGGCAGTTGTTACTTAACCACCTGTCGCACGATGCAACGATGACTAAACACTTCTGCACATGTCCTGTGCAATAATAAAAAAGGTCTATTTATGAGACAGAATACAAGTACCATGTTACAAGGTTACGACTTTACTTTAAATTAAGTAGGAAGTAGGAAAAAGTTGTGAAGGAAAGAAATAACCAACACATAATATTTTCTTTATTCATGTTTTATTTTCAATCGAAGTTTTATTTTCAATTCATCACTGATTAAAAGTAAAAACATAAGACAACAAGAACCTTAAAGATATATTATAATCTCTAATTAAACATATGGAAATTACTTACATCATACAAAACATGATGAGATTTCTTTAGGTACAACAAATGTGATAGAATTAACAAATAATTCTACATATTGTTTAACACTATCCTTTGCCAAAGTGAACAAACGCATATTAACATGTGCATTAGAAAGTATACATACAAATGTATAACATGTTCATATCCTGCGTCACGATCTTACATTGTGTTTGAAAGTTATCGTTGCAATTGACCTTCCTGCCTTGCTGAATATAAATGAAATTGCAACTGCACTGAATGTGAATTATGTTGATTACAGACTATTTCTTAATATAAATAATGGCCTTTTACAATGAATACACCACATTTTTGGCTTGCTTACAATATTTCTATACATCTCCTCGTTTACAATTCTGAATTTCTTCATTTGATACCATACATCATTGTCACTCTTACAGGGTTTATCATGAAAACACATTCCTTTTGTTTTAAAGCAACACCAATAGACAAGAGTAAAAGGTGGTTCTAGTGGCATGATTTGTTCAATAGACACGTCATAATTATTTAAAGCTAAAATAAAGTTTTGGTACGTTGTATTTGCGTTCATGTAGGAATGCATATCTTTAAAGAATACCATATCACATGCCAGAGATTTCAAAGTAGATGGCTGAACGAGTTGAGTTCCAATTTTACAACATTCTGCTGAAGGATTCACAAGACGTTTCAGTGCAAGAATATTTGCGTTATTTTTGTAAAAATAAACTAATCTAGGACTGCTTTGGAGTTCAATATACATTATACAATGACAACAATTTGAAAGACGAGTCTCAAAATTTATCCACACGTAACTGGCAAAATCTAACCAGTATTTATCTGGAGACATTTTTGGCAAAGATTTTACGAATATAATTTTCATCATCACATCAACAATGTCATTACACTTTACCTTCCATTCACGCATAAAATAAGAATTCTTAAACACATTCCGCATTAGATTGAAAGTTATATTTTCATGATTAAAGTTTTCCGTTCCTTCGAGGAGCCAGAATGGTAAACTATCTGGCAGCAATTCCTCATAGTTTTGGGTTACATACAACTCTAGACAATTCTGAGAGAGTGATTTCCCAGAAAGATACAGTAAATATGTGCCAAAAATTCCAGCAATGATATTATAATTATATAGTTCTGCAAGCAAAAAACGAATCAGGGGCAGGATTTCTGTTTTAAGAATCTTAAACTCGGGGAGCCAAATAACGTGTCCACAGGAATTTTGAACGTTATAATGAAGGCGTGTTAACTTATTTGAGTTGCTAAACATATTTTAGCCACTAGAACCGAAACCTTTACTGCTCCTTTCAGTGCTTGATAATGTGCGTACCTCTCTTAATGTAGGTATACAAATTTTTTCTAAAATTAGTTGAGCTATTTTTTGACCTCTTTTTATTTTAAAAGACCTAGATGGATGATGATTAAAAACAATAATCAAAATGTTTCCTCTATAATCACTATCAATAACTCCACCTCCAATTCCTATTTGATGAAACAGAGATAGTCCAGATCTTCCAGCGATTCGTCCGTAATAACCATTTGGTATTTCAAAAGAAATATCTGTTTTCACTGCTTTAACACTTTGAGGTTTTACATTATAGCTATAAGCTGCAAATAAGTCCAATCCAGCGCTGTCTATTGTGTTTCTTGTGGGAGTGAATCCTTTGCCTGTAACGTTATTGAATTTTAGTATGGGAGCCATTTTGCTGAAAAGAATATTATTGCACCATTACTCAGAGGCTTTGAGAGATAAAATATATGCCCCCGTAACAGGTTTAATTCCTTCGTAAATTAACTTTAGTTTTAAGGTATCTTTGTTAATCGCTTCAATATCGGTATCCGAAAATGCGTCGTTGTATTTACCCGGTAAATACGTTACAAAGGGAATCTCGCCGTTTTTGCGTAACTTTAGTAGTATAGTATTGCCATATTTCGTTACAACTTTTTCGGCCCTGACCACTTCATATTCAAAGTTTAATTCTAAGTCTTTAATTCGTATAGACTTCTGGTTTGCAACAGTTTCAAATTTCTGTACCAATTCCATTATCTGTAAATAGAAAATAAAAATCTAAGTATTTGAGTATTGTAAGTTAAAGAAAACGAAGAAAGAAGAAATATATCTTAAACTTACCTTGTTGGAGGATGCTCAAGATGTAACTTCGACAGTACGTTGAAGATATGTGATTCATCTAAGACTAGACACAGTCCTTATATACTTCTTCCCGAATGCATTAGAAAGTGCATTTTGGATACCAGCACAATTTCGAAAGTTCAGCTTCGCAGTATAAAAGTGCAATTGATGACACGAAATGCATCAGTTTCTATTTGTCTTATAGAGCTGCGAGGTCTGCTTTGTCATCGAACATGTAAGTAATGTTTTTAAGGTTTATAAAGGGTTTTATCTGCATGCATGGGATTTTAAATTATTTTCTTATTATAGGAAAATGAAAAATATAACCATCCTAAGTGAAGAGACAAAGGAGTATCCTTATTTCCAATCCCAGGGTCTTCGTTATCTTATCAAAATAAATTCTCCTTCAGAAAATGAAATTCCTATGAATCATTTTGAAATTTCTCTGCTAGAATTAATTAATAAAGTATTAGAAAAAGCTAATCCAAGCGATATGGTTGGCATTATAATTAGAAATCAAGAAAATGTTCAGGATCATCCTATAGGTATTAGTTTCCGACGTAAAGATCAGTTATCTCTAGAAGTAATAATGAGTGTGTTTCAGAAAGTTTGTCAAAGTAACGCCAACTTTATGGCCACAGATAAATTATTAATCGAGATTGATCACGTTAGAATGCCTATAGGAAGCGGTAGAAGTTTAAAATCCAAAGGAAGAGAACTGTCGTATCTGACGCATTTAAAACGAAGTATTGTTAAAGTGAAGGCAACATTTCAGTGTCTTGCCCATTCTTTGATCATAGCAATGGCTAACCTTTCGGGTGACCGTAACTACAAGGCCTATAGACAAGGTAGAAAGATTAAACCGAAGGTCGATGAGCTGATAAGAGAAGCAGGTGTTGACTTGACCAGTGGTGCGGGTATTCCTGAATTAATCAAATTTCAGAGCTATCTCTCCGAATACCGTATTGTCGTTTATTCAGGATTAAAGTGTGAAAATATTATTTTTGACGGTAAGACAAATTCTGATAAAAGATTGAACTTACTATTTGATTCTGCTGAAAACCATTACAGCGTTATTGTTAATCTCACGGCAGCCATGGCAAAGAGACACGTGTGTAAAGGATGCAGTCAAGGGTTTTCTTTTAAAAGCATGTTTACTCACAAATGTGAAGAACGTTGTACAGGATGCTCTGGTGTACCACCTTGTGCGTCCGAATGGAATCGCGTTTATTGCGATGAATGTCACAGATATTTTAGAAGTACAACCTGTTACAAAAATCATATACAAAATAAGATGGGAAACAAAAGTGTATGCGAGAGAAAACGGATTTGTAAGCTTTGCAATAAACCAATATTACCTAATCACGAATGCAATAAAGTCTATTGTAAAAATTGTAAGAGTAACGAAATGCGTGGACACTTCTGCTACATGCCTACCTTATCACCAAAAATACTTTCCTCTGAAAAGGTCATGTTTGTTTTTTACGATATAGAGTGCACACAATCAACACCTTATGGCGAAACAGCTTTTATGCACGTTCCCAACTTACTATGTCTCGAGCAATTTTGTTTTATTTGCGAAAAAAACGAAATTATGGACACTGATTGTGATCAATGTGGGAAACGAAAACATTCATTTTGGAACGATCCTATCAAGCAATTTATGAACTACTTAAGACAGGATAGGCCATTTTGCGATAAAATTATTGTAATAGCTCACAATGCTAGAGCTTATGATCTTCAATTTATTTTGGAATATGCCATAAAAGCAGAGTGGATTCCGGATTTAGTTTTGAACGGAAATAAGATATTGAGTATGAAAATGGAACATCTGGTGTTCTTGGATAGCCTAAATTTTCTACCCATGAGTCTAAGAAAACTACCTAAGGCATTTGGAGTAAGTTCGGTCTCTAAGGGATATTACCCTCATTTTTTTAACACACCAGAGAATTTGAATTACGTTGGACCATATCCAGAATCTAAATATTATGGAACAGATCAAATGACGGATAGCGAAAGAAATGAATTTCTAAAATGGTACAGTACCAAAAAAGATTATATTTTTAATAATAAACAAGAATTGGAAAAATACTGTCAAGCTGATGTTTCAGTTTTAAAACAGGCTTGTTGCGTCTTTAGAAATTCATTTATGGAAATTGGTGAAATTGACGTTTTTCAGGAATCCATTACGATTGCTTCGGCCTGCAATAAAGTATTTAGGAAAAAGTTTTTAAAATCAAACACGATCGGATTGATTCCACACGGGGGCTACAGAAAGGCAGACAAGCAGTCCAGAAAAGCTTTAATGTGGCTTGTATACGAAGAAATGAAAAGAGACGTGATAATAAAACATGCAGGAAATGGAAGAGAAGTTAGGTTGCCAGAACTTCCCAACCTTAAGGTGGACGGATTTTGCGAGCTGACGAAAGAAGTCTACTGTTTTAACGGTTGTTATTGGCACGGACACGAGTGTCTACCAAATAGAGATGTTCCTATAATGGGCAGTGATGAAACACTGGAGGATAGATACAACGCTACCATATCTAGGTTGGAACAAATTGTAGGAGCTGGATACGTTGTTCACGTTATGTGGGAGTGCGAGTTTGACGAAAAGATTTTAAAAAAATATTCCGCCTTACAACATGATCCTATAGTTCAAAATTCACCTCTCGTACTTCGCGACTGCTTGTATGGAGGTCGCACAGAGGCAACCCAATTGTATAAAAAAACCGAAGAGGGAGATGTGATTGCATATTGTGATGTAATGTCTCTTTATCCTTGGGTTTGCAAATATTACAAATTTCCAATAGGGCACCCAAAATTATACAACGGAGACGACTGTATGGATATCGGGAGCATTTTAGAGAAAGAAGGTGTCATTAAATGCCGCGTTCTACCAGTTAGAAATTCCTACCATCCGGTTCTTCCCTATCGTTGCCGCCAAAGACTGATGTTTGTCCTTTGTCGCACGTGTGCTGAAATGGGTGAACAGGAAGCATGCACCCACACTGATGAGGAACGCGAAATTACCGCAACTTGGGTTGTGGATGAGGTGAGAAAAGCTGTTGAAAAAGGTTATAAAGTACGTAAAATTTACGAATTTTACGAATACAAAGTGGAACAATACGACCCCGTACAGAGGGAAGGAGGTTTGTTCGTAGAGTATATAGATACCTTTCTAAAACTAAAGGCAGAAGCTAGTGGCTATCCCGCTTGGGTTAATTCCGAACAAGATAAAAATACATATATTAAAGAATTTTTCAAAAGCGAAGGAATACTTCTGGACAAGACTGCAATTTCTAAAAATCCAGGAGCTAGATCTATATCCAAACTTTGTTTAAATAGCTTTTGGGGCAAACTGACGGAAAATAATAATCGATCGCGCACCAAAATGATCAAAGATTCCAATGAGTTGTACAAAATATTATGTACCCCAGGTATCGAAGTACAGAGACTGTTGTTTTCCGGAGAAATAATGGTTTGGTTATCTTGGCGATATTTAGAGGAAGAGGCTCCTTCTCTGTCGCATACCAATGAAGTTTTGGGGGCGTATGTGACAACGGGAGCAAGACTTAAACTCTACTCCTACTTGGAACCCTTGAACAGGTCCGTCCTATACATGGACACCGATTCCATATTTTATTTCATTAAGAAAGGCGAACAAAATCTCATCAAATGTGGTGACCATTTGGGAGATATGACTGACGAGCTCGCAGAATATGGATCTGGAACTTACATTTCGGAATTCGTATCCGGAGGTCCTAAAAATTATGCCTATAAGATACAACTGCCAGACAATAAAATTAAGACAGTTACCAAAGTTCGAGGAATAACTCTAAACTACGCTTCAATGCAGCTAGTGAATTTTGAATCCATAAAGAATATGATTTTAAATGAAATTACATCTAGCCTCACGATTAGAACGGAAAAGAAAATTAAGCGCAAAAGGGGAGTTCCCGTAATTTCGGAACCGGAAGATAAGATATATAGAATATGTTTTTACAAGAGAAGAAGATTGCAAGATTCCTACGATTCCTTACCCTTTGGCTACGGTTGATGGGATGTATAAATAGGAGCGACTGGAAAGGTGTTCACTTCAGTATGGATCCTGAAGTGTTGAAAACAGTGTTAAATTATCTCGGAAATCACAAGCAGCTTCGAGTCCTAACGGATGTAGAGTTGGCACTGCTTCCAGCCGAAGTTTTGGAGAGTTATCCCCCCATTGACATAGACGACGCTTGGGACAAATTACCTCAACACCTTAAACTGAACAAATTTCGAAGATGCACCGATCACTGGAATAAAGGTAAAACGCACATTGATGGACCGCCACCCATGATTTTCAGATGTTATGCGTGCAAAGCCTCCGATAATTAAGTTTCAACATCCTTTCACTCTAATTGTTAGCGGTAGTTCTGGTTCGGGAAAAACAGTTTTCTGTATAAATTTGATTAAAAATCTGAAGCGTTTGTGCACTGTATCAAAATTTAGCAATATTTTGTGGTGTTATAGTGAAAAATCCGCTGTTCCTTCGGAATTGACTGGAGTCAAATTTCATGTTGGAGTGCCTGAATTTAAAAATAGAAACGGAGATCCAACATTATTTGTATTGGACGATCTTTTAAACTCTGCATACTGTAAAGAGGTTTGTGATTTATTCACCAAAGGAAGCCATCATCGAAATATAAGTGTTATTTTAATTACACAAAATTTGTTTCATCAGGGAAAATATTGTAGAGATATTTCGTTAAATGCCAAATATCTAGTTGTTTTTAAAAATATTAGGGATAAAAATCAGGTCACACACTTAGCTAGACAGGTATATCCCGAGGATTGGAAAGGCCTCTTTGCGGCGTACATGGACGCAACGGAGAAACCTCATGGCTACCTTCTTTTCGATTTATGCCAAGAAACTCACGAATTACTTAGGTTTAGAACCAACATATTTTCCTCCAATGATCAGCCTACCATAGTGTATGCACCTCTTAGAAAGGATGAGCAAGCGGATAAAATCGAACTATCACTTGTTACAGGTACTTCATAAAGCCAAACCAAAGTTACGAAATGCAATATTACAGACGGCCGACAATGAGTTAGTGTATGCAATCGTCGAATGTGTTTTAAACGTTTTAAACGGGAATTGCAAATTAAGAAATTGTTCAAAAAGAAAACTAGGAAAGTACAAAACTTCTCTTAGAAGGTTAGTTAACCAGAGAGAAAAGGTTTCTACTAAAAGAAAACATATAATACAAAACGGTGGCTTTTTGATTCCTCTGCTCTCAGCTGTCCTCGCGGGAATAACTCATTTAATTAAGTCTTAAATGATGCAAAAATTTTTATTGGTTACCCCAGAATTTTTGAACGCATATGCTTGCAAGAGAAAAAAAAAGGACGAATAAGCCAAATAGTAGAAATTTATATAAGGAATGGATTCAAAGAAGGTCTAAGCTGCTGTCGCCGCCGCCGCCGCTGCCGCCGCCGCCGCTGCCGCCGCTGCCGCCGCCGCTTCCACCTCCGTCTCTCAGAAAGAGGCTGGTGTTCTCCTCTTCCGACGAAGAAGCCGCCGCCAGCGCCGCCGATGCTCCAGTCGATTTAAGAAAGGAAGAGAAACGGGAAGTTGAGAACTTCACAAAAGAAAATTTTGGGCATGTTGCAGGACCATATTTGGCTCCATACGTAATTAGTCCTCGTGCCACAGATAGCGTATTCGGCATTTATAGAGATAAAGACGGAAACTTTAAAATTGGAGACTCTGTAATTAAAATAGAGAATAACGATATTTTCGTTAAAGACAGCCATTTTAAAGGTACGAAGGGACTTTGGGAACTGTTAACGCGGAAAAATGTTCACATGTCTGCCGTATCTTCGTCAGATATGAGTAAATATAAACAAATTCTTCTGCTTACCAACGGACATTTGCAAAATAACGAACCTTTAAATCAGATCAAATCCAATAGGGGGAAGAAATACACTGAGATAATAGCAAAATTATTTCCCTCGAAAGCCATCGAAGTCGAACAGCAGCAAAGGTGGAGCCCATATAAATCCCCATAATGTATAAAAAACATTTTTACGATCCGTCAAAATCTAGTGGATTTTCCACGTTTTCTAAACTTTCTACGAAACTTAACAAAAAAGAACAGAAAAAACTTAAAGACTGGCTTTTGCAGCAAGATGCTTACACTTTACACAAACCTGCAAGAAAGCGATTTCAAAGAAATTTTTATACCGTAAACAACATTAACGACGTGTGGGAAGTTGATTTGGCAGATCTTCAGAGCTTGGCCAAATGGAACGACGGCACCAGGTACCTCTTGACGTGCGTCGACTGTTTCACTAGATTCGCACACGTAGAGCCTTTAAAATCCAAGAGCAGTAGGGCCACCGCCGATGCCTTTACCAAAATTCTAACTGACGTCAGCCCTCCTCCCGTAGCCGTGAGATCCGATAAGGGAAAAGAATTTTTAGGATCCGATTTTCAAAATCTGTTGAAACGGAATGGTATCCAGCACCAGGTATGTTTAAATCCAGACGTAAAATGCTCCATGGTAGAACGATTCAATAGAACATTAAAAACAAAACTGTATAAATATTTTACGTATAAGAACTCCTATCGCTATGTGGATGTTTTAAGTAAATTTGTTAAAGCTTACAACAACTCCGTTCATTCTTCCATAGGAATGGCACCTGCAGACGTTAATCCTAGAAACATTCTCCAAGTGTGGACTAAATTAAAGCGAGAGAGGGATAATGTGAAGAAAAGACCTGTTAAATTTGCCCTGGGACAAACCGTTAGAATCAGCAAGGAAAAGATGAAGTTTGCCAAGGGTTTTGAGCAAAATTATTCCACAGAAATCTTTGTAATTAGTAAGGTTATTAAACATTCGCCTCAGCCGGTCTACGAATTGGAAGATCTGAATAAAACTCCTATAAAGGGACAATTCTACAGCTACGAGCTTACACCTGTTAAAATAACAAAAAACACAGCTTTTAAAATAGATAAAGTATTAAAGACCAGGGTGCATAAGGGCACTAAAGAGTTTCTAGTCAGGTGGAAAGGATACGGACCCGAGTTCGATAGCTGGGTTAACGTTAAATGGACCAGTTCTTTGTGACGCTCCTAAGTGACGCCAGCGGAAATTTGTACCCAGGCAATACTCTTGCAAGCTTTAGAAATGATCTAGCACACCCCATTAATTTAGAGCGCGATAAAAGGGTAGTGGGTTTAGCCGAATTATCCTACTCTTATGGCTACGAGTCCTTAGAGCAAGACATTTTAAACGAAACTGGGGAACTAAACAAAAATGTAATTATAACCAGGGCGGGAAGAATCGTATTCGATAAAAAGAAGTTTAAAGGTTTCAAAGATCTATATACAACTATAAAAGAGCAAGTTAAAGACGATGATTTAAAAGAACTTTTATTGACAGAGTTTCAAGGATATCTGATGTCGCATCAAAAAGAGATATCGGACTTGGAATCTAAGAAGCAAGAGTGGGTGCCCACACATTCGGTGGCGGCGAGCGAAATCAGCAAGGCAAACAGCATTCATTTGGTATACTCAAAAAATAAGAAAGTAGTATTTGACGATACAATTTATTTTCCAACGAGAGTATACTATGGATTGGCTGACCTTGTAAACACCATAAAACAATCTCTGCCTAATTTAGATATTTATAAACTTGCCAATAAGGCCATGTTCCTTGAAGTAAGCAATGACATGAAAACGCTCTTTCTCAGATCTAATAGAAAAGCAGACTTTCAGTTCCTTTACGATACAGAACCCATATTTGTCTACTGCAGTATAATAGAACCTCAATTAATAGGTGATGCTTACGTACGCTGCTTAAGAATAATTCAGTTCCCATCCTTCTCTAATCAACACATTTTTAACACAATATATTACGTACCGGTGGAAAAAAGTTTCTTTCAAACTATCGCCATAGAATTAGTAAACAAATTTGGAACCTTGGCTAGAATTAGCAGCAGCATAAAACCAACGGTGTTGGTGCTACATTTTAAAAAAGTTATTGCTTGATTTCAGGTCTCACGCCATCGCCTTTGAGGGGTTTTTTAACGCTAGGGATCAGGTAATAATTAAGGAATGGGCCGTGGTCACAGTGGAAGAACATCCACAAGTAATCCTCCACAATTTGCGTGCTCCACCCTGCGCGTGGAATGAGCTCACCGAAAAAGCAAAGAAAACAAATAAGTGGCTCCAAAGTCGTTTCCACGGTATTCCAGGTTGTGCCAGGTACATATTTTGTGAAAGGCAAATCGCCGCAGCAGGTGCTGAAAAATTTTAATCCAGTTAATGATGAATCTTATGGGTGTAAGAAATTGAATTTTAAATCGCCAATTTGTAACTTTCACTTATTTGGGGGCACACACTGCGCTCGATCGACGGCGCTAGCTATAGCCGAGTGGGTGTGGGATAACAGGTGGGAGTTTCCTATTTATTAATTAGAACATTTGAAATAACAGCATTTCATAATGGATCCTCTAACGGCATACTATGTTAATCAGAGCGGTGAAGGGCGTCTTGGACATTTCATTGGGCCCATGTACGTTGGGAGTCCTTATGTACAACAAGGTCAAGGATTAGGCAGCTTTCTCGGAGGTCTCTTTAGAATTGTAAAACCCATTCTCTTCACGGGAGCAAAATCTCTAGGTAAAACAGCTCTCTCTACGGGAGCCAATATACTCTCCGACATAGCAACCAAACAACCAGAAACCAAAATTAAAGACATTGTAGCCAAACGAATAGTTGAATCTACAAAAGACGCTGTCAGTAAGTTGCAGAAGGGTAAAGGTAAAAAAAGATTTCATAAAATAAAGAGAGCAGTTAAAAGAATTAAGAGAGAAAGAGACATTTTCTCATAAATAGACTTTGCTTAGAGAATATTTGTGCAGACCTTTAAGGGGCGACATTATGATTAAATCGGAATTTGATATATTTGCTAAAAAACCGCTGCAATCGGCGGTAATTGGGAATTTTCATAGTTTATACAAACCCATTGCCCCCGTAGATCAATCAGTGTTGGAATATGTTGTCCCAGGTGATAATGAACATTACATAGACTTAAATTTTTATTTAATGGTTAAGGGAAAATTTACGAAACTCGATGGAACAGATTTAGCAGACGAAAAGATAACGGGAGTTAATAATTTGCTACATTCGTTATTTAGTCAATTAAGTATCTCTCTAAATGGAGTTTCTATCACCCCTTCCGAAGATCTCTACCACTATAGAAGCTATTTGGAAACAGTGTTAACCTATGGTCATGATGCAGCCAATAGTCATCTCACAAACTGTTTTTGGTACTTAGACACTGCCCTTCATGGCCTCACGGGGGAGGGGGCGGGCAAAAATGGAACTTTGGCAGCTGGAGATTCAAATTTAGGTTGGAAAGAACGATGGGAAAAAAGCAAAAGATCTAAAGAAATCGTCATGTACGGTAAACTCCATGGCGATTTGTTTAATGTATCCACGCTTCTCCTTCCAGGAATCAACGTTCAAATAAAATTAACGAAATCTAAAGATTCTTTTTATTTGCTTAGCGAAGACACGGACCCGAAAGCAAAATTTAAATTCCTAGATGCAACATTATATGTTAGAAAGGTTAAGGCTTCACCTAGCATCCTAGAGTCTCATTTGCAAACATTATTAAATGCTAATGCTATATACAATTTAATTCGCGTGGATGTTAGGTCCTTCACGTTTGGTCCCGGTCAGAGCACAATTTCCATAGACAACGCCGTATTAGGTCCTATCCCTAATAGACTATTATTTGGAATGGTCAAAAATACAAACTTCGCTGGAACTGATAATTCAAACCCTTACGAGTTTCAACATTTCGGACTTTCACATTTTGCTATAATCATAAATGGGCAACAATTTCCTTCAGAAGGTTTGTCTATAGATACAAGCCACGAAAAGGGTTCCACTATGGCCTATCAAACTCTCTTCTCTGGTTCTGGTATTCATCACAGAAACAATGGAATCCAAATCACCCACGACTTGTATATTAAGGGACATTTCTTGCTCCTCTTTGATTTAACTCCCGATAGCTCTGCTTCAGAAGGTCATGCCAGTCTGCCCGTTAGCGGAAATGCTAGAATAGAGCTCAAATTTAAAGACAAACTTGCCGAGGCTATTACATGTATAATGTATTGCGAATATGACAATAGTTTTCAAATTGACAGAGATAGACGTATTTTTACCGACTTCTAATGAATACATTACAAATTGAAAAGGCTTTGCACAATATCCCAACCTTTAAGGGAGTTTTTTCTTCTGACATGTTGCCTTTACATTTTAGTAAACCTGCCACATTTGTTGTAAATTTAGACCCACACACTCTGCCTGGTTCACACTGGGTGGCTATTACTTTTGAAAACAACTTTTCGGCAAACTATTTTGATTCATATGGATTACCTCCTTTCATAAAATCCCTCAAAGCATTTATCTCATCACATGCATCACATCTTACCTATAATCAACGTCCGCTCCAAAATCTCTTCTCCAACGTGTGCGGCCAGTACGTATGCCTATACACCCTCTACATCTGCACGAGAGGTTACAACATGAAGAAATTTGTTGCCATGTTCAACTCTGAGAATGCAGACCGCCAAGCACTAAGCTTGTTTCGGAGAGAGTTTACTCCACAGAGGGCCTGCAATGGAGGCCAAACTTGCAGAAGCCGTCTATAAAAGGTAAGTGTAATCTATCTCTTACTCATTCAGATAAGGATGGCGGGGCCGTTAGTAGTGGATTATGAATCCATGAGAGGAAATAATAATGAAATCATAATAAAGGAGTTGGCCGTTGCCGGGAAAAATTTACTTCAAACTTTTCACTTTACAAGCCCATATGCTTGGAATCATAAGTTGGAAAATTTAAATAAGCATAACAAAAATGGCTTGAATTTTAACGATGGCTATGTCCCGTACAGCATGTTAAAAACTGTCCTTGAAGATGTTGTTGCCGGACACACCTCATTATATGCTTACAATGATGAAAAGTGTTCTATTCTATCGGAATTAACAAACAGAACCTTCATAAATCTACAGAACGAATTCCATTGTCCAAGGCCAGAAAAGCTCTATCATAAAGTCCATTGTGGATTTCCCTGTCATAAATTTGCTTCAAATTATTGTGCATGCAGACATGCTTATGCCCTGTTCAGATGGTTAAAACATCTAAAATTTAAAAAAGAAAATGCAAGTTGTCCTTCAGATTCTATTGCTAGACACGATGCATCCTTCCTTGCAGCACTATAAAAAGGAGCAGCCTGCCACTCAACGTCTACATTTCTTCGCAGAATGGGGAAAGGTAAACTCATCTCGAGAAGAAGACCTGTAAAGGCGCTGCCACACCCGGAAGCTGTACTACATCGGCGCACCTATTTCCTCAATCCACAGCACACAAAATACATCAGTCTGGGATTTTTTCCTGCAAGAAACTACAAAGCTCATGTGGAAATTGGAGGAGCCAAAATGCAAGGAGTGGTTTTGTCTCCTTATTATTTTACTTCCTTGCTAAATCATCTACCTAAACTGGCGGAGCACATGTGCAACGACCAATCCTACAAGTGTGTGGAGGAGAACTTTCTTCTTAAGTGTAACGCACATAAATATGCAAAATTACATGTACAAGACTCTCATATAAATTTAGGGCTCTGTGAAATTAATTATCTATTATGTAATGGCAACATGCTGCAACATCAATTGGACAAATTTAATGTGGCAACAGATGATGTTAAAGAATATGTACAAATATCTGCTAATTCTAACACATTTGTTATACCTAAAGAAAACTCATCATGTTTTGTTTTGTACGATGTAATCAGTGATGAATTGAATTCTACATTACTTGAAAATAAAATATAAATAAAGAAAATATTATGTGTTGGTTATTTCTTTCCTTCACAACCTTTTCCTACTTCCTGCTTAATTTATAGTCGTAACCTTGTAACATGGTATTTGTATTCTGTCTCATAAATAGGCCTTGCACGTGCAGAAGTGTTTAGTAGTCATCGTGCGACAGGTGGTTAAGTAACAACTGCCAAAGGGTGTTATGAAATCGTGAAAGTGAAACTTTTGTCTTCACTTATCTTCAACTTTAAATTACTTCCCGCCAAACAATCTGATTGGTGGAGGGGGAAGTCACGTGATAAAATGCAGCAATATGATTGGTGGGCTATAGCTGCCTCCTCACTACTCACGTAATGTAAGCAGCGGACAAATTTGTACCAAAAATAGCACTGTAAAAATTTTAATTGGGATTGTAAGATATGGAATTACAAATAAATATTATCATCATAACTTCCGGGTAAGGGAGAGCGGTTTTACCGTCCGCGTAGGTACTCTCACGTTACACGCTACATGTCCTGAAAGAGAGCATCAGAGGAGTGATGTTCTGAAATGATAATGGAGATGATATGCAGGAACAGGAAATTTGCAGGATATAATGGGCCTCCCAGCATTTACCTAACGGTCCTGGAAAAACCCCGAAAAACTCTTGGGTCAGTTAGGCGCACTACGGGAATCGAACCTGCACCTACCGTATGCGGGTCACAGACAAATGTTCTTTGGACATTCGGTGTAATTCTCTTTTCGGTATCTATCTTCAGAACTCGTAAACAGGCAATAATTTAAGAGATGGACAAAGTACAGATTACATTAGGGCGAAAATCATAGCTTGGACGGAATCGTTCGACATACCAGGGCTATGAGAGATCGTAAGCTTTCACGGCCTGAGTTCATAATACAATTAATTATTTCCGGGCTGTTTTGCCGTGGTCTGTTGGCGTAAGAAAGTCTAAACGTTTCGTCCACAACTGCTATAGACATCCTCAGAGGCGCGGTCGAAGTTTCCTTTCAGAGAGTTTCGTCTGACGCAAGAAAAACTCTCTGCAAGTAAACTTTGACCGCGCCACTGAGGATGTCTACAGCAGTTGTGGACGAAACGTTTGGACGTTCTTACGCAAACAGACCACGGAAAAACAGCCTGGAAATAATTGTATTATACGAAGGCTGTTCAATAAAGCATGATCACAGTTTTTTGACAACTTACCATTACTCAACCTCATAATTTTGATGGTCCTTCTTAAAATAGTATTCCCTGAATGCGATGCAATTGTTCCAGAGTTTCCGCCAGTCTTCATAGACATGCTGGAAACCATTTTTCAGAGATCCTTCAAAATCGCCTCCGCAGCCTTCACGACTGCTTCTGATGATGGATAATGCTTCCACGAAGGCGTTTCTTCAAGTTAGGGAATAGAAAATGTCACATGGGGCTAAATCCGGTCTATAGGGAGGGTGAGAGATGCACTTCACGTTGATTTTTCAAGATATTCAGCAACAACATTGGCAATATGCGGCCGCGCATTATCGTTGTTCAGCATCTAGCCTGCTTCACGGAAATGTGGTCTTTGGCGCCTGATATTGACTTGCAATGTTTTCAAGACATCCCTGTAGTATTGTCCAGTTACTGATGTGTGTGTGTGTGTGTGTGTGTGTGCAGGTCATGCTGATAAACCATTCCATGAATATCAAAGAATGAGTTGACCATAGTGTTCCCAGCAGGAGCAAAAACTTTTGCTTTTTGGGGGTTGGTGATGAAGGAGATTTCCACACTGAGCTTTGCTGTTTGCTCTCAGGATCAAAATGTTGTAGCCAAGTTTACTCAGCAGCGATTACGTTTGAAAGAAACTCCGGATCTTCCTCTAACATCAACTTTAACTGCATGTTACCTCCATTGCAGAGGTAGGCGATACTGAACATGTCTGAATTTGCCTGGTTCTCACAGGCGGGAACCTGGAGTACCAACAATGAAACTACTACGGCGTGTTTGTTTCACATTAAGCTAACAGAATATTATAGGATTGAATATTAGTGCTAAAAATTATGAACGTAAAAAATTATGACCATTCTTTATTGAACAGTGCTCGTAGGAAACTTGTGTACAAGTTGAGTCATAAGAATTTCAACATGACTTAAGATTATCATCAATGTTAAGCACTTCTGGCATCATGTTGCTGTTTTTGACTACCTTTTACATGACAGGTCATACCCCGTAGCAATTTAATTTGTCCTACACCATAGCCAGATGCAATAAAATATCTGAACTGTGCTGAAGACCCAATAAATCATCTTTTATTACAGAAGAGAGCAGTTATTGTGACGTCAGATCGATTTTTCTCATTCTAATAATGGAACAATGCGGAAACCATTTTCAGCATGAATATGGGAATTCGAAGTGGTGGCTATAGGTGATGAGCCGTACACCCGCCTCATTTCCTGACTTGTCATGCTTCCTCCTGCGCTCTGACGTCATTATCTAAGCGGAAATTTTTCCACCATCTAACTGCCCAAGGTGAAGGTTCACGCTAGAATAAAATTAGCTCTTAGAACGGAATATAGTCAACAAACATTTTTATTCTTGTTACCATTGACCTGGTGGCAGTAAACCCAGCTACTCCATAGTGATATACACGTTTAAGGTCCCAGCAAATTCGAATGTATGAGATAATGGTTTGTATTTTTCAGTACTTTGTAGCTTGTTAATAGCTGTTGCTATTTAGTTAAAATAATACAGCATTTTAAGGCAACATATAGCCTCCGGAGTTTCAAAGATTTCACTACAGATTGGGTTTCTTTGTCGCTGTATATTCATGACGAAATTTCGAATGAATTACCTCCTTTACTTCTTACCTCCATTCCAATGAATTAAAAAACATGCTTTCTCTACATGGTGTAGAGAAAGTCATATGAATATATCAATAACTTTGATATAGTGCCCTACAGAAACATTTCCTTTTGGTGTAAAACAATAATTCGCATACCATACTTATCTGTTTTCCAAGTGAGTAATAATATGTCGATTTAGAGACAAACAAAATATGTCCATGTTTACGTTAGTAGTGGACCTTTCTCGCTGCAAGAGCACCATCGACCTCCACTGAGAGCTTTACAAATGTACATACATACCAGTGGCGGCTGGTGGGTTAAATTATTGGTGGTGCACAAATGAGAAATAAAATACAGAGTAGTAATGACTCACCTATTTATACAGATTCTCTGCTGTACTCTCCTTAGACCTGGCGAATCTATCGATAACTTTCGCGTTGAAGTCGCTGATCTTCATAACAAAGTCTCTCTCAATTGAAAGCATTGCTAATGCTGACAATCGGTCCTGTGACATTGTGTTCCTAAGGAAAGTTTTTATTCTTTTTAAAGTTGAGAAACACCATTCTGCTTCAGCGGTAGACATTGGCATAGTTAACTGTACTCGCAGGAGTTTGACATATTCGCTGAATGTAGCACATAAATTGTTTTCCTTAATGAAGTCCATCAAGCACAAAGCGCCGGACATTCCACGAAATTCCTCTCGACTGTAAATTACAGTCAGTTCTCTACGAATTTTTGTTCCAATGATAAAAGGATAGAACCTTGTTTCTCTAAGGGAATCCTCTGGAAGTGTCTTAGAAATTTTCTTGATGAAACAAAAGTTGAGGCTACCAGATACCCCGTGAAGCTAAATCTGTCCTTTGCTTCTCTAAGAATGTCACATACTTCAAGAGCTTCTCTTCTTTTCACATCATGATCTTCTATTCTTCTCCTCTTAATTGAAGTTTCTTCGTGTTCCTCGATATCCACGCTATTTCTTATCTTTTGTAATTTCCTTTTAAATGCATTTAGCTGGGCGATGGCAAATGTTGCATTGCAGTCTCTTTTCTGCAGCTGATTGTACAAAATGTCCACATGTGGCATTATCTTGTAGAAGAAAGACAGCCAGAATACAAATTATAATCTTTCAAAGTGGCCATAAACCCAGAAGCCTGAACAAGTGTGGCGTTGTTGTTTAACAGAGCTCTCTTCTGAATAACCTCCATATATTTAATTAAATTCTCCCAGTGTTCGAAAAGCAGAGCACACAGAAGCTAAGCGTGATGGTCACGCTATAGCCGTTGCTAAGAGTAGGAGGAGCTAGGTTTATAAACCTCCATTTAAGCAATGTATAAGAAGCCCCTCCCATCTCTTCACCTTCCCGCAACCCCATCAGAGAGCCAAAATTTGGGCGAAATCTTAGGTTAACTCTTCACTGCAAACCTGCGGCTCCTACAGCTAATCACTGTTTATTTCGACTTCTGCGGTCATGGGCAGCTACAGACGATAAGCGTAATTGAAACATGTTTCTATATAAAACAATGCAAACAAGTACAGCTTTAATGTGCAAAATAAATGCACCTGTTGTACAGTCAGAATCAGTGGGTGTAACGCAAACCTGCAACCTTATGGAGGAACAGCCCCTGATACATACAATTCTATTATGCTAGTGTTGTAATAATTTTTCCATCTTGACGTCTCCTCCCAACAAGATACCCACTCGAATTATTATCTAATGTCGATAGGGGCATGATCATCCCGGCTGAAAACTGCTTCATGATTGCCCAACCTTTGGATCAGTTCCGATTAGACAGTAGGTTTCCAACGCTACTGGCGGCGTCAATGAGAACAAAAACGACAACTATGAAAAGATAGAGTCAGGCTGAAGAATTCAGTGCCATGGCGGAGATTTGAACCACGGATCTCCTGGTTTCCGCAGTCGCTCTAACCCATTAAGCTACCATGGCCAACTTGCCGTCACGACAATAAGTTCTACAATTGGTTCATCTATTTTCCAGGTAAACCACTAGGGGCTCTCGTATTCAAGATAAACTGTTTGTGGGCACGCTACATGGCCGGGATTTGAACCACGGATCTCCTGGTTTCCGTCCAGTCGCTCTAACCATTTAGCTACCATGGCTAACGTGCCGTCATGATAATAAGTTCTACAATTGACTCGTCTATTTTCCAGGTAAACCACTAGGGACACTGGTATTCGAGATAAACTATTTGTGGGCACGCTACACGGCCGAGATTTGAACCACGGATCTCCTGGTTCCCGTCCAGTCGCTCTAACCCATTGAGCAACTATGGCCAACTTGCCGTCACGATAATACGTTCTACAATTGACTCATCTATTTTCCAGGTAAACCACGGGGGGCTCTCGTATTCGAGATACACTGTTTACTATTGTAAGTACTTGAGTCCCAAACTTCATATCTTTTTTGGGTTTTAGGAATAACTCATATGACCATCGAAGGTCATAATTAAACTCTTATTGTTTATGTTAATTGATGTTAATCTTTCCTTCATTCTAGGCGTGTATAGGCTAAGGTGAAACTGAAATATTCAATGCCACGGCCGGGATTAGAAACACAGATCTCCCGGTTTCCGTCCAGTCGCTCTTACCAATTGAGTAACTTGCCATCATGACATTGAATTTTTCAGTTGTACTCTATATATTCAAAACCTTAGTCTATACACGGCCAGTGCGAAGAAATAATTTATTTTCATAAATTAGCTGAAACCTATGTTTACTTATCGCGTTGTTTTTATTGCCATTTTTCCAATTATTGCATCCATCTGGTTTCTTTTAATTTGGAATTTATGAAAAATTATGCTTTATTGTTCTTTACGTGAGTGGGGCACCAGCCTACTGCAGAACTCCCAACTTGGAGGACCAGGAGTTTCATTTTGGAGTCATAGATTACTTTCCCCACGACTGAGAAACTTTCCCCTCAGTGAGGGTGCTACCTCCCGGGTCAGAAGTCCCTGGAGCTCACGTGGGCAGGGCTCCACTCCCTGAGTAAGGCTGTCTCTAAAAGTCTTTTCTCTTATCGAGACTAAATAGCAAAGTTCAACGTAAGATGGTATAACTATGTCTGCGGAATGGTACATAATAGGATTCTCCAAAGAACATTAAGTTACAGGCCAAGAGAATAACGAAGTCGAGGAAGACCTGCTGCAATTTTACTTTGGAATCGGAACTAATCACTCAAGGTCTGAACCTGGTTTTTATGATCATGATAATGGCTATTGCAATTGTACTAAAACAGAATGTAGTTATCTTAAAAATGAAGAAGAGGTGCACTGTATCTTCACCTTTGTCAGGAACATAATGCAGGAGGAGAGTAAGTTTCCTTCTAGTCTCAAAATAAGAAAGGCTTCTTCCTTGTATTGTTGCCAAGCTGCTTTATTCGATATTCGCAAACACAGGAACGCTGAATTTTACCATTTCTTTTATATTTTAAGGGTAAGGAGAGAAGTTCACCTTTTCAAGTTAACTCAGCCAGTTGTAATTATATAGGGAGGTGTACTAATACACCAGTTGAAAAGAACTGCAGCTAAGTGTCGTGACCTGCAGACTTTTCTGTGTGTGGGCGGTTGTTAAAGGTGATCATTTACTGCCTTGCATTTTCCTGTTTCAGTTAGGAGCACAGCTGTGTAATAATGAAATGATATTTGTAATGTACACATTTCGTTGATTTTTGTTTATTTCTCTGGAAGCAGTTTGATAAAATAGATTATTCTACAATAAGGATCCCTCCTGCTGAGCTTAGGTAATTGAGCTAGTATATTTTTTCGATATAATAATAATAATAATAATAATAATAATAATAATAATAATAATAATAATAATAATAATAATAATAATAATAATAATAATAATAATAATAATAATAATAATAATAATAATAATAATAATAATAATAATAATAATAATAATAATAATAATAATAATAATAATAATAATAATAATAATAATAATAATAATAATAATAATAATAATAATAATAATAATAATAATAATAATAATAATAATAATAATAATAATAATAATAATAATAATAATAATAATAATAATAATAATAATAATAATACTAATAATAATAATAATAATACTAATAATAATAATACTAATAATAATAGTAATAGTAATACTAATAGTAATAATAATAGTAATAATAATAATAATAATAATAATAATAATAATAATAATAATAATAATAATAATAATAATAATAATAATAATAATAATAATAATAATAATAATAATAATAATAATAATAATAATAATAATAATAATAATAATAATAATAATAATAATAATAATAATAATAATAATAATAATAATAATAATAATAATAATAATAATAATAATAATAATAATAATAATAATAATAATAATAATAATAATAATAATAATAATAATAATAATAATAATAATAATAATAATAATAATAATAATAATAATAATAATAATAATAATAATAATAATAATAATAATAATAATAATAATAATAATAATAATAATAATAATAATAATAATAATAATAATAATAATAATAATAATAATAATAATAATAATAATAATAATAATAATAATAATAATAATAATAATAATAATAATAATAATAATAATAATAATAATAATAATAATAATAATAATAATAATAATAATAATAATAATAATAATAATAATAATAATAATAATAATAATAATAATAATAATAATAATAATAATAATAATAATAATAATAATAATAATAATAATAATAATAATAATAATAATAATAATAATAATAATAATAATAATAATAATAATAATAATAATAATAATAATAATAATAATAATAATAATAATAATAATAATAATAATAATAATAATAATAATAATAATAATAATGATAATTGATGATGATAATAATAATGATAATAAGAAAAAATACCAAAATATAGCAGTCATATTGCAGCCGAAATAAGAAGTCAAATATTAAGTGATTCTCATCTGTGTATTTCATGGGTCAGAGGACACGTGGGGATTGCCGATGAGCTTGCAAAGAGAGCTGCGACTTCAGATCTTCCAGAGATTTTACACTCTATGCCCCATTTCTTATGTGAGGCAAACATTAAAGGAGATTATCATCAACGACTAGAATGAATACTGGTTAAAAAGTGATTGTGGTTCTTTGACTAATGATTTATATTTCTCAACAGTTTCTGACAGACATAAATGTAAATTTGTTAATCCTATTTTCTCACTCAATTCATAAGTGGACATGGCAAATTTTTAGGTTACTTACTTCGATTCAAAATAAAATTCACAACTGATTATATTTGTGGAAATCATCCTCCAAATATCCCTCACATTTTATTTGACTGCACGTTTATCTGTTTTGAAAGATACGAACTTGAATTATTGCTTCAATCCTTAGGTTACACTTTCTCAAAACCACTTACACATATTTTGATGAATTACAAAACTTATCAATATTTCATGGCTTTGTTAAACAAAATATTTTTAAGCTAAATAATTGATGTTGATATTTGCTGTTTGTCAGCTTGATATGGAATTTTGTTATGTTTTTGTAAATTGTATTATTTTCATAAACTTGTAAACTATATTCCTAATATACCTTTGGGTAAAATAGGAATCAAAAAATTGGATAATAAATAAATTATACTAATACTAATAATACTACTAATACTAGTAATATTAATGCTTATAATAATAAATTTATTTAACCATTTGACATACAAAGCAATAGGTTTCGTCAGCAGGTCATTAAAATGAATCTACATTTAAGTACTCTTGTAGTGTATAAAAATTAAGTAATTTAATGATACTTTTAGCTCTGGTTTTAGAAGAATTTGCATTTACAATTTGTCTTAGATTTAAAGGTAATTTATTGTATAAGGTACAGATGAGAATCCAGAGATTTCTGTAGGCGAAATTTAGGAGGTACCATATTATTTCTACCCCCAGCATCATGAGCATGTATACCAGAAATAGTGCCTCTTCTGTCTCTTGAAAATAAATGAAGATCAAAAATGTAAATACATACAGAGATGTTACAGTTAAAATACCAAATTCTTTAAAGTTAGGTCCACAATGTTGGCGAGAATCACAATGTTTTATTATTCTAAGAGCCTTCTTCTGGAGCAAAAATACCTGGTTGGCTTCTCCACTGCTACCCCACAGCAAAATGCCATAATTCAAGTGACAGTGAAATAAACTATAATAAACACTTAATAAAATATTAGTGGAAACACACATTTTAAGTCTTCTGAAGAGAAATAAAACATTTGACAATTGCATATTTCTGTTATGTGGAATTTCCAACAAAGCTTGTTGTCCTATCATATTCCAAATAGTTTAACCCTCTTCTCATGACTCTGTTTATCTTTTAAACTAAATAAAATAGTTTGTGTTTTATCTTTGTTAATATGTAGACCACTTGCCCCAAACCAGTCAGAGAGTTTATCCCATGTATTGGACCAATTGAAGTTACTTGGAGAAAGAATATTAAGAATTGAACTTTAGCAGGAGTAGCAGCAGGCCTGACTCTTTCAGAGTATGAGCATCATCCACTCTAAGATAAGGCTTTTAGTGTGCCTACCTGGGACAAAATCTCAGGTGACATTTGCTTCTTTCGCGCAGAAGAGAGTAAACTGAATAAAAATTGTAAAAGCTTTCGGAAAATAACTTACGATCTTTTATAAAGTATGTCAATTACTTTAAAAAAGAAATCTACACTTTTTTGGAACTATATGCTTTCCTAAGTATACTTCTGGTATAGTTCTTATAATGTAAATGTAGTTTTTTAGCCAAAATAAACAACTGGATTTGATACAGGCATTAACTGGAAATTTTCTAGCAATGCATGCTCTAATATCCGTAACTTAATATATTATTATTTAGAATTTCTCTGCTAATAGTTAAACCATACAACACGGTAATGGAATCTTTCGTTATTAACAATGACCTTCACATTCATTGGGAATCGGATTTCATTTGTTTAGACGCAGTTGTCTGATATATGCTTTTAGCACACTAAATGGATTTTGAACTAGAGTTACAATTTCGAGCGTTGAAACGTTAAACCATAGATTTTGTGCTCATCGGTGGAAGCAAGTGGCAACTTCAATAAAGAGAAAAAGTTGAGGCGCTGTGAGTAAATCTACTCAAAATTCCACTAATCAAAAATACCACTTTGAGTCACAACAATTACAGTGCATTACGATAGGGTGTCGTACAGTTTAATCACCCGGTAATTTTTATGATAGAGTGATTATACGTCTTCAGTGTTATCATTGATTCCTCGGGACATAATGTTAATATTTTCAGTCATTTAAGTCCTTTTGTTTTTTACCGTAAGTGCCAGAAGTGACTGAGGTACAAGATGGAGACAGTTGAGGCTCGTAGTGTGATCAAGTTCCTACATTTGAAGGGCAAGACTGCCCGGGAGATATACGATGAGATGACGGCTGTTTATGGAAATGATTGCCCATCGTATGACACTATTGTGAAGTGGAAAAGAAATTTTCAAACTCGTCACATGTCCCTGACAGATGAGCTAAGAGCTGGTAGACCGTCAGCTGTCACAGTGAAGAAAGTGGAGTGTTTAATACTGGAAGACAGACGAGCAACAATCCAAATGATCATGAATGAGACACATCTTAGTTATGTTAGTGTGTGGAAAATTATTCATGACGAACTGCACATGTCTAAGGCGTCTGTACGGTTGGTTCCACGTTTGCCAATCCCTTTCCAAGAGCAAACACGGCGTGACTTTTCAAGATGGTGTTGGAACAGGATGAAGATGATTATTTTTTCATTGTCTGGTAACCATGGATGTATACTGGATCTATCAGTATGATCCATAGACAAAAGTCATGAGCATGGAATGGAAACATACCGATTCCCCCCTCCCAAATAGACTAAGGTACAAAAGTCAGCGGGGAAAGTCATGCTTTCAGTTTTCTGGGACTGTAGTGGAGTCATCCTTACAGATTATCTTGCCAAGGGTCAAACCATCACTGGCAGATACTACTGCAATCTTCTGGACAAGCTACGCGCAGCTCTGATTAAGAAACGATGCAGTATGCTCTCCAAAGTTGTTCGTCTTCTGTCTGACAATGTACCAGCTCATTCATCTCAAGTTGCAGTTTACAAAACAAGGGAAAGTGTCTTTGAGAGCTTACAGCATCCGTGTTATTGCCCCATGTCGCACAAGTAACGTTTTTGTTCCCGAAAATGAAGATTCCGTTTCGTGGTCGCCAATTTGACAACACAAATGACGTCATTAATGAAGGAGAACAGTGATTTAAAGCAAATTCTGCAGACTTCTACAATTAAGGTATTCGGAAGTTCAAGAAACCCTGGGAAAAATGTGTCAGTCTGGATGGTGACTACGTAGAGCCGAACTAACAAACACGTATCAACACAAACTCTCTATCATACCGCCTCCTAGAGGCACAACAACTCATTAACCTACTCATCAAACCAAAACAAAATCGAGTTTTGGCAGGCCCCGTAGCTCAGTTGGTGGAGCACCTGCCTGCCGTGCTAGTGGTCCCGGTTGGGGACTTTTCTCCGACCAAGATAATTACCCATCTTTCCCCAGAATCTGGAAGTATGAATGAGAGTGTGAATGTGTGCGTGATCTAATGTTTAAAACCCAACGAATACGAGTTAACGCCTTCGATATGTTCCAAAGGAGAACGACCGCCGATATGACCATTGGAGTTAAAGGCGGGGTATAAATGTGTACGTGATCTAATGATTAAAACCCAACGAATACGAGTTAACACTTTCGATAAGTTCCAAAGGGGAACGGATGCCCATATGACCATTGTAGTTAAAGGTGAGGTATAAATGTGTACGTGATCTAATGATTAAAGCCCAAAGAATACGAGTTAACACCTTCGATATGTTCCAAAGGAGAACGGCCGCCGATATGACCATAGCGGTTAAAGGCGGGGTATAAATGGAACAAGGAAAAAAAAAAAAAAAAAAAAAAGAGAGATCGAGGTTCAATCTAGCGGAATGCTGCTTGAAAAATTATTCCGAAATAGAATTTAATTGGAGTTGCAATAGATAAATTAATAATTCAATTTGTTTCACAATTTTTGCGATAAATTGCAAAACGCTAAATTTTATGTAAATAACTTTATAAATATATCCCCGATTAACTTACAATGGGGTTTGAAGACGTAAGGATGGTTATATTACAAGATGAAGGTAAATATATAATAATTGATACACTTATAATGAATAAAATTGCTTTCAAAGAGGTCAGTAAATCTGAACTTCGTAAAAAAGGAAGATTAGCTGCCTCTCTGGATGTTTAAGAATCAAAGTCGCTATATACATGAAAATATAGTCTATCTTTAGACACATCATCCATGATAAATAATTTATCCTTTGAAACATGACCATGGAATTCTTTCTAAAGATAATGAACCAGGCTGCAAATATTGCCCTCACGCATCTCGTCATCAGAATTCTTTTTGTATGCAAATGTCCGAGAATTGGGGTTAGAGTCTTTGAATTCACTCTTGCAAAGAGATAGTGGAAGTTGAAGAAGTTCATAATAAACTTCCATAGCTCTGTTTTTACAAAAAGTGATAGTCTTAAGTTTTGAATTGGAATTCAGAACATATTTCCCATGTTCTTCGTAGCTAGAAGAATTAAGTAAGATTTCAATGGATATCTAGGATTTAGCAGAGTAACGGCTTCACAAATATTTTCGATTTAATGCCTTATTTTATTATGATTGATGAAATCCTACATTAAGGCAAATGTGGAAAGAATGGGGTGTCAATTATTACCTTTCACAAATTAAAAGTCTTATACATTAAAATTCCTAATTTACCTTCTTGATTTACATAAGTATCTGTTCTGTAAATATCGAAACATGTATTTTGCAAAATTCTCAAAATATATACGGACGGCCCATTCTTATTTACTGACCGCACCGTGTTCTTAAAAAACCTCGCATTAAAATTGATTCATATATTTACTAACATAAATGCGCAAACAATAACCCTTATGTTTAATATACATGTTTAGACTTTCACGGCCGGCGTTAATCCAAGAGAATGTTGTTTCCGGCGTTGAAGGCCGTGGTCTAGACGATGAAAACATATCTGGCGTTTTGCCCGTAACTCCGTCGGGCATCATCAGAGATTCTAAGTCTTGTCTGTTCACAACTAGACTGGCGTTTGTTTTTTATTTTATATTCTTTTATTTTTAACGTGGAAGGAAAAAGTGGATTTACCCACACCAACCCATTGGGCTGGTGACATAGGAGTCGCTTCTCCAGTGAGGGTCACCGGTGTGGAATACTAAATCTTCCTCTGACTGGGGCAGTAGCCCTGGTGATGTTAGCTGGTTCCGCTCGTGGCACCCAGATTCAAGAGTAGTGTTGGTGACTGCGGAAAACCGCATGGTGTGTTGCGGGGGGATAGACGTCATGACCACAAGGCCCTGACGCCCACCGTTCCTTTCAAAAGGTGGCGTTCTTCCTATAATGCTCCCTGGTGATCTATATAGGTCTCGTGAGGACCTGTATCTAACAGGGTATCGGCGTGGCAACTCAGTGGTGGCGTCCCTCGGGTGCGGGTGTCTCTGCGGGGTGGAGGAGCTACTTGCATGGGTGCCAGTGCTCTTGCAAGGTCTCTGATATAGCCTTAGTTGTTCGAGTCATTATTCTCTCTTATTTTAATGATAATTATTATTTGGAGCTTCCCTCACTTTGAAAGTAACGCCTCGCTACTGGACTAACGTGTGACTGTACAATATAAAGAGTTACTAAAGGGTAGCTTTAATACTTTCAGTCATTATTCTCTCTTATTTTAATAAAATTATTATTTGGAGCATCCCTCTCTTTGAAAGTAACGCCTCGGTACTAGACTAACGTGTGACTACAATAGAAAGAGTACTGAAGAGTAGCCTTAGTTGTTTGGGTCATTATTCTCTCTTATTTTAATGAAAATTATTATTTGGAGCTTCCCTCGCTTTGGAAGTCACGCCTCACTACTGGACCTACGTGTGACTGTATAATAGAAAGGGTAATAAAGAGTAGCCTTAGTTCTTTGAGTCATTATTCTTCCTTATTTTAATAAAGATTATTATTTAGATTTTCCCTCGCTTTGAAAGTCACGCCTCACTGCTGGACCTACGTGTGACTGTACAACAGAGAGAGAACTAAAGAGTAGCCTTAGCTCTTTGAGTCATTATTCTCTCTTATCAATTTATCAATAAATTCCATTATCTTCAATAAACTGTGGTGTCAGTTAATGTTACATTGTACATTCGTTATATCTTTAGGTTCTGTTATTTCACGTCAATTAGTTGGCAAAACATGTGTGCAGATCTGTAACTTATTATTTATTATCCTTTCGAATGAAGACGAATGTTTTCAGTAAAATCGCCAAACTGAAGGGCTGCGTCCTTCACTCCCCCTGGGTTAGGTAGAAAATAAAGGTAACAAAAGATAATGTTTTAATTAAATAAATGTAGAACCTCAGTGAATAGAGAGTTAAATGACTAAGCAAATTCTAATTGATTAATATTTAACCCATTTAAAATGTTTTTGCTAGAAATGACATTTTAGATTTCTAGAAATGTTGCGAACTTTTTGAAATAAATTTCTAAAATATCTTACGCTAATAAATGTTCCTAATGGAAGTACCTTAAACGTTGCAGCTACAAAACGGAACAATGCGGGATTTTACCTCTGTATTATGCTTTTGTTGAAACTTGCTTTATTTTAATCTTCTTTGAAGATTATAATAGTATTACACGTCTAAATGCGAAACACGCTGCTATATAATACCTGTGAAACAAAGTACGATCGCAGCGCTATGTTCTATCTCTTTCTCATCCCGCGCTCTGCACGATGTTCCGCATTGCAGTTTTTGGTTCGCAAACAAAGTGAAGAAAATCACAAGCTGGAATTGTGCAATATGCGTGTACTACAGTGCAACTGGCACGCACTTTGTATAATCTTCCGCTCATTTCTAAATCTCTGCCACTCTTCATTTATTAACCATTTCTCATTTTGTTATTCTCTTTTCATCGTTCATTCAGAGTAAAAGAGACATTTCATGCAGTACTACCTTGGGATACAACCGAGCGGGAAGGTTTCCTCTTGTGTCCTTCACTTGGGAGGCCTGAGTTCATAAGCCGTGGCAAGTCTGCATGACCCCACTGGTTTGTTTCCAATATTTACCAGTGTATGTGCCATCAGCCGCTTTAGTAATGAACTTAAGTTAACTGTTAAATTTAATTCAAGCTAGTAAAGAACTATATGAAGTGAACTTCTGACCTGCAATGAATGCCAGCGAGTTTGGGATCAATAGTTCACGGTATAAAATTAATGCATAAGTCAGTGTCGTACACGTGAAGCATGCTTAATATACCTTGCCCGTGAAAGCATATCCAGCGCGGTCTTTAAGCCCCTGCTGCCGATAATCGCTCACAGTAAATATCTGTCTAATGCCTGTACAGTTCTTTATCTCAAGAGTTCTATGAATTTCTGATCAGCACATACGTCAAGATGTATCTTATTTAATAAAATGCACTCATCACTGCATAAAATAATAAACACTTATTTTATATTCCTTAGTTATCCTTTTAATTAGGTTCACTTCTAAAGTGAACACAATACTTTGGGTGTGTATCGGTGCCTCTCTTTCATTCCTCTTTCTGTCTCTTTCTTTCTTGTTTCTTTCTTTCTTTCTTTCTTTCTTTCTTTCTTTCTTTCTTTCTTTCTTACTTTCTTTCTTTCTTTCTTTCTTTTTTCTTTCTTTCTTTCTTTCTTTCTTTCTTTCTTTCTTTCTTTCTTTCTTTCTTTCTTTCTTTCTTTCTTTCTTTCTTTCTTTCTTTCTTTCTTTCTTTCTTTCTTTCTTTCTTTCTTTCTTTCTTTCTTTCTGTCTTTCTTTCTTTCTTTCTTTCTTTCTTTCTTTCTTTCTTTCTTTCTTTCTTTCTTTCTTTCTTTCTTTCTTTCTTTCTTTCTCTCTTTCTTTCTCTCTTTCTTTCTTTCTTTCTCTCTTTCTTTCTTTCTTTCTCTCTTTCTTTCTTTCTTTCTCTCTTTCTTTCTTTCTTTCTCTCTTTCCTTCTTTCTTTCTTTCTTTCCTTCTTTCTTTCTTTCTTTCCTTCTTTCTTTCTTTCTTTCTTTCTTTCTTTCT
>CM060952.1:207289141-207412605 GCA_030765055.1 Mantis religiosa | reverse complement strand
TCATACTTTCTCTCTTTCTTTATTTCTTTCTTTCAATCTGTCTATCTTTTTTATTTATTTCTATCTTTCTTTCTTTCTTTCTATTTATTTCTCTCTCCCTCCTTCTTTCTTTGTTTCTTTCTTTCTTTTTTCTTTCCTTCTTTCTTTTTTTCTTTCATTTTTTCTTCCTTTTTTCTTTCTTTCTTATTTTCATTCTTACTTTTTTCATTCTCCCTCTCTCGTGCTTGTTCCAGTCTTCTCTTTGGTTCTGCTGATATTCGCTATTCATTATTTGATTGGCTCCTCCTTTCTAAAATTATTTTTAAATTTGAAATACCAATCAGTCCTAAAATCTTAAACATTTCATACACCTACCAAAATCTGTAAAACTTGCGATCCTAAAGTAGAACCACTCTATATTTTATTTATTTCTCACATTTTCTCTCATAAAAGATTTAAAAATTTCTGTGACTTTACAAAAATATTGCTTGTGAATGAAATGAAACGTTCTCAGCAGCTAAGAAATCTTACTTCATCAGAAGCATACAATTCAGTTCTACTCTGTTAATCAGCAATTCCTGCTTTTTTAATCATCGATGGATATTTTTAATAATGCATAAGAAAATAAAAGGTTTTCATTTACTATTCCTGTTAAGATGCTGCGGTACAAACACTGTAGTGGAATCTAGAACCACCTGCTGGGGGAGTTCACGTATTTCTCAAATGTTTGAAAATTAGAAACCATAGTTTCAGTGCAATGATCTTAAGGGTCAATGGAAGCTGTATAGTGTATAACTCACCTGTAAGTTTTTCGTAAATGTTTAGTGTTATTCTCATGTATCATGCAGCCATTGCCACATTTGATATTGCAGATTAAGCTTGGATATGTTCAGTCAAAGGAGGTCGAAGATAAAGGTACCACTGACTCGATGTTGTCTTCATTAAACTAATTCCTTCCGGAAACGTATTTTTAAAAATTCTTACATCAGAGAAGCTACAAGAAAGTGTAATTTCCACTTCCCTATTTTATTTCATTATTTCTCTCTTTCTGCTTTCTTTTTTGGAGGCTTCCATCACCGTCCGGTTTTCTCTTCGCTACATGCAATCTTTGTGGTAGGTAATGTATAATGTGGCGCACGTGTTTGGTCTCAGATATAAGTAGTTGTCATGTCAGCTGATCTTTGAACCGAAAGGGAACCTAAATGAGCAGTTAAAAATTAAAACGTCATAATTTATCTCTGGGAAATCGGAATATTATTGGAAAAGAAACCGTGAAGGGGAGTCTTTTTATTTTCGATATGTTGTTACCGTAAAACATTACATCTTAGTCCATGACATCAAAGTGACATTGGCTTCTTCCAGATGCTTATAAATTCTTTACAATGAATTGGTTTTGATGTTACTTGTTTTGCCTATTTTAGAAGGTTTGCATGTTAACCTTGGAGCACTATCCATATTATTGGCCTTACTGTAGGTTATTGCTCGCGGTTTTCAACTGTTATTACGAAACACACGCCACCCCTTGCTGGTCTCCTTCATTAGCACCCCAGCTGGGGACTGTGCTTGGCTTGGTATGCCTTCAATGAAGGTTGTGGCTTTATAATTTCAGCCACTTAGTTTGAAACTCCGAACTATCACACAAAGGAATAAGAAAAGGTAAAACAGGACAGACACAGACACGTGTGAACAGGGGTATACATATACAAGTGTGGATAAAGAGGTTTGTTATGTTTCTGGTACTGAATTTTTGGAACCGTTTAACAACTGTTTAAAGATACGTTCTGTGTAAAACAAGCATTCGTAAGGAAAGAATTTAATTAAGTAGTTAAGTCAATCTTACCTTATTTATTTTAAGACCTTAATAATCTAAACTGTTGATCTTGTATCATTTACCATCAGGGGTAGTATTAGACCGAAGCATAGAAATGGAAGGGTGGAGCCGCACTGAAAATAATAGGTTTCAGGTATTTAAATACTGAAGCAGAAACCTCAGGTTCCAAGAGGGAAAAGATAACTAGAAATTAATAAAACAGTAGAGATCATAAATAAGCATAATGGGAATAAAAAGGGAATAAATTATATGAGAAATAAAGTTAAAAAGAATATTCGAAATAGCAATATAGTGTAAATGAAGGAAAAATTGGACAGGAGTTGCTTCTGAGCACAGACACGAGGCAGGAAATAATAACAATGGAACAAAAACCCTCGAAGGTTACTCGACATTAAGACGCAAGTAAGGTATGCGAAGCTTAAGGGAAATTCAGCCAAGCATGATAGAATACCGTTATGACGCTGAGAGGTCATACAACCCAGAGGGGCGGAGAATATTACTGCCGCATAGGAAAGACAGACGGAGGTGACCAATAAGAGAAAATTAAAGAAATAAACCCTGCCAATAAAATGTAGAGTAAACCACGTGATAGGCGTAAAATACTAAAAGGAATAGAAAATGCGCGGTGATAGGCGAGAAAAGCTAGAATAGAAGCTGGGAATACGACGGGGGAAAAAGCGCCACTCTGGTACTTAATACGACGGGAAGAAGACGTGTTATGGGGAGAGAAGTAGGATCCGATGTTGCAGTCCGAATTAGAGTTATGGTCTTGAAGACAGTGCAAAAATAGGGAATAAAGGGAGTTCGCAAAGCAAGGAAAAGAAACGTAAATGGGGAAAGGAAAATTAGGAAGACAACGAAAGTGCTAGCAAGAGAGTAAAGAGAGCCAAATTAGAGAAAATAAAGGAATTGTGAGAAGGTAAGCACAACTTTTCATAACCGAACCCTGAGAAAGAGATCCCAGCTCACCGACAATTAGACAAAACACCAACCTTTCCATCTCACCGTCAAACCCTTAATACTCCATCCCTACCAAAGCACTCAAAAGGACAACGAACCGAAAAAGAACCCACACCAATACCCTCACATGACAATTTAAATGCCCATGCGCACTTGAGTGCTGGCCCTTGGATTTCAAAAATTCTGTCATTTGAGTTCGATTGAATGTACTAAATTAATACATTTGGAATTAGCGGGCAAAGTTTCTGGTGGAATTTTTTGTGTTGGTATGATGGTTACTTCTTACAATATGTGGTACCATGGAAACAAAACACTGGTTGCAAACATTGAAAGCAAATATAAATGTTTATATTTTGCTTTTGTGTGAGTTTCTAACTTGGTCGTGATTTTCTTGTGTTTCTGCTTAAACTAAATATTGTTTATATATAACTGAAGAGTTTTAGAGTGTCATTTAACATTTTTAAAGGTATTTTATACATCCTAACGTGCCTATAACTGTACATAGGTTATAGGTAAAACAATTTTTGAAACAACAGACCTTTAGTTGACTGTGTACGTAGTTAGGACCATGAATAGTTTACACGATACATGTATCAAGGGCAAAAGAACCTCGAAACGTTCTAAACAGGGATCAGGCTTAGTAAATAAACGTTGGAAACCTAATATGGATAATGGCGAATTGCATTGTACATATGCTACAACTGAAACTGTGTATGAACCTGCCACTGAATGTGAAAATGTACCAGGACCATCCAGGTTATCTGCCAGTCAAAAGAAGGTCGCTGCAGCAACTTTTCAGGTTGCTGTGACATCAGCCATCAGTGAATTAAATTTTGGTTGTTCTGCCTCACTCAAGCTGCAGTCAGACATAATGGACATTGAGATTTCATCAGCATCTCCAAAAATTAGCCAAGGAAAGGACCAATTACGCTTACTTCATTCAGCAGCCTCTGCGAAGGTAACCTTTAAAATATCCAGAAGGAAACTAAAATTGAATAAAACTGCTGCAGAAGAGAGAAGGAAGAGGTAGGAGGGTCCAACTTATCTATCTTCAAGTTATGTCTGCTTCAAGTTATGTAACTGAGAAGCAAAATGTTTTGGATACTAAAATTTGAATTACTCAATTATAGATTTTTCATTTTTTTGTGTAATTCAAAATGTTCCACACGATACAGTTTGGATCAGTGCTTCTAAAATTTTTAAAACGTGTTCTTAGAAAGCAAACAAAGATTTTTATCATATGAATTTTCAATATTCATTATATTTTTAAAGTTATTGATATATAAAATTAAACTTTTGATCATTTTTTGGCCTTTTTTGTTTGCTCCATAACTTATTTTTTGTTTCTCTGGCACTAAAGGCAGTATATGAAATGTATATGATAAATATTTTCTTCATATCAATCAGAATATATTTTAGAAATTGAAAATTTTCATCGTGTGGAGTGGTTTGGAAATTTGCCCAATTTTTTTTTTTATTTTATTCAATGATCGATCAGCAGTACATGCTTTACAGATCCTTGTTGGCTAATTGAATCTCTATGAACTATATAATAACATGTAAGGAAAACCAAGTTGGCTCCTATTATCTTCTTAACACTGTGAAACAAGAGAAAAAAAGAGAAAAGAGAAAAATAAGTTAATTAAAACAAACAAGTAATCAAAGAGATAAGAACAACAGTCATTGTGAAACAATATTCATAGTTTTTTTTTCAATCAGAGTCATTAAGGAGGAGATCCTGTGGGAGTCGTCTCTTCAGGCGCTTGGGCTGGCGGGTTCGTACGCCGATGCCGTACATCACAGCTCCTGGAACATCTGGCAGGTTTGAAAAGAAGCGGGAGGCGATCTGACGTATGTACTGGTGAAGAGGAAGGAGACCAAGTTCTTTATGCAGTTGTTGATTTCTTACGTACCAAGGGGCATCCGTGGCGATGCGCAGAAATCGATTTTGCAGGACCTGTAGCCTTCGGAGATGAGTGTTGCTAGCCGTACCCCATACCTGGGAAGCATATGTGATAAGTGGCCGGACAAGAGATTTGTAGAGAAGCAGAGAGCATTCAATCCCAAGAGGAGTGTGTCTGTGAAGTAGCGGGCCAAGTTTTGAAAGTCGTCCTGATGCCAACGAGATGAGTCGATCAATATGGGTTCGCCAAGTAAGTCTAGTGTCCAGCATTACTCCAAGGTATTTGACGGAGGTGGTAGGAGGTAGCCAGGAAATTGATTCATGCTTAATATGCAATTCGGGAGAGTTTGCCCAAATTTTGAATTTCACAAATTAATTACTCAAAAACTATTAAAGATACAAAAACAAAATTTTGCATTCTGTGTCCAATAAGCATCAGAACTAAGTGGAAAAATTTCAGCAAGATTGGTTAAAAATTGGCAGATTTAGGGTTTTCAGTACTGCATCCCTTTAATATTAAAACACTTATATTAAAAATCAATATACCGAGTTAATATTGAACTGTGAGTTGTATTGTAACAAATTTGTATTCAAACTGTTTCTCGGTTACTGTTTTATATTTGTTCCAAGACTCATCACGCTAGATTTATCACAGTTTGACTGAACCTGTTTTGTATACTTTTATTCTTTGGAGCTTCATACTGGTGGAAAAAGAGGAAAGGGAATCGGAATTTCAACATGATCCAGAGCTATGACATAGTGATAGACTGCTCAGCTCTCCGGTATCAACCTGCCGGCTTTAATGGATTATAATGTCATTCTTGATTTATGAAAGTAAAAATCAAATCTCCCTTTAGTTGCTTTCTGTCACTGTAAGCGACTCCTGCATTTTAGATTTCACCAGCTGAGCTTCGGCAGTGACAGATCGTCAAATAGCATCTGTGATATTGACAATTACTTATTATACACTATATCTACCAGTATACGTACATTCTATTATTTTAGCCTTAATTTATAGATATTTTATAAACAAAAATATAAATATTTTCCATCAAACCACAATATGTACTGATACATTTTCGATCACATTTACATTATCTTTTTAATAGACCTTAAAGCTTAGTGCTCTTGTATGTCCAAAATGTATCAGGTGTCTGAAGGTACCATCAGTAATGATTCAGCTCAGAAATTGTTTAATACCATTTTTCGAAGTATATGATCATAGTAATAGTAATAATTACCATAACGACATACACTCCTGGAAATTGAAATAAGAACACTGTGAATTCATTGTCCCAGGAAGGGGAAACTTTATTGACACATTCCTGGGGTCAGATACATCACATGATCACACTGACAGAACCATAGACACATAGACACAGGCAACAGAGCATGCACAATGTGGGCACTAGTACCGTGTATATCCACCTTTCGCACAATGCAGGCTGCTATTCTCCCATGAAGACGATCGTAGAGATGCTGGAAGTAGTCCTGTGGAACGGCTTGCCATTCCATTTCCAGCTTGCGCCTCAGTTGGACCAGAGTTCGTGCTGGACGTGCAGACCGCGTGAGACGACGTTTCATCTAGTCCCAAACATGCTCAATGGGGATCAAATCCGGAGATCTTGCTGACCAGGGTAGTTGACTTACACCTTCTAGAGCACGTTGGGTGGCACGGGAATCATGCGGACGTGCATTGTCCTGTTGGAACAGCAAGTTCCCTTGCCGGGCTAGGAATGGTAGAACGATAGGCTCGATGACGATTTGGATGTACCGTGCACTATTCAGTGTCCCCTCGACGATCACCAGAGGTGTACGGCCAGTGTAGGAGATCGCTCCCCACACCATGATGCCGGGTGTTGGCCCTGTGTGCCTCGGTCGTATACAGTCCTGATTGTGGCGCTCACCTGCATGGCGCCAAACACGCATACGACCATCATTGTCACCAAGGCAGAAGCGACTCTCATCGCTGAAGACGACACGTCTCCATTTGTCCCTCCATTCACGCCTGTCCTGACACCACTGGAGGCGGGCTGCACGATGTTGGGGCGTGAGCGGAAGATGGCCTAACGGTACGCGGATCCGTAGCCCAGCTTCATGGAGACGGTTGCGAGTGGTCCTCGCCGACACCCCAGGAGCAACAGTGTCCCTAATTTGATGGGAATTGGCGGTGCGGTCCCCTACGGCACTGCGTAGGATCCGACGGTCTTGGCGTGCATCCGTGCGTCGCTGCGGTCCGGTGCCAGGTCGACGGGCACGTGCACCTTCCGCCGACCACTGGCGACAACATCGATGTACTGTGGGGACCTCACGCCCCCCGTGTTGAGCAATACGGCGGTACATCCACCCGGCCTCCCGCATGCCCACTATACGCCCTCGCTTAAAGTCCGTCAACTGCACATACGGTTAACGTCCACGCTGTCGCGGCATGCTACCAGTGTTAAAGACTGCGATGGAGCTCCGTATGCCACGGCAAACTGGCTGACACTGACGACGGCGGTGCCCAAATGTTGCGCAGGTAGCGCCATTCGACGGCCAACACCGCGGTTCCTGGTGTGTCCGCTGTGCCGTACGTGTGATCATTGCTTGTACAACCCTCTCGCAGTGTCCGGAGCAAGTATGGTGGGTCTGACACACCGGCGTGAATGTGTTCTTATTTCCATTTCCAGGAGTGTATTTCCATAAAGTAATGCTGGAAACACAATTATAATTGCACTTTCTTCTCGGGCAGCAAGCCAGGTGAAAAGACGATTAGATATCGATGTTTCGGTAGTGTACATATCTCCAATCATCTGGATATTTATAAATGTTATAACCTAAAATTAAATACTGGATATAATACAACTATAAACAAAGACAAAGCATTATCAAAATTCGCATTTTTGAACAAAGGACTGTTTTCAGTAAATTAAATAACAGGTCAGAAGATGGCGTGAGTATAAAAAATTAATTGGGTGAAAGAAACGTAACTACTTAACTTGATTATCAGGCTGTATTGATATTTGCTTCTTAATTCGACGGATTTCCATTTTAATGCCGGTTTCTAAGAAGAGCTGAACTGCAATCCAGCATCACGGTTAAGCGTGCTCCTTTCAGAGGAAATCGCCAAAGCCTCCAGTCCCAGTAACTGTTGCATTTGGTCAAGATGGTCCTCTCCTGAGAGATGGCTGTATGGTCGTTATCAAAACAATGCTCTGCCCGCCCAGACTTCTCAGGTTGCATTAAACGAATGCTCAGTTCATGTTCGATTATGCTGGCAGCGATGGTCCTTCGGATTTGTCCTATATACGATGTCCCACATTCACAGGGAATGCGGTACACTCCCGGAACCTGGAAGTCCAGTTTGTCATTCACTGGTCTCAGCAGATGTTTAATCTTCGGAGGTGACTTGTGGATGGTTCTGATGTTGTATTTGGCGAGAATTCCACTAATTCTGTCGGATAGATTGCCCGTAAACGGGATACAGGCTGTAGCGGTAGGCTTATCTGACTCTTGCTGTATTACAGGTTTCCCTTTCCTAGCTTTAGTAATCGAGGCTGCTGATTCTGCCGGATAGATTGCCCGTAAACGGGATGCAGGGTGTAGCGGTAGGCTTATCTGACTCTTCCTGTATTACAGGTTTCCCTTTCCTAGCTTTAGTGATCGAGGCTACTGATTCTGTCGGATAGATTGCCGGTAAACGGGATATAGGCTGTAGCGGTAACCTTATCTGACACTTGCTGTGTTGCAGGTTTCCCTTTCCTAACTTTGGTGATCTAGGCTACTGATTCTGTCGGATAGATTGCCCGTAAACGGGATGTAGGCTGTAGCGGTAACCTTATCTGACACTTGCTGTGTTGCAGGTTTCCCTTTCCTAACTTTGGTGATCTAGGCTACTGATTCTGCCGGATAGATTGCCGGTAAACGGGATGTAGGCTGTAGCGGTAGCCTTATCTGACGCTTGCTGTGTTACAGGTTTCCCTTTCCTAACTTTGGTGATCGAGGCTACTGATTCTGTCGGATCGATTGCCCGTAAACGGGATGTAGGCTGTAGCGGTAGCCTTATCTGACGCTTGCTGTGTTACAGGTTTCCCTTTCCTAACTTTGGTGATCTAGGCTACTGATTCTGCCGGATAGATTGCCGGTAAACGGGATGTAGGCTGTAGCCGTAGCCTTATCTGACACTTGCTGTGTTGCAGGTTTCCCTTTCCTAGCTTTGGTGATCGAGGCTACTGATTCTGCCGGATAGGTTGTCGGTAAACGGGATATAGGCTGTAGCAGTAGGCTTATCTGACGCTTGTTGTATTACAGGTTTCCCTTTCCTAGCTTTGGTGATCGAGGCTACTGTTTCTGCCGGATAGATTGCCGGTAAACGGAATGTAGGCTGTAGCGGTAGGCTTATCTGACGCTTGCTGTATTACAGGTTTCCCTTTCCTAGCTTTGGTGATCGAGACTACTGATTCTGCCGGATAGATTTCCGGTAAACGGAATGTAGGCTGTAGCGGTAGGCTTATCTGACGCTTGCTGTATTACAGGTTTCCCTTTCCTAGCTTTAGTGATCGAGGCTACTGATTCTGCCGGATAGATTGCCCGTAAACGGGATGCAGGGTGTAGCGGTAGGCTTATCTGACTCTTCCTGTATTACAGGTTTCCCTTTCCTAGCTTTAGTGATCGAGGCTACTGATTCTGTCGGATAGATTGCCCGTAAACGGGATGTAGGCTGTAGCGGTAACCTTATCTGACACTTGCTGTGTTGCAGGTTTCCCTTTCCTAACTTTGGTGATCTAGGCTACTGATTCTGCCGGATAGATTGCCGGTAAACGGGATGTAGGCTGTAGCGGTAGCCTTATCTGACGCTTGCTGTGTTACAGGTTTCCCTTTCCTAACTTTGGTGATCTAGGCTACTGATTCTGCCGGATAGATTGCCGGTAAACGGGATGTAGGCTGTAGCCGTAGCCTTATCTGACACTTGCTGTGTTGCAGGTTTCCCTTTCCTAGCTTTGGTGATCGAGACTACTGATTCTGCCGGATAGGTTGTCGGTAAACGGGATATAGGCTGTAGCAGTAGGCTTATCTGACGCTTGTTGTATTACAGGTTTCCCTTTCCTAGCTTTGGTGATCGAGGCTACTGTTTCTGCCGGATAGATTGCCGGTAAACGGGATGTAGGCTGTAGCGGTAAGCTTATCTGACGCTTGCTGTATTACAGGTTTCCCTTTCCTAGCTTTGGTGATCGAGACTACTGATTCTGCCGGATAGATTGCCGGTAAACGGAATGTAGGCTGTAGCGGTAGGCTTATCTGACGCTTGCTGTATTACAGGTTTCCCTTTCCTAGCTTTAGTGATCGAGGCTACTGATTCTGCCGGATAGATTGCCGGTAAACGGGATGTAGGCTGTAGCGGTAGACTTATCTGACGCTTGCTGTATTACAGGTTTCCCTTTCCTAGCTTTGGTGATCGAGGCTACTGATTCTGCCGGATAGATTGCCAGTAAACGGGATGTAGGCTGTAGCGGTAGGCTTATCTGACGCTTGCTGTATTACAGGTTTCCCTTTCCTAGCTTTGGTGATCGAGGCTACAACGTCAGATTCGCAGTAGCCGTTTTGACGGAAAGTGAGTCTCAGTGATCGTGATGTATGATGGGATCAAAGTACTTAGAGCATAGTAAGTCGCCATTGGGGCAGTCGTCTCAATTGCTTATGAAAGCTCCTAGTGTTTTTCCGTGGAAAACACGAGTCAGTTGGAGAATTTAATGTCACATTGGCACGTTGGCCATAGTAGCTCAAGGGTTAGAGAGGCTGGACGGCAACCAGAAGATCCGTGGCTCAAATCTCGTCTATGCCATTGAATTTTTCAGTCTTACTCCATGTTTCCAAATGTCTGACACTCACGATCAGATGTGGTAGCATAAAAAGGAAGGAGAGCAACAAAAATATTAAGCAGATTACTAGAAGCACATAACAGATCTGGGTGTAGCAGAGGTTGATTAATGTTTGCTTGTCAATAAAACCATTACAGATTATACGGTAGGTCTTCCATGCACTCCTCAACTTGCTTGCAATGCTCCCTCTCTTTTTCTGTTATCTTTTTCATGAGTGCGTGAGAAAATTTTTAATTTGGGGGATATATTCAAATAAAAGACCTACAAAGCTTTCACTGCCAGATAATGTAATTTATGTATTCCTAGATAAAGGCAAAGGAAGCTATTTTTAGGTATATATGAATGCCTACACGTTATCCTTAGTCTTCCAGTAGGAGTTGATTAAAGAGTGTGACACAAATAACATCCGCAATGTATTTATCTGTACCTCTTTCTGATAGTACAGATAGGACAATCACGTAAAAAGTTGCAGGCAATGGAGTTCAACACGCACTTGAACTCATTGATTCTTGAGTAAACTCTGTGGTGAAAGAATAAGGGGAAACCTGAAGCACGACCAGGTCAGTACTAAAGTGTACTAGCACGTACACAAACCTAAGGATTCTACAGTGACAGTCATGGAGGAGGTATGAGCATGAGGACGAAAATCCCCAGAAGATACGCCAGCTCGACTTCAAACATTACGAAGAAATTTCTTCACAACGCACACTTTACCGTCCCAGAGACAAGCATAATAGCCGTCGTCTGGTCCTACAACTTTGAAACAGATGATGCGCAAACATAATACAAGAAATGAATAGAAAACTAATCGTAATGGTAGGAAAGGAAGCAGACCAGTATTGGACTATAAACGAAGAGAATCCCGAAAAAATCCTATGCCAAACAGGCAGCACGCTTTATATTTTTGTTACTCTCCTTCACTTTTTATCATATTCTAAATGGCAAAACCTATAAAGAGTCCTTATAATTTCTAAGTAATAGGCACTCATGTAAGAAAAACCTTACCAGTTTAAACTTTTTCTCATATCGCTCGTTACTCTGTCTTTAATACTTTGGAGAACTTGATACCGTCCCTGTTAGGCACAACATCATCATAATAACCCCGAAAGTCTTATTACATGCATAATTAAGGGCGGATAGATACCACAATATGAATTAAAGTTATAATAAATATAGAGGATAATGATTAAGCATACAAGTGCAGATACTAAACAGGCAATCCCAATATATATTATTAAAAGCATGGACCCAACGTGTTAAGGGAGAGAGTGAAGTGAATATTTTCCCTCACAGGTAGCTTCTTTGTGTTTCTAGCCAACAAAGGTGTCATTGTCTAAGGATAGACCCTCGTCGCTAGCCCATGCCTTGGTCAGCATATGATACGTGAAGAGAGAATAGACACTGGGATTTAAGATACACACAAACATGCTTATGCATTAATTAGCTTGACTGTGGGAAAGAGAAAATCGCGTGGAATACATACCTCATACACTAGAAATTGCTATTAAATTCAAGAGTAGGGATGAAACACAACCTATAAGGGACAAGCTACCGGTCACATGACCTCTAAAGTGTCCAAAATTCGGCGAAAGGAAGGGGAAATTTGTGCAATGGCGACGTTCGATGTTTGCTAGGAAAAACACTGTTTCGGCGAGTGAGGGAGGCAACAAGTACAGAAATCTCATCAGAGTCCGCGTTCGTGGATGGACGGAGTAACTCACATTAGGTGGTTATCGAACACCCTGTGTTAGTGAATGAGAGAAACTGCACTCGTTACAACATCATTAAGATGTTACCAAACTCTGTTCTTTTGTTTAATAATCCTCCGGAAATACTACGTTGTGCAAAGTAATTCACTACCGACGTTCAGGAACAACGCGTACACAGATACATATAAGTCGTATCATGCGCGCAGCAACGTGAAAGTCTCAAATCTCGCGCCTAATGTGCGAATAACATCGTCAACAGTGGCGAGTGGAGAGGACTAATTGTAACAATAAACTTGACATTCAAAGGTCGTGGTGTCTTTTATGTACAAACAGTCAGGACGCACCCACTCCCTGAAACTCAAAAGTGAGTATTCATGCAGACCTACCCTGAGAAAAAAACCCGACCTGTTGGAAACCTCCCATCCGTAGTCCTCACCTATCACATATCCTCTCTTATGAGGTGTTGAGTGCCGGGAGGGCTCAACGAGGTGCTTAACGGGCAAGGACCGCCTCAAACTCCATTTTTAAATAAGGTGAATTATTTGTAATAAACACGTTTTTCAGTGACAGATGTAAATATCATTTTTGAATAAGTCGGATTATTTTTACAAATTTAACGCATTAGATAAATTGTAAATAAAAGTAGAGAGACAATTATTGAAACAGAAGCTCGAAAAATGGAACTGGTAAGTCTTTCTTCTGAGCTGTGCCTTACTGCAATTTTCGCGATTGTCTCATTTTGGTGTAATTGTTGATTCATAAGCTCTCACATTATAGACACTTCAGTCAATATTATTAAATTACGAGAGCTGTTCAAAAAAGAATGATAATAATTTTTATGCTCATAATTTTTCGCGATAAAGTTCAATGTTATTATATCCTTTTAGCATAATGTGAAACAAACACGACGTAGTAGTTTCATTGTTGGTACTCCTAGTTCCCGCCTGTGAGAGTCAGGTAAATTCAGACATGTTCAGTATCGTCTACCGCTACAATGGAGGTAACACGCGAGGATCAACATGCGTCTTAGAAATTCTGCTTTCGTCTCAACAAATCTTCAGTTGAGGCCCATACAATGTACAGGAGGCCTATGGAGACTGTTCTTCGCTACAGCACAGCTCGAAGGTGGTTTAAAGTGATTAAAGAGGGGAGGCAATCAATTTCAAAGGAAGGTGGACCCGGTGCTCCAGTTACTGCTCTTACGGAAGAAAACATCAACACTGCTGCTGCCATTGTGAGAGAGGATCTACGAATTACCTTAAGATCACTTTCTGAAATACTGAACATTTCATTGGGTGCCAGCCACACGCTGCTGACAGAAACATTACACATGAGACGTGTTTGTGCGCGATGTGTTTCAAGACTGTTGATTCCCGAACAAAAGGACATTCGCATGCAGGTCTGCTTGCAGTTAAAGTTGATGTTAGAGAAAGATCCTCAGATTCTTTCAAACGCAAACACTGCTGAACAAACTTGGCTACATAATTTTGATCCTGAGAACAAACAACAAAGCTCAGTCTGAAAATCTCCTTCATCACAAACCCCCAAAAAGCAAAAGTGTTTGCTTCTGCTGGGAAAGTCATGGTCATCTCATTCTTTGATATTCATGGAATGGTTTATCAGCATGTTGTACCTGCACACACATCAGTAGCTGGACAATACTACAGGGATATCCGGAAAACATTGCAAGTCCATATCAGGCGAAACAGACCACATTTCCGTGAAGCAGGCTGGATACTGCAGCACGATAATGCGCGGCCACATATTGCCAATGTTGTTGCTGAATATCTTGCAAAAATCCACATGAAGTGCATCCCTCACCCACCCTTAGTCCGGATTTAGCCCCATGTGACTTTTTTCTATTCCCTAACTTGGGGAAACGCCTTCGTGGTAGGAATTATCAATCATCAGAAGCTGTGGTGAAGGCTGCGGAGACGATTTTGAAGAATCTCACAAAAATGGTTTCCAGCTTGTCTTTGAAGACTGACAGAAACGCTGAGACAAGTGCATCTCATTCAGGAGAGACTATTTTAGGAAGGACCATCAAAATTATGAGGATGAGTAAAGGTACGTTGTCAAAATATCGTGATCATTGATTATGAAATCCCTCGTACATTGCCGTTGACCTGGAGTAAGGTATTTCTGTATAGCTCTAATATTTAGTGAACTTTTCATATTCATTATTGTTGACATTTTAAACTTGACAACATAAGCATTAAGCAGAAGAAGTTAAAGTTCGTTTTTTAATTTGATGCCTGAAGTCCGATGAATATTTATTTCCTTTCGCTTTAAGGATGCGGGATTTAACTTTTGCATTCATCTTTTGTATCAGTATTTACAGATGAAATATTTTCAGTCTTATACAAATACCTTACTATCACAGATGTTTAAAAGTAAATTACGATGCCTAAAGCACTGTTAATTTAAAATTCATTCCAGAGTTATTGACATTTTCTTCTTTCTTTTCAAACTATTCGTTTTTTTCCAGACCCATTTATATTCGGTCTCTTTCTGTCTGACTTTGAGAAACGATGCCTCTCTGTGTCGAATGAGCTGCTTTGGAGATAGGAAGAGTAAAAAATAATGTCTTTTGCAGTAATGAACTCACTCATACGTAAAATTAAGCGGATGCCCATAAAATAAAAAATCTCTCTGATATATCTATCAGCCTTTTTCCAAGAGTAAGGGAAAGTTGACTTTATGAGGGTTACATGAAATAAACTCACCCATGCGGCATTTATCTAGACGCCAGTTCCTGGGTGACTTTCCGATAATGTTCTCATAGCTATAGCCAAGAACAGTTGACATATTCATTCACATGACAAGTATCGCTTATTGGTAGTGTAAGTTTTGAATTTGATTTATATCTAATCAAAAAATGTAACATTTGCAAAGGTACCTTCATTGTTAATTTCATTTAGACGTAAGTTTTAGTTTTAAAACAATAAAATACGGAAACATAAAACCAAATTTATATATCTCAAATTGAGATGGCTTACCCGTTATGTGAAAGTTTACTAAGTTATTTCGGAGAGGATTTCGCAGGCTATTTGCAATAAATTTAGGATATGCGCGGTAATGTACGTGGACATTTTTAAATGTATGCCATCTTAATAAAAATCACAATCCAGGTGACCTGCGATTGTTTAAACGAGGATGGGTCAAAAACTAATTCCTCCTATTTTTTCTCTTTTAATTGCCAAAATAATTGAATCCAATTTACATAGCTTGAAAACTAAAACATTGACGATTAATTTGTCACTATTCAATATAACCTCCGTCCTTTTCTACAGTTTTGGTCCACCTTTTAACTAGGGCATGTATTCCAGTGTGGTAAAACACACGGTCTTGCTTCCTAAGCCATTGACGCACGGACGTTTTCACAGCCTTCTCTTCTTCAAAATGAATCCCACGATGAGCTTCCTTTAGTGACATGAACAGATGAACGTTTGATGGTGCCAGGTCAGTGAGGTAAGACTTGCCACCCCAATTTCTCAATTTCTGCAGTGGTGTAACGGCTGGTGTGTGGACTTGCAATGTCATGCAAAAGAAGAACATCAGCCATAGTTTTGTTGGTCGAACTCGGCGAAGACGTGCTTTCAGCTTTTTTAGAGTTCTGACGTATTTGACAGAATTTATTGTGCATCAATGCTCTAAACAACCAATCATAAGCACACCCTCTGCACCCAAAAAACACTGTCGCCATAACTTTCCCTGCCGACTGCTGAGTTTTGAATCCTTTTTCTTCGGTGACGTTGTGTGATGCCATTCCATTGACTGACTTTTTGATTCAGGTTCAAAAAATGAACCCAAGTTTCGCCTCCAGTAAAAATTCTTTCCAGAAACTCCTCTCTCTCCAAATTGAAGCGCTGCAAGTGTTCGGCGGCTATTGTTTTCCTTGTTTCTTTGATTTGGGTGTTTAACATTCTTGGTACTCAACGTGTACAAACTTTTGAGTAACCCAGTTATTGAATAATCGCCATCTCACTGCCCTTACTCTGGGAGGCAATGCGACACAATTCACCTGTTGTTAACCGGCGATCTCCACGAATGATGTCATCGACTCGCTGAATGTTGCATGGAGTCGCTGTAGTCACCGACCTGCCGCTTCACTTTTCAGCTATTTGCCCTTCAGCTTCGATACAGCGACGAACCCATCGTCTAACAGTGCTGACATCCACCATTGCATCACCATACACACTTTTTAGCCTTTCGTGAATGCGAACCGGCGTTTCACCTTCCGAAAATACAATCACAGAACGCTGTCTAATACGAATGTCGATGTCAGCCATTTTGCAAGAGGATGCAGTGCTGCCACCTGTTGACTTAGGAAGTTACTACTGCAGGGTAACGCAGAAGAATGTTTGAGGATTTGCGCCAAATTCAAAGTTTTCTCATAACTTACTTATTTAAGGAAACAAATAGGAGGCATTAATTTTTGACCCACCCTCGTAGTTGTATCAGAGTTCACTTAAAGGCTGCGTTACTTCGTAATGGTAACAGACTTCTATCTATATTAATTACGAGTAGCTAGCATGCTTTAATTTGTATGTATGTATGTATGTATGTATGTATGTATGTATGTATGTATGTATGTATGTATGTATGTATGTATGTATGTATGTATGTATGTATGTATGTATGTATGTATGTATGTATGTATGTATGTATGTATGTATGTATGTATGTATGTATGTATGTATGTATGTATGTATGTATGTATGTATGTATGTATGTATGTATGTATGTATGTATGTATGTATGTATGTATGTATGTATGTATGTATGTATGTATGTATGTATGTATGTATGTATGTATGTATGTATGTATGTATGTATGTATGTATGTATGTATGTATGTATGTATGTATGTATGTATGTATGTATGTATGTATGTATGTATGTATGTATGTATGTATGTATGTATGTATGTATGTATGTATGTATGTATGTATGTATGTATGTATGTATGTATGTATGTATGTATGTATGTATGTATGTATGTATGTATGTATGTATGTATGTATGTATGTATGTATGTATGTATGTATGTATGTATGTATGTATGTATGTATGTATGTATGTATGTATGTATGTATGTATGTATGTATGTATGTATGTATGTATGTATGTATGTATGTATGTATGTATGTATGTATGTATGTATGTATGTATGTATGTATGTATGTATGTATGTATGTATGTATGTATGTATGTATGTATGTATGTATGTATGTATGTATGTATGTATGTATGTATGTATGTATGTATGTATGTATGTATGTATGTATGTATGTATGTATGTATGTATGTATGTATGTATGTATTTATATATGTATGTATATATGTATGTATGTATGTATATATGTATGTATGTATATATGTATGTATGTATGTATGTATGTATGTATGTATGTATGTATGTATGTATGTATGTATGTATGTATGTATGTATGTATGTATGTATGTATGTATGTATGTATGTATGTATGTATGTATGTATGTATGTATGTATGTATGTATGTATGTATGTATGTATGTATGTATGTATGTATGTATGTATGTATGTATGTATGTATGTATGTATGTATGTATGTATGTATGTATGTATGTATGTATGTATTTATTCACTGCAATTGGGTACTACCCGGTGGCAGAGTTAAGAATACCGATCAAATTACAAATACTAGATTTACAACAATAACACAATAAACAACACAAACATGATATTATTTTAACTTTAGTCGCTTAAAACTTATCTAATTACTTCTCTATTTACATATTATATACCATTATAATTTAAAGCTATAACCATCTAGATTTTTTCTAAATTTCTTCAGCGACAGGGGACAGCCCTGAAAGACTGCTACTGGCAATTCATTCCATTCTTCAATGGTTCTATTAACAAAAGAAAACTTTCCTACGTCAGTTCTGTATCTTCTACCCTTAATTTTATACCTATGATCGTTTCGTCCATAATAATCCGGATTATCTAACCTTACACTAACGTCCACCCATGCCTTTACACCAGCATTAGCTTTGAATAATGCTACCAACCTATGTTTTTTACGCCTAATTCTTAATTCCTCACATTTAGTCTCATCTCCTTTTATAGGCACAAAATACTTGCCTCTTTTTATGAATTTTATTGCCCCAATTTGTATAAGAGTACTCACGCAGACTAGTAGATATTCAAACTTTTATTTCCAAAAGGTTTTTCTACCACCGTCGTGGTCATGTTCAGCGGACCATGCTGTAGCTACTCGTAATTAATGTAAAATATGTCTCACTTTTTTCTTGTAAATTTACGTCCTGTAACGTTGTCATATCGGACGGTGAATGAGATGGGTGAAATGATGCTCAAATGTGTCCAGGGTCCATGGAGCTTAGAGCTACCGACCATTCGTCATTAAGGATAAGGGAAAATCCCGAAAGAAACATTATCCAGAGATTCGAACTCGGGACGTTTTGAACGTGAGGCAGACAAGCTACCACCACGCTACCGAGGCGCTCAAGTATGTCTCACTTTAAATACTTTGACAATTCTTTATAAGACTTCTATCTGTTCAAGATTTCCATTGTGTAGGTCATAAAGAAATTTATGAAAGTATGGACAACGTCATTGGCCTGAAGCAATAATTTAATGGCGAGCACACAAGTCCACGTTGGGACGCCAATTTGAAGCAACAATATATGTAGCGAACAATGTTCCACTTGACAATACCGTTTGAAGCGCTTTTGTTTAGCTCAGGGTAAAACAATGAGGTTTCTCACAGGGTATGCGTGGATGTGTGTTAGAAGGATATTTAATGACACTGGAATGCCCGTTTCCAACTTATTTATTTACTGATTCTTTTTTTTTAGAACATCGAAATTGAAGTTGCCGACCAAGGGTTACCAATATCCCTGTTTAGAGTTACTGACGTCAGAATGTTTATTACTCGATAAACTTTATTCGTTCCTCACGTATATATGAACCGACAAATATCCAAGACAGAACAAGAGGACTGCCCTAATCTCCCTCATGCCTCAGACTGTTCTAATCGGCCTGATGCCGAAGACTGGTTTAATGGCTTCCTAGCCACGAACTGCTCTAATCGGCTCCACGCTGAAGACTCTTGTTCACAGCTGCGCGTGTGGGTGTATATGTCACTTTCACTTTCTGAAAGCCCTCTTCATTCAACCAAAAATCTCTTTGTGGCTGTTTTGTCATGCCATTATGAATGATCCAAAGAATACCCTATTCATATAAGTCAAGTGAGCCCCTTTAGAGATCTGCTAAGGACACTGTTTCTTACATTGCTTTTGTTATAACAACTTTCCCCCAAAATGCTATTCGACTTAAGTGGCCTTGCACGTTTTCTAACAAAGAACCAACATTCCTTTGACATCCATCATGATTCTTTACTTATGGCAAACCTTAATTTCAGTATTAGGCCATTGGGTGAAATAATACCTAAATGAGTCCAGGTTCCATGGAGCTTAGGGTTACCCAACATTCGTCTTGAAGGATAAGGGAAAACCACAGAAAAAGCCTAATCTAGGTAACTCACACTGACCGAGGTTCGAACTCGGGACTTCTTGAGCGTAAGGCAGATATGCTACCATCTACGCCACCGAGGCGGCCATTAGGATCCTTATTATTCTTATTTAGACAAACCTAGCAAAAGAGATTACATATCACATTTTTTTTATTTATCTAGATTTATGAACCCTATTTTACACAGTGGTATATTAGGGTTATAGTTGATACATAAAAATACACAATTTTAACAAAAATATTTTAAATACTAGAAGGAAGAAAATATGTTATAGTCTGATGCATATTAATTTAAACTATTTCAGACGTTTAAGCACTGAGTTTATAAACATCATGAAGTACTTATTTTGTTGTGGCTTCATTTTGTTGTGGCTTCATTAGCAAAGATGTGAGTGGAGTAGAAAGTTCAGTTCCTAGAGAGTCTAGCTTGAATATTAATTCTTGTCTTTCTCTCCAGAAAATGGGACAACAGAAAAGTTTGAAATTCTTAACCACACATGCACTCGGGGTTGGATGTTAAGTGAAAACGTGGTAAGTGTTCACCAAATTTACCATGTCCACTTAAAAATTGTGTCAAAACAAAATTTGGTACAAGAGTTTCGCATTTTCTTCTGTCATATACACTAGGGAAAAATAATGTTTTTGTTAAACTTCCATTTGGAGTTGTTAGCCATTGTTGGTTCCATTCTTCAAGAATATGTTTATGTATTATTCTCCTTACAGTAGAAATAGGACATAAAGAGTATGTCACAGGAAGATTGGATTCTGCAGCAATCAGCTCTCTCGTTACCTAAAATTCCACTGTGTCCTTTAACCCATCCCATGCAAATATGTCCTGGATGGTTTTGAAGCAAGGTTCTGATTTCATGTGCTAATGAATTTAAGTTGTATTTATCATTAATAGCGAGTAGAGCTGATTGTGAATCACTGTTCCCATTAACAGTACACCATTTTATAGCTTCTTTAATTACTAAGAGCTCCGACTGGAATACAGAACATTCAGGTGACAATTTAAACATGGTATCAGTTAGTTCCGTTTGGTTTTCATAAACAACAATAGCACATCCTACTGCAGATACATTACCTTCAAATTGGTAACGCGAACCATCTGTGTATATGTAATAATCATGAAAATTACACATTTCCTTTAAACATTTCCATAACACATTCCTCTGTGTAGCCTTCTTATGTTAGGCGGGCAGTACTTGGTAGTGGCTGGGTAAACAGGCAGAGAGAGTGGAGTAAGGGAGAAACAAAAACTATTCGCTTTGTTGCCTTTAGACACCGGGTATGTCTGAATGTTCAGGAGTCACTAAACTTTATTCATAACATAAGAGAGGAAGCCATGAAATTCTAATATGTTGTCGGATACGTGGGTTCTATAATATGCTCATTATTTTTCATACAAAATCCCCCAGGAGTAAACATGACAGAAAGTCAGAGCCGTGAGCTCTAAACCGTCCTTAAATAACTCTTTTAGAAGTCCCCAAGGCCTTTGATATCGATTTGGCTATGATATCGAATACACCCTAAAGGAGAGCCAGTAGTTGTGATCTTGTTAGAAGCAGTCCTTTGATGTAAAGGAACTGCGGTAGACTTGCTAACGGGAAACGTTCCTTTTGTTCTATTTCTGGCTCCAATTTGCGGTGAAGGTAAGGAAAGGAAGCCAGCTTCAGAAAAGTAGGCACGACCATTAAACTGGTACCTTCACAATTATCTTCTTCTCCCTGATTGTTATGTTCCATTAAATATGAATGGGATTTCAGCTGTCTATCGTCATAAACTTGTTCATTCTTCTGCGAGTAATCTTTTCGACTTTTCTAGGTGAATTATTTTCTCTTCTTGTAGGATTTTTAGCATTAGCATGTAAACGTTTGACTATTTCTCTATACTTTTCAGCATTATTTTGCATATGCCTTATACAAAGCCCTTTTTATTCAATTTTGCTCCAGTTAATCATGGAAAACCTTTACAGGAAAGTTTTCAGTTTATGTGTAATGTAATTTTATAGCACGTTTACGAGGGGTAGATAAATGGCAATATAAATGCTAATTATTCTGTAGCAACAAAACCAAATAAGGTCACATATCTGTCCAGGGTGTGCTGTTTAGAATGAACTTGTTTATATTTAAGAGTCACTTTATATTAAAAAGTGTTTTGAAGTTTACATTTAAGAATGCATTTTCAATCACAGGCTCTCCCCGAGGCCACATTGGACATTATAGCGAAATCGATGTCAAAGGACTCAAAAGAACTTCGTGAATATATACTTTCCTTAATACAAACACACAATTATATAATGTTCATCTACATTTTATTTAGGTACAGAGGATCTATTCCCATTGGTCCAGGACACGTAGGTCCAAGGACCCGGGACTCCTTCTACCCGGGAGTGATGGAAAACTCCGGGAGTCTTTCCAAGGGGAAATAACTTGAGTCCAAAACGCCACCCCCCTCATCGACTACAACGCCAAGACGGGATGGAAGTGCATACGCCACTTACGCGCGTCAACCCCGCAGGGAAGACTACCGGAAACTTCGGTGGGGCCTCCTGGTGATCTATCACACCTTCTACTAGTTCTGCAGGCTAGTACCAGGGACTTATGAGGCAACCCTCTAGCCCCTCCGGGCGGCCGTAGCCTGGCCGGAGGTACCCAATTGCCCGTGGGTGTCGGGAACACAGTGCCCCATCGAGTCCAACCCAATCCGAAAAACTCCCCTATGGGAGGGGCTCGGCGGTTCGGCAAGAGGTTCCTCTAGTAACGTCAGAGGTACCATGAGTGCTAAGAGTCCGCAGCGCCCGCACCTCGGCAACTGAAGGGGACGGATCCCCTCCTCTACGGAAAATGTTCATATACAGTAACAGCTGCTTAGCAAGCACAAGATAATCCATAATATTTAAATATAGACAATAATAACCCATGGTGCGACAGTCCTTACAGGGCCAAAGCCTCCAACCCAACTGCTGACCCCACGCCCTCTTACGCAGGGCAGAGGTGGTCGATCATCCAACCGATACGGGGAGGAGATGTGGTCAGCCGGAATGTTGGTTTCCGTGACCGGGGCCGCTTACCTAGCGTAAGCTCCTCTTTGTCTTATACAACTTTAGTTTTGTTTTATTGTGTAATACTTCTTTTTATTATTATTGGAATTTATTAATTTTGCTTTCTATATCATTATCTACAGTAACACTAAAAATTTACAGTGGGAGACTTGCTCTAAGCATATTCCTTCGATCTGACAGAATATTTGCCATAGTGTGCCACTATTTTCATTTTATTTGCAGATACCTTTGTTATATTCTTTGCCTAATTGATGTACTCTGCGTACTGACCGCTGTAGATGTTTACATGTTTGTTGTTTCCTATATTAATTCCCAGGTTAACATCATCGTTCAATTGTTTTAGATCATCTAAATATATGCCTATTGGAGGGACAGGCTGCCCACCTTTCTAACTCCTAGCTTAGTGTTAATTTCGTCTGTTTTTGTTCCGTTCACATTCACTACTACGTAACTGCCCTTAAATAAAGCCTTCAATGTCTTTATATGTGAAGGGAATCCCCTCTTGTCCATTATATCCCACAGCTTTAGTCTAAGCATAAAATAGAAAGCTTTCTCAAAGTCAATAAATGACTCCTGAGTTTCCAGAATCACTTCTCGTCTTTCACTTATGCATTTCCTAATTTTGGTATTCCATCCTTTGAACTGAGATGTCCACTATCTCTTACCTCATCCGTAAGCACAGAATTTAATATAAGCATGGCAGGATCCAATCTTCCTTCAGAAGAAAAGTAGGATCAGTGAAATTCGGTAGATATTGCAACCTGAAAGGGGAGCAGGGTAATCAGTGACTTCGACACCTCGAGCCAGAGAGACTACGGTCACAGTTAACATTGGAAGTTCCCGTCTCAAACATTTGAATATTTGAACCGAGGGTAAAGAATACACTGGGCGACAAAAAATAATTTTTGATTATTTCGAGCACTTCATAAGGCAATTTCTAATAATTTTGGGTTGAGAAAAACAAATATGACAATGAAACATTTTTATTAGCTCTAGTTTCTATGATATACACAAGGTGTAAGTATTACATATTAACGGATTCAGACAAAAGGATACATTATAATTACATACACGCTAACAACAATGAAAGTGCATTTGATTTTTTTAACTGGTAATTACATGCTAAGAGTTCTAAATTGCTGAGAAAATACTTCGCAGATAATCGTGTCTGAAGAGAATCATGTGGTGACCTATTGACTTCGTCGTCTTTTAGCTTGCCTCTTGTGAAGGAGTTCCGCAGAATCCCTATACAAAGCCCAACAGTAATCCGCAAGCATTACTTCATTCCAACGGCCCTGATATCTTTGTTCCATAACAGAAATGTCCTGATGGAATCTCTCCCCATGTTCATCACTAACAGCTCCACAACTAGGAGGGAAAAAGTCTAGGTGGGAGTGGAGAAAATGGATCTCAAGGGACATGTTGTATCCAAGGTTACGGTATCTTTGCAGGAGCACTGTCACCAAATGCTTGTAGTTGTCTTCTCTTTTGTTGCCTAAAATTCCATGTACAACACCCTTGAAGGCTTCCCAAGATTCCTTTTCTTTCTCCTACAAAATGTGGTCAAATGCAGGATCCTTTACAAGTTCTCTTATTTTTAGTCCAATAAAATGCCTTCCTTAAATTATGCATCACTTAAGTTCCAAAGTTTCTCTCTGATTGTGTTTTGTTATTTGAAAGGTGTGGCAACTCCCAAAAAATTTCCCCCAAGTTTAAAATCTTCAGTCTAAAAAAGGAAATGCCACTTATTCTTCAGAACAAGAGCTAATCTGTCATATTTAAGGTGAATTTTTCGTTCAGCAGATGGAAATACATATTAATTCGCTATTTTAAAGCCCGAAACATTTTCATTGTTGCCCAGTAATATTTGTGACATACTTTTCTCATATATTTTCTAGCAGTATTATAAAAGTTTCATGGAATTTAAAGACATAACAGAATTCCTCAGAAATCACAATTATTTAAATTTGTAATTGTTTTCACTCTGCTTTTTCTCTTCTTTGTCTTGTACTTGTATATCTATAAGAAGTAAACATGCATTTATGTAAGGTTGCTGCCTTACTCATTTGTTTCAGTCTTTGACAGAAGTGGAATTTCACCTACTGTGTCGGAACGTACGTGGCAGAATGTAAACTATCTGTGACGTAATAACTGCATTAAATACTGAATAAAGAGAAATAACTTTTAAGTAAGTGTTTTCCTTTATTATTGAATGCAACTCAGCTATATGTAATCATGTTTGAATGTGTGAAGTCGATAGCTGTGGCTGTTGGAATAAGAAAACTGGTTTGAAAGTCAAGAGAAAGTTGACTAAACTTATCGGATGATAAGATGCGAGTTCAGAAACAAATTTCTTCAGTTACTTTTTAAGTCATTGTAATTTCACGTGCTGTTGCATAAAAGTACACTGTAACGTTTGCATCTTGGATTCATTTCATCTAGTGTCTGGCTCTTAGAACTGACACACAAACCTCACATTTAGCGTGATGCACAACAATAAGTTGGTAGATAGAGTGGAGGCCAACTGGCTTCTCAAATGTTTCTTTCAGAGACCAATCATATATTTGTGGAAGCCTAGGAACTAATAAGTTTGGACCAGCAAGTCAAGCTAATATGAGTATCGGCCTCTAAGGTAGCTACAAAATAGAAATGAACATAAACTTGGTCTAGGTGTGGCTGTTCTCTGGCTACTAGCCAATGCGGTGGTGCAACGTTGTACACTTAAGCACGCATACTGCCTTGCTTTGCCGAGCCATACGGCTAAATTCTTTGCGCGCTCTAAAGGTACCAATTAAAGTATTATTTTGATTTTCCCATGTTACAGAGCTATTTTTTCTGAGGATTACTGTCCAAACCCCATGTTTGTAGCACATCTGGTTTAGGAGATATGGAAACATAAGACGTCTGACTAGAAACAAAGGAATCATTAACAGTCAATAAAGAAAAGCACACACGATCTATGCTGCAGTTGCATTTTGTACCCTGCATTCAGTAAAGTGGCGATATTTTAAGAGCGTACACGTGCTTTTCAAAGTTAGTAAATATATCGCTTAGCAAGTCTAGTACTGGTGCGTCTAGTAGTAACTGCGAAACAACTCGTAAGATATTATATAAGCAGGCTAGAAGTATTATTGTTAATATGCATTACTTTTTCAAACAGATGTCAATTAAATACACTTTCCAAAATAAGCATTTCGCTCTGAGTTGAGAATTAATGTTACAAGCTTGTCACGGGAGTGCCCGTTCTGTGACGAACATTAAAGAAGGCAAATAGTTTACTAAATTAGGGGAAGTTTCCATATTTCGATGTCCAGGGAACCATCGGACACCTAAAAACGTGCTACCAACTTAGAAAGTTTTCAAAAGTGTATTTTACGTAGAACAAGTTATAATTTATATGACAATAGTGGAGGGAAAATAAAATATACGGATTCCGTATCTTCTATGAATAATATTCTGAAAAATCTTGGATTCAAATACAGGAGAACCAATGATGGTCGCAAAGTTCTACTTGAAAGAAGCAATATTGTTGCTGCAAGACTAAAATTTCTGCCCACATTGCACATTAGTACATGAGATTCATGGTGTAAAAAAGCTTCATACATACACACACAGATCTTACGTATTTATTAAGTATTTTAATGAAACAAAAACTGGTTTTAAGTACATTACAGGCAGTATACAAGTATAACATCATATTCACAAATCGTTGAAATGTCACTATTTTGTTTTACTGCAGTAAACCCCTTATTTTGTAGAACCCATATAATTTCAATAATTTTGTTTTGTGTGCATATCAACGATAACTACCTAAGCGAACTGTTTTCCAGTTCATAGTTTTAAGGTTCGGATTATGCGAATACCATTGTACATATTCTCACACACATGCTGAAATATTAAGTGAACTTCTCTGTCAGTATTGTATCGCTGTACCTCTCAGCATCTGTATGATACTTGCCAAGTGGATTCGGCGAGACAAAGACAGATATATCTTCCATCTCTGTCACCCGCTAGCAGTGAAGCTGGCGACGACAAGACAGAAGGATAACCGTATTTTCTCAATGTTCATTCTTATTTTGTACCAGGGCTGTTCAATAAAAATTATCATAATTTTTACGGTCAACATTCTTGCACTAAAATGCAATCGTATTATATTCTGTTAGCTTAATCTGAAACAAACACGCCGTAATAGTTTCATTGTTAGTACCATTGAGAACCAGGTAACTTCAGACATGTTGAGTATCGCCTACCGCTGTAATAGAGGTAACATGCAGTTATAGTTGATGTTAGAGGAATATCCGGAGCTTGTTTCAAACGTAATCACTGCTGATGAAACTTGGCTACATCATTTTGATACTGAGAGCAAACAGCAAAGCTCAGTGTGGAAATCTCCTTCATCACCAACCAACTAAAAGCAAAACTGATTGCTTCTGCTGGGAAAGTTATGGTCATCTCATTCTTTGATATTAATGGAATGGTTTATCAGCACGATGTACCTGCACACACATCAGTAAGCGGAAAATACTACAGGGGTGTCCTGAAAACATTGCAAGTGCATATCAGGTGCAAAAGACCATATTTCCGTGAAGCAGGCTGGATGCTGCATCATGATAATGCGCAGCCGCATATTGCCAATTTTGTTGCTGAATATCTTGCAAAAATCGACGTGAAGTGCATCCCTCACCCTCCCTATTGTCCGGATTTAGCCTCATGTGGTTTTTTATATTCCCTAACTTGATAAAACGCCTTCGTGGAAGGCATTATCCACCATCAGAAGCAGTGGTGAAGGCTGCGGAGGCGATTTGGAAGGATCTCTCAAAAATGGTTTGCAGCATGTCTTTGAAGACTGGTAGAAACGCTGGGACAAGTACATCACATTCAGGGGAGACTATTTTGAGAAGGACTATCAAAATTATGAGGATGAGTAAAGCTATACGTTGTCAAAAAAGTGATCATTTTTTATTGAAGAGCCCTCGAAGCTACTCTAGTATGTGTCCTCTAGTATGTATGCACCACTGTGGAAGATAATTGAGTTGTTAAACTTCGGGAAAAAGGCAATGCCATAGCCGGGATTTGAACCACGAAACTTCTGGTTTCTGTCCAGCCGCTGTACCATCCAATGCAAGTCTTCCGATACTGCATGAGAAATGCTTAGAGACAACAGACGCCTGACTCAGAGTTTATATATCACAAGATATACTGACTGCGAAGGGACATCTGCTATAAAATTGGAAAATAAAGGCTTCTAACTCTTTTGCATTTGGGATATTAACATCAAAATTCAATATTGCGAGGACAATGTAGCAGGCAACTAAAAGAACCCGTTGTTTACAGTTTTATATACTTCCCGCATACGCTGGTGCAGGAGAAGTTGCCGCATCACTGATCTACAAAGGGGCGGTACAAGTATACGACGTAAGGCCGCTGATGTATGCACCTACTTGGTGGTTTCGTACTGATAAGTATAGCGTGTCACTACTTCAAGCCAAGCTATTCTGCCATAAGTGTAACAATTCACCAATATTTACAGACATTAATTAGATTTGCGCCATTAATATTTCTCCTCGGCACTCCCGCACACGGCTGAATTATACTGGGCTAGCTGATTTGGCTCGTGGATGAATTTTTAGTATTTGTACTAAAGGTCTTATAAGTAACAAATGCAAAGAATACCACTTTCGAAGACTGGAGTGTATGAGTGGCTAACATTTTTATAACGGTAAGACAAGCTGTAGAAAATGAACCTTACAGGAGGAGACCGCAGACAAGCATTAGGGCAAACTACATTGTTGCCATTCGTGACGTTATTTAAGACTGGCACATAAAATTATTCGATTTTTCCCCCTAGGAATAAGTTACGTAATGTTCATACAATCATCCGAGATGAACTCCATTATAGAAAATTATCTGCCAGGTAGGTTTCTCGTCCCTCAACCAGGAACAAAAGAAGTTACGTCAGGAAGTTTGTCAGAGACACCTGCATCGCACGAGGAGGGAGAAGAGTTCTTGAATGGCATTGTGGTTTAGGATGAAACATGGGTGCATCATTACACCACAGAGTCAAAGCAAGTAAGCATGGAGTGGCGGTGAGGAGACGAAGCAGGTCCGGTAAGGTCAGAACACGCCCATCTGATGTAAGGGTGCTTGCAACCTTTTTGTGGGACTTCCCGGGCATTTTGCTGGTGAATTTTCCTTAGAAACGAAGGAAAATCAATATAGCCTATTACTACCACCTTTTGGATGAAGAAAAAGCTACATATCGCAATAGGCAACGCCGACAACCTATCCCAAATGCGAGGCTATATACTGTCATTTTAACCCAGGAAAAGCTGGGGAAAATGCCTCGCACACCTCTGGAACACCCTCCTTATAGTCAGATTTATCGCCCTGCAACTACCTTTTGTTTAACTACTCAAAGAAGACCTAGGACGACAGTGCTTTGATAATGACGCAAGTGGAGAATAGTTCGTGCGCAACTGACTCTGCACGCGTACTTCTTTCTATAAGGGTGGTATAAAAAACTTGTGAATCCAATGGAGAAAATGTGTATCAAAGGCAGGACGCTGTGTAGAAAAGTAATCTGTATACAGAATGTTACAAAAAGGTACGGCCAAACTTTCAGGGAACATTCCTCACACACAAAGAAAGAAAATATATTATGTGAACATGTGACCGGAAACGCTAAATTTCCATGTTAGAGCTCATTTTAGTATTTCTCTTAAAATGTAAATTGAAATCATTCGTGCAGACAATTGTCAAAATACCCCATTGTGGCTCATGCACGATGGAGCTCCTGCACATTTCAGTCGAAGTGTTCGTACGCTTCTCAACAGCAGATTCGGTGACCAATAGATTGGTAGAGGCGGACCAATTCCATGGCCTCCACGCTCTCCTGACCTCAACCCTCTTGACTTTCATTTATGGGGGCATTTGAAAGCTCTTGTCTACACAACCCAGGTACCAAATGTAGAGACTCTTCGTGCTCGAATTGTGGACGGCTGTGATACAACACGCCATTCTCCAGGGCTGCATCAGCGCATCAGGGATTCCATGCGACGGAGGATGGATGTATGTAACCTCGCTAACGGAGGACATTTTGAACATTTCCTGTAATAAAGTGTTTGAAGTCACGCTGGTACGTTCTGTTGTCGTGTGCTTCCATTCCATGATTAATGTGATTTGAAGAGAAGTAATAAAATGAGCTCTAACATGGAAATTAAGCGTTTCCGGACACATGTCCGCATAACATATTTTCTTTCTTTGTGTGTGAGGAATGTCTCCTGAAAGTTTGGCCGCACCTTTTTGTAACATCCTGTATAAGCGTTTTTGTTTGTAGATGTAATCAATTTAGAGAAATAATTCCTGTTCTGTATTTTATCTGTTCTGGTAAGACATCTGAAAAAATAAGAACTCTCTACAAATGGAATTAATTTACCTGTTAAGGTTACACGTTATGCAATATTTATTTAAGTGATATTGAAGGACAGTCAAAGGTAGAATATATAAAATTACGAATAAATTATTAACATACAATGTTTAAAGAAAGGTTTTAACGAAACAAAATTATACATTGAAGGTTATGTGAAAATTTAAGCATAGCACATGTTAAGTAAGTACTAATCTATAGCAATGAAGGGCTTTAGATCTAAGTTCTGTTAAGACAATGGGTGTATTTAACTCTGTAGTGTTACAAAAGGGAAGGATAATACATTGTATGTTCAGTGTGACTCTATAACATAATAAAACACAATGTGCATTCCTTAGTGTCATTGTTAAAACTCGTTTCCATGTCTAAATGTTCCCCTTTAGCATTACTGAGTGCTTGTACCAATTAGGAATTTCTAAGAATGAAAATTTAATTTCTTGAGCAAGAGCTTTGAGTATTTAATATTATTAAGCCCATTGAATGAGTAAATATTGACTTAGTTGAAGCTTGCCTTTGATGTAATGAAGACTGTTACTTCGTAAACATTCTACAAGAAGAGGAGAAATATGCACGCGCTTTGAGGATTACGTCGGAAGAGAGCATTTTAAGTTGAGAGAGTGGAAGTTATAAATCACTCTACTCCCTTGACACCCATTTATAGCCTTTTCATTCATAAGCTTTGATACATTTCTCTGGCGTGTGCTTACTTTCTCTGCTCCCAGGTATACATGGCAGACAGTGAAAGAATTGCATTGCTCCCGATACCTAATTACTGTCTTGCTGTACACGAACGGTTATAGATTATGTAAACACAACGTTTACTCTAAGAAAACTATTCCTAGTTGATTTGTTTTATAAAATATAGATAGATAGATACTTTATTTCACTGCTTAGAGCATGGCCCGGTGGCAGCGCTGTCAATATAATATACAATTCTTTACAGTATGATATACAATTATTTACAGTATAATATACAACTCCTTACAATATAATATACAATTCCTTACAACATATATACAATTCCTTTCATGCACTATGACTATGCACTATGGTAACAATATAATATACAATTCCTTACAACATATATACAATTCCTTTCATGCACTATGGTAACTATACAGGATTTCTTTTTAACCTCTCTTTGAAATTATTTACATTTGGAGGCAAAGTCTCCAGTAATTCTGCAGTCAAATTGTTCCAGTCATTAATTGTTCTATTGGTAAAGGAAAATTTACCTATATCAGTTTTCTGTTCCCCATTTCTTATTTTTTTAGAGTGATCATTCCTTCCCCTATATGATGGTGTCAACAACCGCTTTGTTATATCTTTCCATGCAGGTTCCCCCTTATATGCTCTAAAAATTGCACATAGCCTTGCCCGTTTTCTACGTTTCTCCAATGATTCCCAGGAGGTAGCAGTGCCTGTAGGGTTTTCAAATTGCATTCCTCTATCAACAAATTTAGCTGCTCGTTTTTGGACTCTCTCGAGTGCTTGTCTTTGACCAACCCGATATGGATCCCAGCATGCCGCGCTATATTCTAATATTGGTCGGACTAAGGATGTGTAAGCTAAATTTCGCGATTTCCCATTGCTGCGTTTTAATATTCTCATTACAAAGTGTAATGCTTTGCAGGCTTTTCCAGTGACCGAGTTTACATGTTCCCCCCATTCCAATCTTTCATTTATTATTACACCTAGATATCTAGTGCTACTTACCCTGGGTATTCTCTTGTTATCTAATTTATACATCACATTTTCTTCTGTTCTTGTCCTTGAAAATATAATTGTTTTACATTTACTTGGATTTATTTCCATTTGATTGGATTGCGCCCAGAGTTGAATTTTGTTTAAATCTTCTTGTAAATTGTTAACGTCACCTTCGGTCTTGATATTTCTATAGATTATACAATCATCCGCAAAAAGCCGAATTTGTGATGTTATCCCTTTCCATAAGTCATTTACATATGCTAAGAAAAGCAACGGCCCGATCACGCTACCCTGGGGGACACCTGAGGTTACTTCGGTAGGGGACGATAATCTATCTCCGACGCGCACTCTTTGGGTTCGTCCGCTCAAGAATTCCCGAATCCAAATAATCGCTCTGTTGTCTATTTGCATACTGCAAAGTTTTTCTATAAGTGGTCCATGAGGTACAAGGTCAAACGCATTTTGATTTTCAAATTTTTGTTTGCTCAAAACGCGATTTTTACAGAATGTTTCTTAAAAATGAATTCTTTACACATTTTTCTAACAATTCCCCTTGATACGGTCGATTTTAAGCTACTTTATGTTTCTAACAGTTCCTTCGAAAGTTAAAACAGAGTTTATATGGTAAGGACAGTGATACTTCTCTTTTAGGAGCCAATCGGCCTTTATCCCCCTGCCTGAGTCTTGCTGCAACTGTCAGTGGGTTGTCATGTTGATATACCTGTCATAAATACCATATATATTGCTTTTTTCGTTCTCTTCACCGTACGTAATCTAAGCCTGCCTAACTATTAGCATTAGGATTTCGTTACGGAGGGATTCGGTAAGTAGGACAAAATGCTGGATCCATTTTGCAACAAGTGGGGCACCCCCAGAAGAAGGATGACCTGAGAGGAGACAGAGCGTGGAGCCAAGACAGTACAGAGGGCAGGGTCCGTACAGTTCACTTAGATAGAAACTTCCCCCGACAGGCCAGGACAACGGACACCCTCCCCTATTACGAGAAGGTAGTCGAGCCTCAAAACTCCCTGGCTGGCGGTAACTAAATGTTCCAGCAGAGGAGCGGAGACCGTCAACCAATCTAACGGAGGGGGAAGTAGTTTACCTCAGAGCATATCAACCCACCATGGACCGTCGAGACTACTCCCCACATTGACACCCTGAAAGAGACTGTTAAGTGCCGAGGTTCTACTCCCATTAGTCCTGGACACGTGGGACCAAGGACCCGGAGCTCCTTCTACCCGGGAGCGATGGAAACTCCGGGGCTCTTTCCATAGGACAATACCTGGAGTCTAAAAAGCCCCCCCCCACTGAGCACAACGTCAAGATGGGATGGAAGTGGATACCTGCGCGCGTCAACCCCGTAGGGAAGACTACCGATAACCTAGTTGGGGCCGAATGGTGATCTAGCACAACTTCTACTAGCTCTGCAGGCTAGCACCCGGGACTATTCAGGCAACCCTCTACCCCCTCCGGGCTGCCGTAGCCTGGCCGGAAGTACCCATTTGCCCGTGGGTGTCGGGAACACACTGCCCCCTCGAGTCCAACCCAATCCGGAAAACTCCCCTGCGGGAGGCGCTCGGTAACCCTGAAAGAGACTACCAGCTTACCCGGGAAAATTCCTGAAGAATCCCATGAGCCAGGTAGGTCGGCCATGGGAATCAAACCCGGGCCTCCGAATGCGCACCACCTAGCCACCCAACGGGGCTTCCTAATTTTTAAGTTATAGTTTAACGTTTAAAACCTAGTTTCTTTGTTTCTACCTTACGCTTCCTGGAAGAATAACCAGCAATGAGTTGCCTTGCCAATCGCATTCTAAAGCATAACTGCCCGCCCCAATAGCGTGATGGTAGCGTGTCTGCCTCACATTCAAGAGGTCGTGAGTTCGAGTCTCGGTTAAGGTGAGTTAGTTGGATAAGGTTTTTCCGGGGGTTTTCCTTATCCTGAAGGACGAATGTCGGGTAACTCTATGCTCTATGGACCCTGGGATCATTTGAGCATCATTTCACCCATTCCACTCATCGTCCGATGTGACTTAACGTTGACGAACGTAAATTTCAACAACAAAAATGCATAACTGATTACTATATTCATTATTCCTATTTGATTTTCACATTTTGAAAATAGCCATGTCAGCTAGACAATAAAACTTCTGTGCTAGTATGTCATAAATCGTCTACCAATAGCATCTCACTTCATATTTGACTTTGATTTATGAGTCACTGTGTTTACACTCAAACTTCACTTACTTGTTGTTGTATAATTGAAACGTTTTCAAGATCATTCGATCTCATCCTCAGCTGTTTGGTGACTAAATGAACCTTCCTCTTCTTCCACTACTACGGAGCTCCGATCACTCTGCCATCTGGTGTTAGGGGCACTAAGTTTTAATACTTCATTTAATGCTGGGATTTCAAAATTTATAACTTTATCACGGTTTTTGTTTATGAATATTTTTTCCCAAATATCCAATTCTATGGGTGTACTTAAAGATTTTAACAGTTTAATGTTGTAGCCAATGTTGTGGTTTTCTGTTCAGAAATGGTGTGAAACTGCAGATTTTTCTGTTTGTTTCAACTTAATGTTCCTCTGGTGTTCTTTTTGCCTGGTTAACAAGTTTCTCTTAGTTTTTCCTATGTAGCTTTTTTCACAGGTTTCACAATTAATCCGATAAATTCCTGATTTCAAATTGTTGGTGATTGTAGTTTTCAGTGGTTTATTTAGCAGGTTCCTCAGACTGAATTTGTTTTGGGGTGCTAGTTTTAAGTTTAGTCTTTTGAAGATTCGTTCAAATTTTCTAAAAGCCCATGGATGGTAGGTGAATTTTTATATTGCCAATTTGTGTTTTTAAGTGGTGTGAGAGTGGTATTTTTTGATATTATCTTCAGTTTTTCTTTTCTCTTCATCATGTTCCTTATGATGGCTGGGTTGAATCCATTTAATACTGCTATGTCTTTTATGTGTTGTTGTTCTTTCAAAAATTCATCCTTACTCAGTGGGATGTTATATAGCCGGTGAACTATACTTCTGAAGGCAGCTAGTTGATGTGAAACTGGGTTGTATTAATTTTTATTTATGTAATTATCTATGTGTGTGGGCTTCCTGTATATTCCAAAATCTACACCATGACGATTTATAGTTATCTTGAGGTCCAAAAAGGGTAGGGTGTTGTCTCTTTCTACTTCCATAGTAAATTGGATGTGATTATCTTGCAGGTTTAGTAATTTTAGAGAATATTCTCTAAGTTTTTCCGGAATGATAGCAAAAACATCATCAACATATCTCTGCCAAAATTTATAAATCTGTGGGAAGGCCTTTACTTCCTCAACTCCTTCCATAATGCTGTTGTATGTAGCTACTGCGATTGGATGGCTTACATGATTGGTTCAACAGCTTACACGATGTTTACAGCTACGCCTCCTTCAAGGTTCTACCATTTTATTTAACTTTATGACCTCGTAGAAATTACACTATGATTTGCCAAATGTTCTCCTGGTTTTTGTTTAACTGTCCACTAGATGCCAGCGGTGGCCTCCCGTAGCCCGTCTAACCTGCTACCGCAAGTGGGAAGCGTACTTCCTACAATCTTGGAAAGGTTTGTTGCAATATCTAACAGAGGTGATCATTTCCTGAAATGTGTGCATCACTTAATTTAAAAGTATAAACTATAAATGGCAGTTAATAGATGCAAATAAATCAATTCTTCACACTAGCCGTATATACGCTAAGGTTTTTGATAGAGTCAACATGAAAAATTCAATGCCATGGCCGGGATTTCAACCACAGATCTCCATTGAATTTTTCATATTGACTCTATCAAAAACCTTAGGATATATCCAGCTAGTGTGAAGAAATAATTAATTTCCATCAAATAACTAAATATTAAGAGTTAAATGATGAAACTTGGGACTCAAGTACTTACAATATTAAGTCGCCACAAACGGTGTATCTCGGATGTGAGATCCCCTAGTGGTCTACCGGGGAAATCGGCTTGTCTCATAAATTCATTCGATTCTTGTCACGTGTTTACGACTAAGAACTCCTGAGAACACTGCATGCTCCCATTACTTTTACGTCAAAGAAGTTGCCTAACAATATGAGGTTTGTTTACAAATACAATAATTGCAAAGAATGCTATGAACTCAAACCACAGCGACCTCACGGCCAAAGGTAAATAGGTCAACTTATGTAAGAATTGGAAACCAAAATTCAGTACGAGTTTGTGGATGCAACAGTGTGGGGTTGTAACTTGTGAATGTTAATATGTAAGGCAAGAAGGAACATTTTCGACATTTAATGCTGTTTTATTACCGTAAAGGCAAAACAACCTCACAAACTCAACAGAAAATTTGTGCTGTTTACGGCATGATTACGAACAACCCCAGAATAACAACTCGGGAGGTAGGTCAGCAGCTAAACTTATCTCATGCAGCTGTAGCCAGGCACCTAAAGAAACTTGGTTACGTAAATCTTTGGGATGTATGGGTTCCGCACGAACTGAGTGAACAAAATTTAGCTCAGCGCGTTTCCATCTGTGACGCATTGATAAGACGCAATGAAATTGCCCCTTTTCTGAAACAGCTGGTTACAGGAGACGAAAAGTGGGTTGTGTACAAGAACATCCGAAAGAGAAAGTCATGGCATAAGAAAGGGGAATCACCACTCTCAATTCCTAAACCAGGGCTACATCCTGAGAAGATTATGCTATGCATTTGGTGGGACTGGAAAGGAATTTTTTATTACGAATTTCTTCCTCCTGGGGAGGCCATCAATTCAGGGAAATACTGTTCTCAGTTGGATCGTCTGAAGGTTGCCCTAGGAAAGAAAAGGCGAGAATTAGCGTCTAATGGTGGAGTCCTTTTTCATCAAGACAATGCCAAACCACACACATCTATGATAACTCGTCAGAAATTACGGGACTTCCACTCGGATGTGTTACCTCACCCGCCTTTTCTCCAGACATGCCCCATCCGAATATCATTTATTCCGATCCCTGCAAAACTTCCTTAATGGCAAACGCCTTACTTCCTTGGAGGATGACAGACTCGCCGTAGAAGAGTTCGTCAACCAGAAAACCGCAAGATTTTGGAAAAATGGAATTGATAAGGTTCCTGATAAATGGAGATATGTTATGGATAATAATGGTGCATACTGCACAAAATGAAGTTTGTTTTCAAAAGTTCATTGCCTTTCCATGATCTTGCGTATGTAAACAGATTACCCCTACATAATTAGGCAACTTCGTTGCCGTAGTTGTGATGCGGGCATACAGTGCAGGCGTTCTTTGTCATAAACACGTATCAAGAAACAAACGAATTTATGAAACAAACCAATACAAGTAAAATGGAGAATTTAATGTCAGGACGGCACGTTGGCCATGGTAGCTCAGTGGGTTAGAGCGAATGGACGGAAACCAGGAGATCCGTGGTTCAAATCGCGGCCATGACATTGAAATTTTCATACTGACTCTCTCTATATAAATAGCAGTTCAGACTTCAGAATTTTGATTACTATAGTTTGAAGAATACATGGGATGGGACCGCGTGTGGTGAATGAAGTAGCGTCCCGGGGGGTTTTGTCTAGGTTTGAGTCCTTCCACCATTCATTCTACTAGTTGCACTATAGAAAATGTTCCATTCATCATTGCATCGAAATGCTATACCATTCACTTCTCCATTCCTTATACGCAGGTTGAGCTGATACCCCATTTTGCGTATTCTCTTACATCCCCAACTACACCAAGAGTTTTCTCATCCCAGATAACCAATTGTCAGTTCTGTGGAATATGAGACTCCTGCGAGAACTGTAAATGAGACAGGTAATTGCAATTTAAGTGTGGAAACTCTGCACAGAAATTTTATATATTAGGAAAACGTTACTGTTAGAAAAGTGGTTGGTTACCAACCCACTCAACATGGCAACCTTGACCTTCGGGGTAACCTCACCTCACCACGTGATGACTGGATCCATTTTTCAGGTGAAGGCACCCAGAGGGTGCCAATGGTAAAATGATAGTGAAGATGGCGTGAAGAGAAAGGACCTACAGCTTATATCGTGGACTCCGAACTACGTTGGGCGCAGGGACACTTCACATGTACTAGACAGGGGTGAAGGCATGGATAGGGCCGACTTAAAATCGCCAACCCCAGAGCCGGGAATCGAATTCTCAACCCTTAGCACGGGAGCCACGAACGAAACCACTGCGATATCAAAGTTTTATTTGTTAAAATTAAGAAATAATTTATATTGAATGGAATGTCAACATTGTCTGGAAAATAAATTTAGGAAGCATGATATACTTTTTGCCACAGCAAAGAAAGTTCCAGGGGAATCAGGTGCAGGGGTTTCAGAAGGTTCCCACACCCTGTCTTGAATATTTGACATTAAGATCAGTTCATTTACCGCCCATTCAAAAACATTCTAACGCTTTCTAATTTATGAATAAATCTACTCGGTTTCAGTGTACTGGCTGAAGAGAGCACATGATTTTTAACGGTTCTACTCCTTGTGTAGCATGGCTCTGCTCACATAAATTGGCTGGTCTTGTCCCACTGTGTAAGGGTTGCACATTCCTCTCAGGGGATTTACTTGCATTCTCGAATAGTACGTAAATTTAAATTATTTTTAGGAAAGAGATTTAAAGACAAGCCCTTGGAAATAAAAGAATACACTTCTAGTAAAATGTGAATGCATTTATTTGCCTGAAAGGGAGAAGAGAGGGGGACATAGGAGAGAAAAGGGAACGAGACTTTGGTAGTCAACATCTGTTAGTTCGAATTGCCTAAAAAATCTTCTAGTAGTATAGGATAATTACGAGTGCTGTTCAATAAAGAATGATCATAATTTTTATGGTCATTTTTTCCGCACTAAAATTTAACCTTATCACACGATGTAGTAGTTTCATTGTTGGCACTCCTGGTTCCCGCCGGTGAGAACCAGGAAAGTTCAGACATGTTCAGTATCGCCTACCGCTGCAATGGAGGTAACATGTAAAAGGAGGTAACAGATTAAAGTTGGTGTTGGAGGAAGATCCGGAGTTTGTTCAAACGTAATCACTGCTGATGAAACTTGGCTACATCATTTTGATTTTGAGAGTAAACAGCAAAGCTCAGTGTGGAAATTTCCTTCATAACCAAACACCAGAAAAGCAAAAGTGGTTGCTTCCGCTGGGAAAGTTGTGGTCGTATCATTCTTTGATATTCATGGAATGGTTTATCAGCATGTTGTAACTGCACACACATCAGTAACTGGACAATACTGCAGGGACGACCTTAAGACATTGCAAATCCATATCAGGCGAAAAAGACCTCATTTTCATGAAGGACGCTGGGTGCTGCACCACGATAATGCGCAGCCGCATATTGCCAATGTTGTTGGTAAATATCTTGCAAAAACCAACGTGAAGTGCATCCCTCGTCCCTCATCCTCCCTATAGTCCGGATTTAGCCTCATGTGACTTTTTATATTCCCAAACTTGAAGAAATGCCTTCGTCGGAGACATTATCCATCATCAGAAGCAGTGGTGAAGGCTGCGGAGGTGATTTTGAAGGATCTCTCGAAAATGGTTTCCAGCATGTCTTTGAAGACTGACAGAAACGCTGGCACAAGTGCGCGCATTCAGGGGAGAGTATTTTGAGAAGTACCATCAAGGTTGTGAAGATGAGTAAAGGTACGTTTTCAAAATAATTGTGATCATTTTTTATTGAACAACCCTCGTATGAATAACGAATGAATAATTTATTCTTGTAATTCCTTTTTTACAATCCTTTACATTATTCCTTATAATTATTTATTTATCCCACAGTATTTCATCTATTACGTTTTTACTACTTTGACTTACATGACACCCTGGTCTTCTGCTCTGTCAGATAGCTCTTAACATCCATGCCTCCGTGTTACTTAATTAGTCCCTTTCCTCCCCTCATTTTCCTGTCTTGTATTCTTTACATTTCTTGTCCACTTTTCTTTTACTTTGTGTAAGAACTCGCCAATACTTCTTACCTTCTTTTCTTCCCTGCCCGTTAACATTTTTATAGCTACTGTCCTCTTGTCTACTTTTTCCCATTTTTCCTCCCAAACCTTTTTCTCTCCACATTGCTAACTCCTCGCATTCTGTTACGTAGTGTTGTATGCTTTCTTTTCCCCCACACAATTTACAAATTCCCTTTTCCCTACCTCTTAACCCTCTTAGAAATATTGTTCCTGTTCTCATCCAAGCTAACCCTTCTCTCTCTTGCCTATTGCAGTAATCTACATATGCTTCTCGCCCCAGTTTTTTTATTTGTTTGTAACATTTTAGTGATTTAATATTTTCTAGGCTTTCTCATATTTCCTGTCTTTCTATATATTCTATACTGCATTTCACCAACTTACCACATCACTTGTATTTCTTTCCTCTAATCTCCACATATCCCTCATTTCTAATGTTTTCATAAATCCTCCAACTATTGCCCACCAACTATATCATTGTTTAAATAAAGACAGGAGAAGTAATTTATTGTTCTAAACGTTTGATTAAAGTCATTTCTATGTAAAATTTAAGAACAATTGAAACCATATGAGATAAAAATCTAAAATCATTTGGGCACTTTTCATTAAGATTTACAAAGTATGTTAAAGAATTTTTCTTCGTAGCAGTATCATTGTACTAGAGTTTCATATATTGATTGTTTAAATTCTTTTTGAGTAAATTAGAATTACTGTTTTTAAATAAAATAGCACAACAGCTTTTCCCCCATACATGACATTAAGAGAGAAAGAGGGAATTTGTTACTGAAACATATTATGTGCAAATTGGACAGAGATTAGCTTTACATTAATAGCAAAAGATAAATGAAATTAAATGTTGTGTAATGGGAAAGTGTAGAGAACGATTTTTGCCACACAAGATTTTTAATATCACGTTTTTCAAAAGCTTTCCGCCCAGCTCTAATTTCAGATAAACTCAAATCTGTCTCTTAAGAAAGGAAAATTGCCTTCGGGCAACGCTGTTGTGAAGAGGACTCAGCTTCTGTTATTAAACATTGATCTTTTATGGAATGAAGCTACAGCACTATTGCAATCAGCAGACTTTCTTATTAAAGAGAGAAGTAATTTATGCAGCGAAACCAGTAACAACACACAGATCAAGAGCTTATTAGTTTTTTCATCGTTATCTGTCAACATTTATTGGTTCCTTTACAATAATGGAATAAGAAGGAATGAACCGAAAAAATTACTTCGAATTATGAATTGTGCCTGAATTAATGTTGGCATATGAAGCCGTAAATTTAAAATGATATTTCCAAATTTAAGTTAAACTCCTTTAACGTGAAGATGCATCTTAACCTTCCAAAGTTGTGTTAGCTAACCATGCGTTCAAGACTCATCTCCCACGAAGTATAATATAGACTAGTTTCCATTCGATGAAGAGGCTATGAACATTAAATCGTCAAAGTGAATTACAGAGGAGATGGATTGAAATGTATTTACCTCGAATTTGATTAATCTGTGTGAAATCATTATTTAAATACACTTCAATAAAGGTCTTTGTGTTAAGAGACAAATCGTTCACAATGTTTACTAATTATGGTAATGTAGACTTTGTCTGGTAATTAGAACTCGCCAGGAACTTGCCAGGAGCACGCTCTGGCAGTTGAGCAACTGGCTAGCAAGGCCCTAGTCGACCTACCACCAGACTTCGTATCCCGGGAAGCTGCCTACACATTCGTTGATGAGGTAAGAGACACGGAGATTCGTGGTCTACCGCATCCAGAAGGTGCCCCGAAGAAAGATGTTGGTGGTACATCTGGATCGTCTGACCCGCTACAATGGTGCTGTTCGGGACGACCAGCATTGAGGAGGGAGCAGTGTAACCCATAAGGCGAACTTGCGGTCGGCTGCGGAAGGGGATGGCCGGTGGAGGGAGCCGTGTGGCATCGGTCGCGCCCTCTTCGGTCAGATGGCGCCTGCGGAGGCGCGAGGGGGTGGAGAGAGGGGAACCACGGGGGTGCCTCTATCTTCATTTACCCCTTCTCCTGCCGTCTGCAAGAACTCGAAGTGTCCGGAATATCTTTCCTCTCCATGGTAAAGCATTCTCTAGAACCATTTAGCCACCTATAAATAGAAGCACGATACGACCAAGAGTCAGTTCTTGGCGAGCAGCCCTGACGAGCGCGGTGCTAGCGAACGGACTGGAAGACTGCGTACGTGTATCAGAAGAGTTGTACGTAAATGTGGGTGTGGAGTGGACCTGTGACAGACGAACTGGTGGATTGTAATTGTGTGCGCTACGTGATCCTATGTAATCGGCAAGTGCTCCAACTGTAATTCGATGGAAATAAAGAACATTTTGAGTTGGTGCAGTTGGAATTTTAATTGTACGAACCCACGAAGTCACAATATAGACTTAAGTCATAGACCTGAGAGGGAGGCTTTAGCCCAGTTAAGGATGGGAATCATATTAAGAAGGGATTCACCAAAAGAGTACACTTTATGTGGAAATAAGTGAGTATATAGTACTACATAGTGGCATGTCAGGAAATAGAAAACAGGAGAAAAGTAACATGGGATGAGAACTGGGAGCTGTAACTGGAATTGTAAGAAAATATGGTACATTTATGTACAAATAGACGTTCTTACATACAACTAATGTACACATAATTCACATTTGGGTGCGAAGTACAGCAAAGAAAAATATAACTGTTAAATACTGACATAACCAAACAGAATTCCATTGCTGAAAAAAATGGTTGTTGAAGGAAAGATATAACGCTGAATGCTGCCGATGTTAGATTTTTAAGATATTTGCTTAAAAGAGCATAGCAGATCGAATTAATATTAGTCAAATGCGATCATAAGAAAAAGAAGATGATGTAGGCGTAGTAGAATAAAGAGAAAATACGAAAACCGCTGAGAGAACATCCCTTCAAGAAATCCGAGATGTAGCCTTAATTTGGAAACCGACTGGAACAAGAAAATAATATTGAATTATGACACAAAAAGAGGGAATGGTAAATTTAATTAGTCTCGGAAAGGAACAAATGGGCTAATACTTGGTTGGGGGAAAAAGAATTGCAAGAACAAGGTGAAGCAGTAGAGCCAACGTGGGCGGGTAAATTGTAATTACTGTTTACCTTCCATTGGATGGAAATCTCTTATCGACAAAACAAGGCTTGTAATTATAGTACTGTAGTCAAACCAATCACAATATCTACATAGATGAAGGGACAAAATCAAAAAGCGAAGCACAAATACATGGAAAGCAAAGCTAAGAGAGATGCTAATCAATTTATCCCAAAACGGATAGCACGAAGTTTAAATTCTGGGACAAGAGACTAGGCCATATTTTAGATTTACGGCACCAGATGTAATGACTAATGTTTACCGACAAATGCATTTATGGAGATCCTTGTTTGTAGTACAGGGAGAGTTGCATTCCAACCAAAATGGGTTGAAGCTTTGGAACTTCTGTTTTGTTGCACAAGGCAAGTCTATTCTTCTTCAGGTGTTTAAAACATTTCGCAAGAAAAATTTCAATTCAATTTATTATTTAAATTCAATATATTTACATGAGAGCTTAATAGTGTATTTTGATAAACTTGCTAGTTTTTGAAAGGGTTGGGCCCGACTGAAAAATTCAGCGTCATAGCCGGGTTTTGAACCACGGATCTTCTGGTCTCCGTCCAGCCGCTCTAACCCATTGAGCTTCTATGGACAACGTGCCGAGTTGGCATTAAATTCTCCAACTGACTCGTGTTATTCCCTGTAAACCACTAGGAGTTCTTATAAACACATGAAACAACTACCTTAATGGCGACCTACTATGCTGTAAGTACTTTAAGGCCCGGGCTTTATAGTTCGGACCACTATTAGGTACAGCTGACTCGTGCTTTTCCCGGTAAACCACCAGGAGATCTCATATACACATGAGACAACTACCTTAATGGCAACTTACTATGCTGTAAGTACTTTAAGGCCCGGGCTTTATAGTTCGGACCACTATTATGTACAACTGACTCGTGTTTTTCCCGGTAAACCATTAGGAGATCTCATAAACACCTGAGACAACTACCTTAATGGCAACGTACTATGCTATAAGTACTTTAAGGCCCAGGCTTTATAGTAAACCACTAGGAGTTCTCATAAACACATGAGACAACTACCTTAATGACGACTTACTATGCTGTAAGTACTTTAAGGCCCGGGCTTTATAGTTCGGACCACTATTATGTACAACTGACTCGTGTTTTTCCCGGTAAACCATTAGGAGATCTCATAAATACCTGAGACAACTACCTTAATGGCAACTTACTCTGCTATAAGTACTTTAAGGCCCGAGGTTTATAGTTCGGACCACTATTAGGTACAACTGACTCGTGTTTTTCCCGGTAAACCATTAGGAGATCTCATAAACACCTTAGACAACTACCTTAATGGCAACTTACTATGCTATAAGTACTTTAAGGCCCGGGCTTTATAGTTCGGACCACTATTAGGTACAACTGACTCGTGTTTTTCCCGGTAAACCATTAGGAGATCTGATAAACACATGAGACAACTACCTTAATGGCAACTTACTATGCTATAAGTACTTTAAGGCCCGGGCTTTATAGTTCGGACCACTATTAGGTACTACTGACTTGTGTTTTTCCCGGTAAACCATTAGGAGATCTCATAAACACATGAGACAACTACCTTAATGACAACTTACTATGCTGCAAGTACTTTAAGTTCCGGGCTTTATAGTTGACCACTATTAGGTCAATTAAGGTAGCTGTCCAATGTGTTTCTGAGAACTCCTAGTGGTTTACCGGGAAAAACAGGATTCAGTTGGAGAATTTAATGTCAAGTCGGCACGTTGGCCATAGTAACTCAATGGGTTAGAACGGCTGGACGGAGACCAAAAGAACCGTGGTTCAAATCCCAGCTATGGCACTGAATTTTTCAGTCTGGCGCTACCCTTTCATAGTTCGTCCTGCACACGACTAGTGTGAAAGAACAATTTATTTCTATTACTACTTTTTGTTTGGATCAAAATTTTTTCAGTTTTAGGGGTGAATTTTTTCAACAAATTTCTGGCTTAGCAACGGGTAATCCAGTAAACAAATATGATGCTTTAAAATTACTAAATTTTCAAGATAAAGCTATAAAATTCACATTATAAGCTGAAATTGATAGTTTTGTAACTTTTTGGATTTTAAGATAATAAGAAATAATAATAAATTGTATTTTGGTATTTATAGGAAGTCTGCTCAATCGATAATTACATAAAAATAAAAGTTTTAACCCTCTTCCACATAAATTTTCTGTTTTCAATAGTTTGAATTATAGATTAATAAATATACCCCTAAATAAGGAGCAATATAATATAGATAATAAATATATTAGTAATACTGCTTTAATTAACGGTTTTAATAAGCACTTTATACAAAAGAACATTGAAACATTTAAATATAAAAAATCCGTTAATGATGTTTCTGAGAAACAGCCAGGTGGAAAGACGATTATAAATCGATATTTCTGTAGTGGGCATCCTTCTCCTCATCAGGATATTTATTAAATGTTATAAGCACAAATTAATCACTGGATATCACACAGCTATGAACAAAGACAAGACACTAGCAATACTCGCGTCACTAAACAAAAGACTGTTTTCAGTAAATTAAATGCCAGGTCAAGAGATGGCGTGAGTATAGAAAATTAATTGGGTATAGTAACCTAACTACTTAGCATGACTATCAAGCTGCATAGATCTATGCTTACTAAACCGACGGATTTCCATTTTAAGGTCGGTTTACAAGAGGAGCTCAACTAAAAACCAGCATCACGATTAAACGTGCTCCTCTCGGAGAAAATGGCAAACTTTCCGGAGACAAATATGTTGGAAAAATACAACAGTTACTGGTAGCGGAAATTTAAGGAGGCTTTGGTTATTTTGTTTTAGGTAAACACATCCTTTCGGTGTTTTTTTTTTATTTAAATTTCTTAAAATATATAGCATTTTAAGGCCAAAAAACTTGAATATATTGTTCCTAAGTCGAGGATCATTCTTGGATAAATGCAGAGTATGGGTATAGAGGCTTCTGGAAAGAGGTTAAGCTAAGATTAGAAGATATTGACAGGCAAGACATTTTGCCAATATAAGTGACAAAAGCTCACTAAGATTATATAGAGAAATAAAAATAACCTGGGGGAGGGAAGGATATATAGATATATGTAGTAAGTTAGGGCGAGAAGGTTTTGCTTGGGCGAGAACAGGAGTGAGAATCTTGAAAGGTATAGTTCAAGAGAGGGAGCTAGATAGATGTACATTGTGTGGAGAAGAGAATGTAGATTTCCATTGTATATTAAATTGTCGTCAAACAAAGATATGGAGAGAGCAGGCTTGGCTACGTAAATGGGTCAGAAAGGTATAGGTCAAGAGAGGGAGCTTGATAAATGTCCATTGTGTGGAGAAGAGAATGTAGACCTCCATTGTATATTATACTGTAGGCAAACAAATATATGGAGAGAGCAGGCTTGGCTACGTAAATGGGACAGTTTGGGGGGTGAAGTAGTAATTAGAAAAATGTTGTCAGTAAAAGGAGAGAAGAACAGGAGAAATATAGGGAATTATTTAGGGAAAGTTAAAGAGAGATGGCTAAGAACATTTAAGAGAAAAATTTAGAGTGAGATAGGTGAAATGGCAGAAAGTGTAAAAAGGAGCAGAGGGCCTCCATTACACAAAAACCTAGGGTTAGGTGTATGGGGGCTGAATTACTATTCAATGGTGGGCAACATGATAACATGATAGGATTTTCAGGATTTAGGAATATATGGCATATTTCAGTATGGATTTTATAATTGTAATCTTGATTTTGTATTTCCATTTGTTGATGTAAAAGGAAATAAATTACTATTACTATTACTATTAAGTCGAGGAAATCTATGCCACTCTTGTTCCTAATGCCATATAAACAAATAAATGAAAAAATATAAGTGGATATGAACAAATGAACGGACGGATGATGAACAAAGGCCTTTAGCACACCTAATGGCATCTACATTACGTCATATTTGCATTCCCGTATCTAGATTCTTCTTTGCACAAATGCAAATTCAATTTAATGTAAGATTCATGAAATTATTTACTGAATTTTAAAATGACGCATTGCTAAAAGCAATGAACTTCCCATTCATTTATTCGTGTGATGCAGTTGTACATATTCCAACTTTGCATTCTTTTTTATGAAGATGTGTTTCCATTTCCTCACCAGATGATATTGTGCATATTTTCGATGGCGTTTGTGGCAAAATGATAGAGCATACGGCGCCAGGCACTTTGAATGCAAATGTTATACATACGCTTTCCTCTATGTACGCCATTCGTAAGTTGAATGTTGTAATATTGATTAGTGTATTTTAACTAGTATACTGCATCTGAGCATGCTATATGGATACGAATCTTTTTAAAAATTATGGAAATACTTCATGCATTTATTGATGACAGGGACTGGAGCATATATGAGTACGACGGAATTCAAACCTAGAATTGTCAGTAACTCATACCGCCCTTAAATGAATCTCAAAGGCGTTCAAAAGGAGCTACGAGGGTGGTGTGAAAAGTTTCCGGCCTCAACAGGAAGATGGCAGCACTCGTAAATAAAACGTACTGCATTTCGTTGTTCATCTGTTGACAGCCATTTTGGACTCTCAGTTGTTATGTAACATTCCTTTGAGTGAGTTGATGTGTTTTTATGAAAATGGACAAAATGGAGTATCGAAGTCTCATTAATTATTTATTTTTGAAGGGCAATACGCCTACGCAAATCAAATATGAGTTGGATTCTTGTATGGGGACTCTGCACCACCATTTACCACACAGAAATTTTGGGCAGCTGAATTAAAACGTAGCCGTAAGAGCTTGGTAGACGATTATTCCACCAAAAACGGTAACTATCAACGAAAACATCGCCAAAGTTCAAGAAATGGTGCCAGACAACCACCGAATTAAACTGAGAGAGATAGAGCAGGCTATGAACATTTTAAGAGAACGTGTTTGTCACATACTAAATCAACATTCAGACAAGATAAAGATGTCCGCGCTTTGGGTGCCGCGTTTGCTCACGTTAGACCAAAAACTTGTTCGAATGAACATTTCCAACGCTGTGTTGGCGCAGTTCAGGCGCAAAAATCCTAGTCTTGGCACCGATTAACTATCGTAGATGAAACTCGGATACAGCATTATACGCTCGAAAAGAAATACAGTCCAAACAGTGGACTGCAAAGGGGGAACCGGCTCCAAAAAGAAAGCAAAAACTGTATTTTTTCGTCTGGGAAGGTATTGGCGACTGTTTTGTGCGATAGTCATGGCGCTAATTTAATTGATTATCTTCAAAAATGAAAAACCATTACAGGAGCATACTACGCGTCATTACTTGACAAGTTAAAGGAAGAACTTGCGGAAAAACGACCTCCTTTGCAGAAAAAAGATAATCCTGTTTCTTCAAGACAACGTACCGTCGTACACCTGAGCGGTTGCAATGGCGAAAATCCACGAATTATGTTTTGAAAAGCTTGACTCACCAGATCTAACCGCAAGCGAAATCTTTGTGTTCCCTCATCTGAAAATTGCTCTCGGAGGACAGAGATTTTCGTCAAATGAAGAGGCAATCCCCTTCGTGAACAATTATTTTGCAGATAAAAACGCCGAGTTCTTTTTGGACGGGTTACAGAGATGGGAACATCGCTGGGAGAAGTGTGTAGAGTTACAAGGAGACTATGTTGAATAACGCCGAGCACTATTGGACGTGTTACAGAGCTGAGAACATCGCTGGGAGAAGTGTGTAGAGTTACAAGGAGACTATGTTGAAAAACGCCGAGCACTAGTGGACGTGTTACAGAGATGAGAACATCGCTGAGAGAAGTGTGTAGAGTTACAAAGGGACTATGTTGAAAAACGCCGAGCACTATTGGACGTGTTACAGAGATGAGAACATCGCTGGGAGAAGTGTGTAGAGTTACAAGGAGACTATGTTGAAAAACGCCGAGCACTATTGGACGTGTTACAGAGATGAGAACATCGCTGGGAGAAGTGTGTAGCGTTACAAGGAGACTATGTTGAAAAACGCCGAGCACTATTGGACGGGTTACAGCAATGGGAACATCGCTGGGAGAAGTGTGTAGAGTTACAAGGAGACTATGTTGAAAAACGCCGAGCACTATTGGACGTGTTACAGAGATGAGAACATCGCTGGGAGAAGTGTGTAGAGTTACAAGGAGACTATGTTGAAAAACGCCGAGTACTATTTGGACGAGTTACAGAGATGGGAACATCGCTGGGAGAAGTGTGTAGAGTTACAAGGAGACTATGTTGAAAACCCCCGAGTACTATTTGGACGTGTTACAGAGATGAGAACATCGCTGGGAGAAGTGTGTAGAGTTACAAGGAGACTATGTTGAAAAACGCCGAGCACTATTGGACGTGTTACAGAGATGAGAACATCGCTGGGAGAAGTGTGTAGAGTTACAAGGAGACTATGTTGAAAAACGCCGAGCACTATTGGACGGGTTACAGAAATGGGAACATCGCTGGGAGAAGTGTGTAGGGTTACAAGGAGACTATGTTGAGAAACGCCGAGCACTATTGGACGGGTTACAGAGATGAGAACATCGCTGGGAGAAGTGTGTAGAGTTACAAGGAGACTATGTTGAAAACCCCCGAGTACTATTTGGACGAGTTAAAGAGATGGGAACATCACTGGGAGAAGTGTGTAGAGTTACAAGGAGACTATGTTGAAAACCCCCGAGTACTATTTGGACGAGTTACAGAGATGGGAACATCGCTGAGAGAAGTGTGTAGAGTTACAAGGAGACTATGTTGAAAAACGCCGAGTACTATTTGGACGGGTTACAGAAATGGGAACATCGCTGAGAGAAGTGTGTAGAGTTACAAGGAGACTATGTTGAAAAACGACGAGTACTATTTGGACGTGTTACAGAGTTGGAAACATCGCTGAGAGAAGTGTGTAGAGTTACAAGGAGACTATGTTGAAAAACGCCGAGTACTATTTGGACGTGTTAAAGTGATGGGAGCATCGCTGGGAGAAGTGTGTAGAGTTACAGGGAGACTATGTTGAAAAACGCCGAGTACTATTTGGACGTGTTACAGTGATGGGAACATCGCTGAAAGAAGTGTGTAGAGTTACAAGGAGACTATGTTGAAAAACGACGAGTACTATTTGGACGTGTTACAGAGTTGGAAACATCGCTGGGAGAAGTGTGTAGAGTTACAAGGAGACTGTGTTGAAAAACGCCGAGTACTATTTTGACGGGTTACAGAGATGGGAACATCGCTGGGAGAAGTATGTAGAGTTACAAGGAGACTATGTTGAAAAACGCCGAGTACTATTTGGACGTGTTACAGAGATGGGAACATCGCTGGGAGAAGTATGTAGAGTTACAAGGAGACTATGTTGAAAAACGCCGAGTACTATTTTGACGGGTTACAGAGATGGGAACATCGCTGGGAGAAGTATGTCGAGTTACAAGGGACTATGTTGAAAAACGCCGAGTACTATTTGGACGTGTTACAGAGATGGGAACATCGCTGTGAGAAGTGTGTAGAGTTACAAGGAGACTATGTTGAAAAACGCCGAGTACTATTTGGACGGGTTACAGATTTTGCATTTCAGGATCTGCATACATTAAAGAAGGAGATATGGAAATAAAGTTGAAAGTTCTTCAAAACTATGTGGAATAATTAAATTAATTTAAAAAATAAAACAAGAAAGGATACAATAACGAAATTGTATAAAACTATGTTCCAATAGTTCTATACATTAGCGAAATTTGGACATCACAAGCAAGGTAAAAGCAGATTACAGGGAAGAAAGCATAAATTACAGACCAAAAGAAAAAGAAACTTCGAAAGGCCCAAAGAACAATGGATAACACAGTGAAACACGCATTTGCAACATGCAACAAGCCTTTGGAAGTTTAATGATTGCAGTGGAGATCATGGGGGGCACAGAGGTAAACAAATCGGTGGAACAAAACAACGGAAGGTTTTGTAAAGAGCTACTAGGCTTACCAAGATCAGCAACTAGGGAAGCAGCTTTAGTAAAAGTTAGTATAGGTGCATGGAAAAAGCAGAGGGGGAACTTATGAAATTATGCATGACATAGAAAAAAAAAGATTAGTGAACTCAAACAGTTGGTGGGCAGAGATAGGAGGAATTATGGAAAAAATATGAATGGGAGATATATGGAAATTAGAGGAAAGGAATACAATCGATGAGGGTAAACTAGTAAAATACAGAATAAAATATATAGAAAGACAGGAAATATACGAAGTCTAGAAAATATGAAATCATTATAATTTTACAAATAAATAAAAAGAAACTGTGGACAAGAAGCATGTGTAGATTACTGCAATAGGCAACAGAGAGAAGGGCTAGCTTGGATGGGAATAGGAACAATATTTCTAAGAGGTGTAAGAGATAGGGAAAAGGGAATTTGTGAATTGTGTGGGGGAAAAGAAAGTGTAGAACACTATGTTACAGAATGCGAGGAGTTAGCAATGTGGAGAAAAATGGTTTGGGAGGGAAAATGGGAGAAAGCAGGGAAGAGGATAGTAACTATAAAATGTTAACAAGACAGAAGGAAAAGAAGAAAAGAAGTATTGGTGAGTTCTTGCAGAAAGTAAAAGAAAAGTGGGCAAGAAATGTAAAGAATATAAGAAAGGAAGTTGGGTGGGTGGAGGAAAAGGGCCAATTAAGTAACAAGGAGGCATGGAGGTTAAGAGCTACCTTGCAGAGCAGAAGGCCAGGGTGTCATGTAAGCTAAGGTAGCAACAAATAAATGTAACTAAAAGTTGTAAATTGTAGAATTTTGGAAAATGTACAATAAATAATTAATTCAATCCTTCATTCAGCCATTTAAGAAGACGAGTAGAAGTTATTGCATCAATGCCTAGGAACAGTACTAATGAATGAAGTACTTCTCTGTGCAAAACAGAGGGTATGCCTTTGTTGTAGTACAAACAACAGATTTTCTGCTGCACGGGCTTATCAACGTGGAACCATTATTCACCGCTACGGCAGTGACCAAACTATTCCCCTCTTTTAGCTATTAATGTGAGCTTCAGATATTTTTTGTTGCTGTATGGGTTATTAAGACCAAGATTTGTATATTATTAAACGTTTTTTAATCATAAATATTGAGATTAGAAATAATTTTAAAGAGATGGCTTGGAGAAGAATGACAATTAAGTTCAAAAATAACATTTAACAAGTCTGTCTTTTGTTAAAGAAAACCTTCACTGTCATTTGTTTCTGGAGCAGGAATCTTCCACAGTGCAGAACTTATAATTTTAAAACGTGTTGGTATTGTTATCAAAACGTCTACAGCCTTAGTTTTGATAATACTTAATGATTCTTACAACAGCAATTCAGATACACCTCCGTTACAGGGAAGGTTCATCAACCGCGTTTTGTTTGTATATTCACTGACAACAATATTATGTAAATTATGTTCAAATCAGAGACGGATATTGTGTGTGAGCAATTTTACTAATGACTCTTGCTTTGATTACTTCATTTGGTTACGTTGTAGAGAGGAATATCAATAGACTCATGACACACATTTTCAAGTTGATGCAGTCCAGGGACCGAAAGCAAGTACCAGTTTACTGCTTGATCGGATTAAGGAGATTCCGCCATAAAATCTACTTAACAGCCCTTCCCATCTGTTGCAAACTACAGCAGACTAACGGCATCGACTAACGCTTCCATTAGATTCAAACTGTCCAGCGGGGAAAACAGTAAATCCAATTACTACAACTAAGGCGTGTTTAGGTGTTTGTTTTACTGCCAAGTGGAAGTGTAGAATTTTAATGACATCTGAAAGGACAAAATGATTCACAGCGATTTTGTGGTTATGCACACTTTGTAATTATACTGTCTCTAAGAGGCGGGAAATTGGAAGGTATAGAAATTACTAGGGCTGTTCAATAAAGAATGATCATAATTTTTTACGATCATAATGTTTCGCATTAAAATTCAAACTTATTATATCCTGTTAGCTTAATGTGAAACAAAGACGCCGTAGTAGTTTCAGCGTTGGTAATCCTGGTTCCCGCCTGTAACAACCAGGCAAGTTCAGACATGTTCAGTATCTCCTACCGCTGCAATGGAGGTAACAAGCGAGGAACAATATGCGGTTTTAAAATTCTCATTAAATCTTTAGTTGAGATCTATACATTGTTACAGGAGGCCTATACAATGTTACAGGAGGACTATGGAGAGTAAGTTTTTCACTACAGCACAGCTCGAAGGTAGCTTAAAATGTTTAAAGAAGGGAGACAAACAATTTCAAAGGAAAGTGGACCCGGTGCTCCAGTTACTGCTCTTGCGGAAGAAAACATCAACACTGCTGCTGCCATTGTGAGGGAGGGTCGACGAATTACCTTAAGTTCACTTTCGAAAAATACTGAACATTTCATTGGGTGCCACCCATCGTTGGTGACAGAAACATTACACGTGAGACGAGTTTGTGCGCGATCGGTTCCAAGACTGTTGATTCCCGAACAAAAAGACATTCGCATGCAGGTCTGCATGCAGTTAAAGTTGATGTTAGAGGAAGATTCTAAGTTTCTTTCAAACGTAATCACTGCTGACGAAACTTGGCTACATCATTTTGATCCTGAGAGCATACAGCAAAGCTCAGTGTGGAAATCTCCTTCATCACCAGCCCTCAAAAAAGCAAACGTGGTTACTTCTGCTGGGAAAGTTATGGTCATCTCATTCTTTGATATTAATGGAATGGTTCACCATAATGTTGTACCTGCACACACATCATTAACTGGACAATGCTACAGGGATTTTCTGAAAACATTGCAAGTCCATATCAGACGCAAGTTCATATCCGTGAAGCAGACTGGATGCTGCACTACGATAACGCGCGGCCGCATATTGCCAATGTTGTTGCTGACTATCCGGCATAATACAACGTGAAGTGCATCCCTCCCGCTCCCTGTAGGCCGGATTTAGCTCTCTGTGACTTGTTTCTATCCCCTAACTTGAAGAAAGGCCTTCATGGGAGGCATTATCCATCATCAGAGGCAGTGGTGAAGGCTACGGAGGCGATTTTTAGTTCAAATCCCGTCAATGGTACTGAATTTTTCAGTCTGACTCTACGTTTCCACAGTTTAGCCTACATCCCTCAATATTATTTTCTCTATAATATTTGTTACTTTTAAAACACTATCCCTCATTAACATAATGAGGCATACGGGGCTTATACTTCGTCATATGATGTCTGCATGCGCTTTGCAGGCAAACAAATGAAGCCTGCGACTATACACAATAGCAGGATACCACGCCAATTTCACCGCATGACTGCCAACCATTAACTTTGGATATTACAAAGCAAGACACCCTAAGTAGATATCATCAATCACAGAGGCTTATATTTCACAGAAACAAAATGAACCTCCTTTGAAAATCTGCTTCAAATTATGTTGGTATAAATAACGTTTAAAATATAAATAAGGAGCAATAAATTATGTCATAATGAGAATATTACAAGATGAAGTGTTAAAATATTACATGGACTTAAAGGTCAGTGTATTTAGAGATTTAGGGGCAGGTGTTCCGAAACCCTGCCATTTAATATAATGGGTTTATTTTTATATCCTACTGCTTAAGCTTTTAGAATAAATGAGTCACTGCAGTCATTTGTAGACTTCATTGACATCATTTGATAATTTTTGCATTATTAATAGGCTGAAGTTTTTTCTACATTACTTCGCAAAAATGGAGTGACATCTGGTGGCCAAATTCTTAATCTTTCTCTTTATAAATTCACTCTGATGATCCTAGGAGTTCAATGTTAATTGTGGTGCATGTATTATATATTCAGAACTACATGAAGCTATAAGGGCATTAAGAGATATGAAATTTAACATTAATATACCTTAGATCCCCTTTAGAAGAAAACATTTATTTTAAATACCAGGGCTGTTCAATAAAGAATTATCACAATTTTCTTTCTGACAGGTATCTTTACTCATTCTCATAATTTTGATGGTACTTCTCAAAATAGTCTCCCCTGAATGTGGTGCACCTGTCCCAGCGTTTTTGACAGTCTTCAAAGGCATGCTGGAAACCATTTTTTGAGAGATCCTTCAAAATTGCTTCCGCAGCCTTCACCACTGCTTCTGATGATGGATAATGCCTCCCACGAGGGTGTTTCTTCAAGATAGGGAACAGAAAATAATCACACTGGTCTAAATCCGGACTATAGGGAGGGTGAGGGATGTACATCACGTTGATTTTTGCAAGATATTCAGCAACATTGGCAATATGCGCCGAGCACTATCGTGGTGCAGCATCCACCTGCTTCAGGGAAACGGGATTTTGCGGCTGATATCGACTTGCAGTGTTTTCAGGACATCCCTGTAGTATTGTCCAGTTACTGATGTGTGTGCAGGTACAACATGCTGATAAACCATTCCGTGAATATCAAAAAATGAGATGACCATAACTTTTCGAGCAGAAGCAACCACTTTTGATTTTTTGAGGGGTTGGTGATGAAGGAGCTTTCCATACTGAGCTTTGCTGTTTGCTCTCAGGATCAACATGATGTAGCCAAGTTTCATCAGCAGTAATTACGTTTGAAAGAAACTCCGGATATTTCTCTAACATCAATTTTAACTGCATGCAGACCTGCAGGCGAATGTCCTTTTGTTGGGGAATCAACAGTCTTGGTACCCATCGCGCACAAACACGTCTCATGTGTAATGTTTCTGTCACTAACGTGCGGGTGGCACCCAATGAAATGTTCAGTATTTCAGAAAGTGATCTTAAGGTAATTCGTCGATCCTCTATTACAATGGCAGAAACAGTGTTGATGTTTTCTTCCGTAAGAGCAGTAACTGGAGCACCGGGTCCACCTTCCTTTGAAATTAATTTTCTCCCGTCTTTAAACACTTTAAACCACCTTCGAGCTGTGCTGTAGGGAAAAACTGACTCTCCATAGGTCTTCTGTATCATTGTGTAGGCTTCAAATGAACATCTGTTGAGACGAAAGCAGAATTTCAAAGCCGCATATTGTTCCTCGCGTGTTACTTCCATTGCAGCGGCAGGCGATACTGAACATGTCTGAACTTGACTGGTTCTCACAGGCGGAAACCAGGAGCACCAACATTGAAGCTACTACGGCGTGTTTGTTTCACATTAAGCTAACAGAATATAAGTTTGAATATTAGTGGGAAAATTATGACCGTAAAAATTAGGATCATTCTTTAAAGATCAGCCTTCATATTTTCCCTAAAAAGGGGAATAATATTCAAAATTCAAAATGTGAAACTATATTCATAGTATTATTAAACTCACTGAAAAGTGCATATCAGAGAATTTTTTGCCAAAATAGAATGCTGCAGTAACTTTTTGGTAATTAGGGTTCATTTTTGTAAGTAATTATGGGAAGCAAATTAATTATAAGAAATTTTAATGTTTGCAAATATCCCATGGACCATATAATTAAGACGTTAGAACAGCTTTTGCTTACTATTTTTGACTACGTAAACCGTTCTTCAGGGAAACGTTGTTTTGAGTGCATTGTGGTTAAGTGGCAAAGACCCTTTTAAGTTTACACTATTACAAAATTTACAATTTGTTAGCTAATAACTGAAACATATATCAGTGAGCAGCAAAAAGAAATTAGGAAGAAGGAGAGCATTCATGAATAGTATTTTTATAACAAAGCAGATAATAAAAGAACGAAGAGAATTTCATGTTGAAGCTAATTTAGCATTTATAGGTCTAGAAAAAGCGTTTGGCAAAGTGGCACATATTGCTTTATAAGGATACCTACTACACTTAGTATTATTAAAAATTATATAAAACACGAAAGTGGAATGGAATTGAAAGGAAAAAGTTAACGAAAAAGTAAATAAATACAGGATTGAAACGAGGATGCAGTCTATCTCCAAATTTCCTCATATATATTTACATTTTAATAGAAAGCATAACGTTGTACATAAGTGGAATAGGTTAAGACAAGGAAGAACACTAACTCCCATTTGTGACTATTTAGTTTTAATTTTCGACAAGGAAGACAAATTAGAGAGGGCATTACACCAGTTAAACAAAATTGGTAAGAAGTATGATATGGTGATTTAAAAGACAAAAACAAAAGTTGAATATCGCCTAAACTAGACAGTTCAGGTTTGGCATGTTCTTCGAGTTCACCCTCTAATTTGTGAAATACTGAACAAGGGTTGCTAAATATAGCAAGAAACCAACAGCGGAGGACCGCTCTCCAACTACAACAATAACACTTCTTGGGTTTCCAGGTAATTGATTGAATATTAAATATTAGAAAATCATATAACCTAAGAAAAGGATAGTTTAAGAAAAACAAATGGCTCCAAATAGCAGCCAACAACGCCCCCTAAAGAACCTTAATCATACAGACACGCTAAAACAACTGACAGTAACAAATCCAATGAATGTAAGGTGAAGAGATTTCACTACCGTAATGACAACAAATCCCAAAGACATTAAATCTCAGAAAATAACATACTCAAATTCTCACTGACTCGCAGTCTTCCATAATGGCCCTACAAAACCAAAACAGTAAAAACCCTATAATCCAAAATCTGTGCACGCAAATTCTATCGCAATTAAAAAGTATTACCTTAATCTGGATACCATCGCACCAAGGAATTCCCTTAAATTCATTTACTAATATAATCAACAGGCATTAGTTCCCCATATACCGACGTCATCACATACCTCAAGAGAAGAATACAGCTCAACTGGCGAGCACTTTCTCGAATAGTTTGCTAATAGCTTGTATCAAACTGATGGGACGATTGTTTTTTTAGGAATCACTTTATGATGACTGCTATGGGAACTTTTAATAAGGGGAGAAATTTATGAAACTTCATCGCATTATGGATTAATATTTGTTATGCCAACCAATCCTTGAAGTAACTCCACAGTTCAGAAGCACGTTGTATTTGTCAAAAAGAGAAATGTTGTTCATGAAGCAGATTAGGTCCTCATTTACATATTGTCACAGAAGATTTAGTATCCTGTTGCCATTTAAAATGTATAACCTATAAGGCAATTAAGTACCTAAGTATTTGTGTTTTAAAGCAATTAAGGAATAAATAAAATAAACAGCTGAAGGCAGTGTTATAGCTGCCTAGCTTCTCAATGCAAGGAAAGTGATATTCGAACTCTGCAGAGAAGGAACTTAGTAGACAGAAAAAAGGCAATTTCATATCCAGCGACGAACATGGTCAAAGTTATTGCAGGATAAACAGGATGGAGTTTTGTGATGTATGGGCCTTTCAAGATTCCGCAGCGATGTGAATGAATGCTTGTGATATAGCGAACTACTGAGCTGGTTCTCTTTATGGAAAGCCTTAAAAGCGAAATGAAACTTCTTAAGGCTTTCTCTGCTAGAACGCTCCACTTCTCCAGTCCTTTGACTTCAACGCTATTGCTTTCAGAAGCGCGCGCAACAAACCTGGCAGAGTGGCACCCGGTGGGCCGTTTCGAAAAACTGAAACTTGACCTTAATAATGAATCTAATTCAGTGCAATATTGTTGCTGATATTGTCCCCTGTTATTTGCAGATTCTGTGGGAGGAACAGAATAATAGAGAGTGAGGAATGCTAACGCTAACGATTAAGTAAAACATTTTAGATTATTTCATTCTTCGGTATTGTGTGGTTATAATTCTAACAAATAGGAACAAAGAGAGTAAGGGATATCCGTGTGTTAATTTTGAGAGAGCAAGCTAGGCTGTACAGTAAAGTGTTAAACAGTTATTTTATAGTTGAAAGCACTTAGACAAAACCCTAAGCCCAATGTGCGGGACCTCCTGAACGAAATTGAGATGATAAAATACAAGGGCTCTAAAATAAAGAATGATCAAAATTTTTTACGGTCATAATTTTTCGCACTAAAATTCAATCTTATTATATTCTGTTAGCTTAATGTGAAAGAAACACGGCTTAGTAGTTTCATTGTCGGTACTCCTGCTTCCCGCCTGTGAGAACCAGGCAAGTTCAGACATATTCAGTATCGCCTACCGCTGTAATGGAGGTAACATGTAGTTAAAGTTGATGTTAGAGGAAGATCCGGAGTTTCTTACAAACGTAATCACTGCTGATCAAACTTGGCTACATCATTTTGATCCTGAGAGCAAACAGCAAAGCTCAGTGTGGAAATATCATTCACCACCAACCTCCAAAAAACAAAAGTGGTTGCTTCTGCTGTAAAAGTTTTGGTCATCTCATTCTTTGATATTCATTGAATGGTTTATCAGCATGTTGTACCTGCACACACATCAGAAAGTGGACAATACAACAGGGATGTTCTGAAAACATTGCAAGTCCATATCAGCTGTAAAAGACCACATTTTCATGAAGCAGGCTGGATGCTGCACCACGATAATGCGTGGCCACATATTGCCAAAGTTGTTGCTGAATTTCTTGCAAAAATCAACGTGAAGTGCATCACTCACCCTCCCTATAATCCGGATTTAGCCCCATATGACTCTTTTCTATTCCCTAACTTGAAGAAACGCCTTCGTGGGAGTCATTATGCATAATCAGAAGCAGTGGTCAAGGCTGCGGAAGGCATTTTGAAGGATTTCTCAAAAATGGTTTCCAGCATGTCTTTGAAGACTGTCAGAAACTTTGGGACAAGTACATCGCATTCAAGGGAGACTATTTTGAGAAGACCATCAAAAGTATGAGAATGAGTAAAGATAAAAAAACACTTGTGATCATTCGTTATTGAAGAGCCCACGTATTTGACACGAACTAAATCTGTCACTTAATGCACAGCATAATGAAAGAAACCAATGCTTTGTACCTTTATCCTAATACTTTTTCAACATTAAGAAGTATTACTCAAGTTTGGGATGCAAATATTAGAGACAGTTTATATTATTTCTTAGATCATTGAATAAACATATCATTATTAGCTCAGTTATGCATTTTGTGATACAGCGTGGTGCACGAAGTATTGAAATTGTGTAATAAATATTTTAATTGCAGGTTGGCAACACTGGAATGATGTGACAATTAGACGTAGTTAAACAGATTGTCAATATCGTGCATGCGTGATTTCACCGCTTCAGTTAAGTAAAATGGATGACCTAGAGCAAACATAGAAAACTGTTGCTTTACGCGTAAACGAAGAGCGTAGCAGAGACGTAACGACGTTTTCGTACGAGGTGGTCCCCCTGCAGACTGACGGTGTATACAGTATGCACGCAATTTGAAACTGACGGCCATATTTTAGAGCAAAAGCGACCTAGGGTCAACATAATCCGTACTCCAGAGATATCGAGGTTGTGACTGTGAGAGTGGCTTTGACACGAAGTCCCAGGAAATCCACCAGACGAGCTTCGGCCCAAATGGGCATCCCATGTCGTTCGCTTCAAAGAATGCTTCATGCTGACATGAAATTATTCCCATACAAAATGACAGTGCTGCACAAACTGACGGAACATGACAAGGTACGACGATTACAGTTTCTGACATCAGCTCTTGCAAATGATGATGCCGTGGTTCATAACACGTGGAATTGTGATCAGGTTTACGTTCATATACAGCCCTTTGTTTTTGCAGGAAGAAATACTACATTTGGCAATTTTTCCACAACCAAATGCCTTGCAGGAAGTTTGAAGCGTAAAAGTGCAAGCATTGTGGGTACAGTAAAGAAATGTAGAAGGGAAATCCCTTAATCAGCAAAGTCTGCTGCAGCACCGTTGCACACAACTGTACTTTATAAGTCAGGTGACATAACTCTGACATGCTATCAAGGTAGCTTATGCAATCTTTTTCAATGTGTTGGTCTTGGCAGCTATTAATGAATGGGTACTCTATAAGAAAGTAACAAGTGAAAAAGTAGGCAGACGTCAGTTCATATACAACTTAGCATCAAGTATGTTTGTGGACCATGTTTAGGCAACGCTGAATACACGTGTGTTTGGTGTTACGATGATGATGATGATGATGATGATGATGATGATGATGATGATGTGTATAAGGGTGCTCAACTACGGCGGTCATCAGCGCCCTTACAAAAACAAGTCATGGCAAAAGCCAGATATAAAAATTTCCAAAAGCTATATAAGCATAAATAAAACTATTAAAATTGCACACACACATACACATACACACACACACATATATATTTAAAAAGAAGAAAACGAAATATCAATCAAAACCTACTAAAATTTCCTTCACTAAATATTAAAGTGTAATCTATAAAATAATCTAAAAACCTTCTCCACTACTGCGTTATCGTCCGCTAGCATTTCTGCAAAGCTGACCTGCAGCTGCAGAGACGTCCTAAGGTCTGCTAGGCAAAAACACGCTAGTGGACACGTGTCGTACAGATAACGCTTCGTTGCAAAACGGACACAGCGGAGCAGGCTCCTTTTTAAAAAGAAAACTACGAGTTAAATATCAGTGCCCAATACGTAACCGGGCTAAACTCACCTCCTCGCGACGAGATGACCGACAGGAGGTAACCCAGGGAATCGGAAGTTCTTTGACAGATCTAAGTTTATTATTGCGGAGAGCGGACTATTCTTCCTACCAGCAGGCTTGCACAGGTCTCGGCAATACGGCCCTAAAATCTTCCGATGTCACAGATGGTACTCGAACCCTGGGCTTCATGGTAGCCGTCTTGGCTGCCAAATCCGCCATTTCATTTCCCCGCAAGCCTACGTGACCAGGGATCCATGCACACACCACGTTAACGCCAGAAGCGTGTAAAACGTGGAGGGCATCCTGTATACGCTGCACAATAGGGTGGTAGTTGTACAGCTGCCGTAGGCTTTGAAGTGCACTGAGGGAATCATTTAGGATTAAGCAGTCCTCCAACTTTCGTCGACGTATGTGTAAAATGGCCGGATATATTGTATAAAGCTCTGCAGTAAAAATGGAAGTGCTAGTGTGGAATCCGAATGCATACGGTTTGGTTCCACACACGTAAGCACAACCAGGTGGCTTTGAATGAGTGTTTTTCTACTATATACTGTGGTATTCAAAATTTTATGTTGAAACTCATGTGTTTGCCAAGGGAAGTTATCCATTTTACATTTGATTGCCGCATTTGGGTTAATTTTTAAGCGTAAAATGTTCAATTTAGCATGTAATTATTCAGACAAAAGTAAAACTATATACTCTATAAATAATATTAAATAAGCTGGTATGCATTGAAATTTGTTTACCATTTTAAAAAGGGCAAATAAAACTGCACCCGTCAAAATGACGGGTTAGTCTTTCTCGGTAGACCGTACTCGCCGGTCCTTCTAGTGTTAAATTCTCCAATTGACTCATTGAATTTTTTATGTGGAATCTATCAATCAAAAGTAAATGTGCCATTAAAATAAGTGTTTATGTTAAAATGTTTTTGGAGGGCCAGGAGCAATTTATTTTCAGGCCAAATTGATCTTCTTGGGTAATACTTAAAGTTTCTTGGAAACCAAAATAAAAGCTGACCCTTTCTCAATTTCTGCAAATCCCAATAATTAATGAAAGCAGTTCGATTAAAGATGTAACAAGATGTGTTATGCAAAGGAGTATTTAAATGCCAATTAAAACAGTAGGTGTATGTGTGAAAGAGACTTAATGAATAGGTTGCTTGCCTCTTTGATGAGAGGGCACTTAAAAGATTCTTACGGTGTCCTGAGAAGACCTTAGCACAAGGAACTCTGTTCCCTCTTACTGCCAGCTTAAAGCTCTCCCTCTCATGCCAGAGATTAAGGGCTTAAGGGTGTTGCAGAAAGCATGCCGGGGTCTCAGCGAGGAAGTCATCGAACAAAATCGATATCACAACTCTTCTCTTCTGTGTGTGCTAAACATAGCCGGTTTTGTCCCGCATTCCATCTTACCTCTTCCCCTAAGATCATCATAAAACTGTATTTTCCTTTCCTTCCCCTTTTTATGCTTCGGTTTTTGTTTTGCATCGTTCTTTTTACCCTTACAGTGGTATCAGGAGCTTTGACTTGAGAAACATTTGATGGAGTTACGCTTCTTGTTAGAGGGCTGTTCAGTAAACAATGATAACTTTCTACGATCATAATTTTTCGTACTAAAATTCAATCTTATTATATTCTGTTACCCTACTTTGAAAAAAAAAAAAAACACGCCGTAGTAGTTTCATTGTTGGTATTCCTGGATCCCGCCTGTGAGAACCAGACAAGTTCAGACATGTTCAGTATCGCCTACCACTGTAATGGTGCTAACATGCAGTTAAAGTTGATATTAGAGGAAGTTCCACTGCTTCTTTCAAACGTAATGATAAAACTTGGCTACATCATTTTGATCCTGAGAGCAAACAACAAATCTCAGTATGGAAATCTCCTCCATCACCAACCCCCAAAAAACAAAAGTGGTTGCTCCTGTTGGGAAACTTATGGTCGTCTCATTCTTTGATATTCATGGAAATGTTTATCAGCATGTGGTACCTGCACACACATCAGTAACTGGTCAGTACGACAGGGAGGTCCTGAAAACATTGCAACTCCATATCTGGCTCAAAAGACCACGTTTCCGTGAAGCAGGCTGGATGCTGCACCACGATATTGCGCAGCTGCATATTGCCAATGTTGTTGCTGACTCTCTTGCAAAAATCAACGTGAAGTGCATCCCTCACACTCCCTTTAGTCCGGATTTAGCCTCGTGTGACTTTTTTCTCTTCCCTAACTTGAAGAAACGCCTTCGTGGGAGGCATTATCCATCATCAGAAGCAGTGGTGTAGGCTGCGGAGGCGATTTTGAGGGATCTCTCAGAAAGTGGTTTCCAGCATGTCTTTGAAGACTGGCAGAAAAGCTGGGACAAGTGTACCGCATTCAGGAGAGACTATTTTGAGAAGGATAATAAAAATTATGAGGATGAGTAAAGGTAAATTGTCACAAAAATAGTATTGTGATCATTTTTATTGAACAGCCCTCGTACTAGAGGTTTGATAACATTTCCACTGCTTCCCAAATGTGCCTTCATATTCCCATGAACTATTCCGAAACTTACCCGAGAGTACGTTCTAGGTTCAGTAGTATCTAACGCTTGCTGTGTTACAGGTTTCCTTTTCCTGGTTCTGGTGATCGAGGCTTCAACGTCATATTTGGAGTAGCCGTTTTGAAGGAAAGTGAGTCTCAGGTGCTATAATTCTTGTTTTAATTGGCTGGGATAAGCCTACCACTACAGACTGCATCCCGTTTACTGGCAATCTATCCGGCAGAATCAGCAGAATTCTCGCCAAGTACATCAGGACTATCCACAAGCCACCTCCGAAGATTAAACATCTGCTAAGATCTATGAAAGACAAACTGCACTTCCAAGTTCCGGGAGTGTACCGCATTCCCTGTGAATGTGGGACACCGTATATATGATAAACCGGAAGGATCATCGCTACTAGAATAATCGAACATAAACGGAGCATTCGTTTAACGCAACCTGAGACGTCTGGACTGGCAGAGCATTGTTTTGATAATGACCATAGAGCCAGCTTTCGGGAGACGACCATCTTGGCAATATGCAACAGTTGCTGGGAGCGGAGAATTAAGGAGGCTTTGGCGATTTCCTCTGAAAGGAGCACGCTTAAACGTGATGCTGGATTTCAGTTCAGCTCCTCTTGGAAACCCGCTTTATTAATGTAAATCCATCGAATTAAGAAGCAAAGATCAATACAGCTAGATAATCAAGTTAAGTAGTTACGTTTCCCTGACACAATTTTCTATACTCACGCCATCTCCTGACCTGGCATTTAATTTACTGAAAACAGTCTTTTGTTCAGTAATGCGAATTTTGATAGTGTTTTGTCTTTGTTTATAGTTGTGTTGTATCCAGTATTTCATTTTGTGGTTATAACGTTTTATAAATATAAAAATTATGATGATGGGAGAGATGTACACTTCCAAAACGTTGATATCTAATCCGTTTTTCATCTGGCGGGCGGTCCCAGATTGAAGTGAGTTTTTGTAAAATATCTGGAAACCGTAATTCGCTCTCAGTAAAGGAGTCGTGTTTTTTTTTTTTTTTTTTTTTTTTTTTTTTGAGGTGTACTTTAGCGAGCAGTAAGTTTTGTTCCATAAACCACCATTCGCCTTAATTTTGCGCTTTCCTTTCTCTAAGAACGTCAAGCAATACAGTTTAGTAAGCGCAAAACTGAACTAAAGCTGATTTGCCGGTTGATGGGTTGCTACCTTCCAAAAAGTATGGCGTGACTGACTCATCTTGTATAGAAATAAGATATTCTGGTACTCTTACACAATTATACAACTTTTATGTGGAGAAAATTCACTGTTTATAATTTTCTGTGTTTTATATTCCACCAAAACATAAAATTTGTCTTTTGGAGGCAAGGGAGCAAGATATGCGCCGCCCAGCGAAAATATATTTGTACCACGTCAAAGGATAAAGTTCTCTTTTATTTATTTTGGGATGTCCAGAGGTAGGCGTAGGAGCTGCAACCTTCAAAAACACAGGGAGTATCCTGGAAAACAAAGTTGGACAGCTCATATATTTTCAGTACTGAATCCAATGAGAGAGAACCTCAAAATGTGTAAAAATACGGCACCTGGAAAGAGAGAAGAATTAACCAATCAGATAAAGTGTTTTGACCTTCCTTGCTTGGAGTATTGTTGTATATAAGCCCACGAAACATTCTCTTAGAGGGAAGACGCGGATAGTATTGCCTCACGCGCAATTGTAGTAAAAGTGTTCCACAGAAGTGTTCAACGTGCCGATCTTTCATTCCGGAATAATTAATTAGAAACCTCAGAGGCACTGGGAAATTCTAAAGTCGTACAGCATAAACAAAAGTTTAACCCGTGTGTTTATTATCAAGAAATCCCGAGCGTTAAGCGTGGATGTGAAATTAGTCCGCTAGGAACAAGTTAACTTCGGCGTGTGCTCAGTGCTAATGAATTACGAAAACAAAACAGAAATTTCATTGACAAGAATTTGCATCATCACAACTCCATCACTTACACACAAGCTTTAACAGATGTGGCGATAATAACACCAATCTGCAACTCTCCAACTCTTTAGAGAAAAAACAGAACTGAAAATTTGTTCTTTTAATGTAGCTCTCTCCCCGATCCCTGCACAGCCCCATAAAATGTCCATTGTTTTTAAACAATGCTGGAAGTGGAAATTAATTGTTCTTTCACACTAGCCGTGTGTAGGATGCGCTATGGAAGGGTAGAGCCAGACTCAAAAATTCAATGCCATAGCCGGAATGTGAACCGCGAATCTTCTAGTCTCCGTCCAGCCGCTCTAACAATTGAGCTACTATGGCCAACGTGCCGACATGACGTTAAATTCTCCAACTGACCCGTGTTTTTCCCAGTAAACCACTAGGAGTTCTCATAAACACATGAGACAACTACCTTAATGACGACTTACAATGCTGTAAGTACTTTAAGGCCCGGGCTTTATAGTAAACAACTAGGAGTTCTCATAAACACATGAGACAACTACCTTAATGACGACTTAGTATGCTGTAAGTACTTTAAGACCTGGGCTCTATAGTTAGCTACTATTAGGTCAATTAATGGAAATTAATTGTTCTTTCACACAAGTCAGTGGTAGAATTTAATGTCATGTGGACGCGTTGGCCATAATAGCTCAATGGTTGAGAGCGGTTGGATGGAGACCAGAAGATCCGTGGTTGAAATCCCGGCTATGGCATTGCATTTTTCAGTCTCACTCTATCTTTTCAATACTGGAATTCTTTATTTATTATGTTGATGAGGTGTGTCGTAGCTTTTTCGACAACTTCGAACCTAGTTCCTTTGAGCACTGAGTTCATTTTGGGGAAGAGAAATAGGTCACATGGTGCTGGATGATGCGAATATAGTGGATGTTGCATCACTGGAATGTTATTCTTCGACAAAAACATCTTCACAGGTGTTATACTGGTGAAGGGTCCATGAATGATCCTTCCACTTGTCTCCTTCGTTTCACACGTTCGTGGAGGGTTTTCAGAGCAGTCCCATAATATCCTTTATTGTCAGTCTGACTTTCAGGCTTTCTCTGATATATATAGTTAAAGCAATCATCATTACTTTTCCTAGGGGATTGAGTGGTCTTCCAATGCAAGAATGTTGCTTTGATCTCGACCATATTGTAATATTCACATTTCATCACACATAATTACCCTGCGGAGGTATTCAGGATCATTTTCAATTTGAAAAACAGTGTCAGCATAGCATTACGCTTGGTGTTGCTTTTGCTCGGTTTTGGATACTCGTGGCATCAATTCAGCACAAACTTTTGTCATCTCAAGACCATTGTGCAAGGTCTGTCTTACCGGTTTGCTTATTGATGTAACCAAGTACTGAAATTGCTCGAATGCTCTGGTGGCGGTTTTCTTGGACAATTCTATCGACCTTTTCTACACTTTTCTCAGTTATCAAAGAGGAGGGACGGTCGGATATTGGACTGATATAGAATTGAGAGAATGTTATTTCCAGCATGGTTCTTTGATAAACAAACATTCTCAAAAGGTCTGTGCCCCCTCCAGATCTCGTGACCTTACCTCACCGGATTTCTTATGTGGGGTTATTTAAAACATAGAGTTAGAAGCATAGACCACCGACAATTGATGTTCGCAAGGTATCCATTCGAAAATCAATAAATAAAATTGGCGAGGATACTCTCCGTAATGCTTCAGATAATATGGTGAGACAAGTCAAACATATATAGATGCTGATGGAGGACACTTCCTACATTTCCTCTGGGATATAAATAGTATAGTGTAGTCTCCTAATTGTGTGTTATATGCTCCACACTATGGTATCAATGTTGTTTTAATAAAAGTAACTGCAGCTCTTTTAGAATACCTAACATCGAAATTATGGAATTGTGGACCACCTAGTCCATTTTTCATTTCTGCCTTTTTAGCTGGAGATGACATATCACCTCTAATTAATCTGTATACACCACACAGCTACAAATGCATAAGGCGTATTGGCTTTCTAATCACAATTTGATCTGAAAAACTTTTTTCTATATATTTTCTCTATTCTGATTCCAAATTCCTATCTTTTTGTTGTTGTTTTCGTCGCTTATCGTATTACTTCCGTCTGAATAGTATATAAGTATTATATTATACTCAGCTGTTGGAAGACTTAAATAACTTCAAGAAGAGAATATGAAAGCCAGAAAGAGCTTACAAACTTTTCGTTCTGATAACTTTGTGCTATTTTTCTTTGTGTATTCCTCCTTGTTCCCTTTTGTCAGGGATCCTTGCATAAATTTAAGACACAACTTTTCCTTGCCTCCTTTATTTTTTGACATAAGATATTAAACTACGTAGTCACCTTTTTTCTTTCAGTTTTCATGAATCTTACTAAACTCCGTCAAATGTTTTCAACGTGATCATTATAAGTAGGCCTTGATATTGAGTGTTTCTTACAACAAACAAACACACGTTTAAAACCTCGAAAAGGAAACAAAGAGAGAAAACTTGCGAAATGGTTTGTTAGGTTGTACACCTTAACAAAATGTGCATGCAACTTTACAGCTCATTTAAACTGAAATTTTAATAAAAAACCTTTAGCATATTTTGAACTAATAGAATGTAACAACTGCACTTTTTATTTAAAATTTATTTGGATTACAAGATTCTCTACGAAAAATCCTCGATAGCGCTAGTAAAATATAGGATATAAATAGCAAATTTTGAGCATGCAATATCCGGTCACTCACTCACGTATGCATGTGTATCTGAAAAGCGTGTTTAATGGCTCCACAACTCAATAGGCATCTAATGACACTTTGGAACTTGTAACAAACAACAATGAACAGAACTGGGCAACAATGAAATTGTTTCGGGCTTAAAAATAGTGAATTTATACGTATTTCCATTTGCTGATTTCAAAAATCACCATAAAAATGATAGATTAGCTCCTGTTTTGAAGTTAAAGTGACATAACATTTTTAGAGTAAATATTTTAAATTCGGGGAAATTTTTTGGGAGTTGGCACACCTGTCAAATAACAAAACACAATCAGGGAGAAATTTTGGAAATTATATGATGCAAAAGTTAAGGAAGACATTTTTGTCGGGGCACAAATAAGAGAACTTGTAAAGGATCCTGCATTTGAGCAAATTTTGGAGGGGAAAGAAAAGGAAGCCTGGGAAGCCTTCAAGGGTGATGTTAATGGATTTTTAGGCAACAAAAGAGATGACAACTACAATAATTTGGTGACAGTGCTCCTGCAAAAATACCGTAACCTTGGATATAACATGTCCCTTAAGATCCATTTTCTCCACTCCCATCTAGACTTTTCCCCTCCTAGCTGTGGAGCTGTTAGTGATGAACATGGGGAGAGATTCCATCAGGACATTTCTGTTATGGAACAAAGATATCAGGGTCGTTGGAATGAAGTAATGCTTGCGGATTACTGTTGGTCTTTGTATAGGGATTCTGCGGAACTCCATCACAAGAGGCAAGCTAAAAGACGACGAAGTCAATAGGCCACCACATGATTCTCTTCAGACACGACAATCTGCGAAGTATTTTTCCAGCAATTTAGAACTCTTAGCATGTAATTAGATGTTAAAAAAATCAAATGCACTTCATTGTTGTTAGCATGCATGTAATTAAAATGTATCTTTTTCTCTCAATCCGTTAATATGTAATACTTCCACCTTGTGTATATCATAGAAACTAGAGCTAATAAACGCCTGCCTCGGTAACATAGATGGTAGCATGTCTGCCTCAGGTTCAAGATGTTCGTGTTCGAGTCTCGGTGAGGGTGTGTTACCTGGATAAGGTTTTTGCGGGTTTGTACCTTATCGTGAAGGACGAATGCCGGGTACCTCTAAGTTCCATGGAGGCCGGACTCATTTGAGCATCATTTCACCCATTTCATTCATCGTCCGATATGACTTAACGTTGAAGGACGTAAACCACAAAACAAACTAGAGCTAATAACAATTTTTCATTTTCATATGTTTTCCTCGACCCAAAATTAGTAGGAATTGCCTCATGAAGTACTTGAAACATTCAAAAATTATGTTTTTGTTGCCCAGTGTAGTCAAATGCTGTCTAAAGTTCTGTGGCGCTCCAGATGCCCTAATCTAACCTCACCGAAGTTTTTATTGTGCAGGGATCTAATAAATAGAGTGTACAAGAAGAGGCCAGAGACAATTTATGTTCTCAAGGAATCCATTCAAACCGAAATAAGTAACATTAGCGAGGATACTCTCCGTAAAACTCTTCAAAGAATATGGTGAGACTAGTACAAACATGTATAGATGCTGGTGGAGGACACTTCCAACATTTTGTCTGAGATATAAGTAGTGTATTGTAATCTCCAAATTGTGCATTATATTCTTCCAAAGCTGCATGTCTTTCCTATTTGTGGTTCCAAGGTTATAACCTGTTGAGTTGGTTCAGGTTTATATGAAACACACTGTAGACGTACTGAGTGATAATAGCTAGTCTCTTCAATTTAGTGAAAACTGCAAGTAAACCTTGGGATAGCTGGCTCTACACCAGAACTAGTGAATATATACCTTGAGAATAAATACACTAGAGGATAAAGCATTGGTAAACAAACTTAATGGAATGCAAAAGTTGGTAAAAGGCGGTGATGTGATAATGATAATGGTCCAGCTGCAGTTAGCCGCAACTAGATAATTCCCTGGTCTGCACATCCATGTTGCGGTTACCCTCGTTTCTCCAGCTAATGCTTTTTCCGTTTAACGGATTAAAATAACGCAGTGAAAAATACCTGAACACCAAGTTGGAAGGCCCTTGCGAAACAGAGTTCTGTGTTGGTGATTGTATTCTCTTAAGCATAAAGCTTTTAAGTGAGCTTTGGTCTTTTAAAAGAGGTTTTACTTTACCCTCTACATTTCAGATACTGGCGATTAGCAAACTGTGAAAGGATAATGTGTAATCAATATTACTTGTTTTGATATACCAGGGCTGTTAAATAAAGAAAGATCATAATTTTCTTACGGTCATAATTTTTCGAACTAAAGTTCAAACTTATTATATTCTGTTAGCTTAATGTGAAACAAACACGCCGTAGTAGTTTCATTGTTGGTACTCCTGGTTACCGCCTGTGAGAACCAGGCAAGTTCAGACATGTTCAGTATCGCCTACCGCTGTAATAGAGGTAACATGCAGTTAAAGTTGATGTTGGAGAAAGATCCGGAGTTTCTTTCAAACGTAATCACTGCTGATGAAACTTAGCTACATCATTTCGATCCTGAGACCAAACAGCAAAGCTGTCCGTTTTTGAAACAAAGAATTCCCAGGTTAAGGAAGTGATTTGTGATTGAATGCAATGAATGTTGGAGTTTTATTGGAATTATTATAATAGCTTCAGCTACAGCATTCTGAAATAAAAAGCATCTTTTTCTTTTTGTTTTTGATATATACCATTGTAGCAGGTTTCCTCCGCTGTGGGTTTCGATGCCCCAAAGCTGCGGCAACATATATAGCAAGATTCGTGCTGGTATCTCGTTTCTCGTCGTTGGTCTTACTTCGTCGATCTTACCTTCGACCAAAATATTATGACTTGATGAAGATGATGTTCCCCGAAGTTATCAGGAAAATCCTTAATTATGCCTCGGCTAGCTTTTAATATTCTTCTGTTATATTCTAACAATGAAATCTCTAAGCTACAAGGTTGGTAACGAGTGAAGAAATCATTAAGATTTTAAATTTGAATTTCTGTATGAAATCAGTCTTTTGTTTATTCCTTTTAACAACAAATCCATTACAATTCTTATCACAAAACTTTATACTTTGATCGGAATCAATCTAATGCTTCACATTGAACTAGAAGTTAAATATTTTCGAGCAATTTAAAAAGCATGCGATCCCTTCGGCGTTTCAGTAAGGAAGATGAACTTTCTTTCTGCTTCTACACCAAGATTATTTAATCCTTCGTTACTATCGCTACCCATATATTACTTTTATATTGTAACGCGGGCGCTGGAGCACCCTGTAAAGCAGCTGGCAGCGGAAGGTAGGGGAGGTTCGGTTAGCCACACCTCCTCCTCGTTTGTCTTGTGGTGGTGACAGACTGTGGTCAGGAAAAAAACATGACTGTGTCGCCGGTTTTCTCTACACCTGTTTCTCGATCTTTCTGTTACTAGAACAATCCTGTAAACACGAGAAACCGGCGATATTCCTATATAAAGAGAGTTACAGACAGACAGATGGAGTTAGTTAGTGAGTTGAGTTGGTTTTGGTTTAGTCAGTCAGTGAGTCGGTTTTGTCAGTGAGTGAGGAGACAGTCGCAGTTCTTGGTGTAAGGGTTAGTCAGTGACGTGTTAATGAACGAAAGGGTTGTGCAACGGAAGACTGTACGTAACTTTGAATGTGTACCGGAGCTTACGTAACCGCGAGTACAAGGAAATTGTAACGGACGGACTGGTGAATTGTAACTGTGTGCAGCAAGTAATTCTGTGTAATTGGCAAGTGTTAAACTGTAAGTCGGTGGAAATAAAGAACATTGTTAAGTTTGTGTAATTGGACTTTTCATTTCACGAACCCACAAAGTCACAATATGATTGGCCGGTTTACTACTACATCACTACATTACGTAATATAATTATTACTACGGCCAATCACAAAATTACATATATTTTACACAATTTTGTTTGTTTCTCTTTTATAAATTTATACATTTTTCAAACCCTTTTTAAATATAAATCAAATCAACTGTTAAACCATATACTTCCCATTCTTTTTATTGCATTTCTCTGCAGATAATGTGTAGTTAAGTGCAAGCGATTTTGAAGCGGTCACATTAAATTGTATTTTCTGTGTAATTTTTACTAAAATTTTAAATGATATCAGAATATACTGAAGATGGGAATTCTCCTTCCAATCAATTCCAAAATGCTTGGCTAGCAGCTTTCCAACATTCACATGTTTTAGTTGGTTCACCTTGATACATACTTTCCAATGCATTTTGCTGCATATTAAGCTAGAAATTGTGCCGAACTCTTATATTTCAGTAAAATATGCGAACAAATCTAAACGGTAACCAGTATAGGGCAGTGTTTATAGCACAAATAGTATGGTGGAGTCAGGAGGACACCATTTAATTTTTGACAATTATGAAGTTTGATGGATGATAAATCGTAATAAACTAAACATAACTGTAATATTGAGTTATATTTAGAGATTAATTAGGCATAAAATACATTGTAAGCCTCTGCATGCATGTCTACAGGATCTTTTTTACCATATATGTAATACCGATTAGTCGAATGATCACAGTTTTAAGAATCAGCTACTCTGAATCAAAGTACATGGTTTACTATGGAAGAAAAGGTTTGACGTATAAGAAAATTAAAGATGAATAGTAACTAATAAAATTGTTTAAAATGAAATGGATATAGCAACTGGACAAAACTACAGTAGATGTTTACAAACAATTGTCACAAATACTTCTTGTACATTCGCTCCATATTGAGCTACACAACATACTTTTGTTTTACTATCTTTTGTTTTAGGACACTTTGCACATCTAACCCGTTTTCTTATGACTGCTAATTGCTTAACGATTTCGCATTTGATCATCCTGGCAATGTTATTTGTTAACCCTCGAGGGAGATGTGGAATACTCATCCTTCTGTGTAGAAGCGGTTCAAGTAGCTGCCATGCCAGAGACTTGGTGAACTCGAAGCGTCATTTTTTATGGTTTTCCATTAATTATAAATATATTTGAAATACATTTAGCATGGAAATGTTCAACATTGAGTAGAAAATAGCTGGAGGCCCCTTCTACAGCGTCTATTGGTCGCATAAACAGTGTATTTTTCATCAAGTGCATCTATTCCTCCTTTTGTGGCTCTGTAGTACTCAAGTATCTCAGGTGTCTTTGTTTCCTGGTTCACTGAATCACTGTGGTGTATCGAAGATACCAAAAAACACTGCCTTTTTGGTTTTGGTATGTAGGAGACTAATGTTAAACTGTCTTCAAATCCAAAAAATGAAGATCCAGGTTTCCTGGATTTGGATGTCAAAACGTATTTTGGAATTTCTTTCTAGATTTTTAAGGTTCCCACATAAGTAAGGCCCCTCTTCCTTAGTTCATTATCAAGTTCGATGCAATATAATGCATTATGTTTGCTGAAGCTGTTGACATTTCCTCCTGAAACATACTGCAATGCGATATGACATATTTACGTTATCAGTAAGGTGCGGTCACCCTGACCCCGCTAAGGAAAAAAAATACAACTGCTAATGATGTGTACGCAACCTCAAGGCTCAACAACTCAAAGTATACTGCCTGAAAGCTACTGAGAGCCGCAGCGTCACACTGCGAAGAAAATAGGTTTAACACTGTATATAATTCTATCTGGGGTCCTTCAGACCCCGTCATACCGTTAACGGGTTAAAGCACCACAATTACGTCAAAATGAAACCATAAACAGGAGGCCACGACGGTTTTCAATGATTTCCAGCGTTTTGATTAGTTCAAACGGCCATGTCCATTTTTGACACTGAGCACGCAGGTATCCAGTTTTGAAACTTAATATATATTTGATCTGCAATAAATACATATAAAGGTCCATTTCAGGAACAAACGGACTGCAGATTCAAGAAACAGTAGGTCTGATATGAAATAAATCAATTCTTAACTCAGTTTTGATAAAAATGGCGAATGTCCGTCTTTGACACTAGGTGCCGCATTTGTCATTTATATGTTTCAAACGGATGTATTAATTAATATAGTTAGTGGCCTTTATGAGGAAGTCAAACATTATAATTATCTTAATAAGAAAAAGTAGCCTGGAATATGCACAAGTATGGGTTTTTTTATTCTGAAAATATAGAATCGGCTACACCTATGTTTACTTGAGTTACTATGGTTACAACTGGAATGTTTTGCAGCGGATACTTAAATTCGCGTCTCCCTCTCGTATTGTTTTCAATGCGTATAGTTTTCACTCCTACTTTAATAATTTACGAATATTTCGGTCCATTTAATTTTAAAATCAAATCATACAGTTGGTTTACTATATTCTATATAGCCGTAATAAAACTTGTTATAAACTGCATGTTTGGGAATATCAAAAGATTATACATATTGTTTTATAAATTATTCTTACCGTTTATTTCAATTTCCGGTTCCCAGCTATTTAAAATGTATATATGTTTTATGTATACCATCCCGACCTCTCTCACCACTGGATAGCTATTGAGATTATTATCTGACGCCAGCATGAGTATGATTTGGGACCATCACTTCAGGAAACTACGCCATGATTGCCTAACCACTGCGTTCCTGATTGGATAGTAGGATTCTAGCGCTACTGGCGGTGCCAGTAAGAACAGTCTGAACCCCGAGGATATGAGCTACAACAGCGTATGTGAGACCACTAAAGCAAGGGTCGGGTTAGACCTGAAGTGAGAAGGGATAGTAGGGGCTCCATTCTGTGTCATAAATTCTTTTTTTTTTTTTTTCCTTGTTCCATTTATACCCCGCCTTTAACAGCTATGGTCATATCGGCGGCCGTTCTCCTTTGGAACATACTGAAGGTGTTAACTCGTTATCTTTGGTTTTTAATCATTAGATCACGCACATATTCACACTCTCATTCATACTTCCAGACTCTGGGGAAGATGGGGAATTATCTTGGTCGGAGAAAAATCCCCAACCCCACCGCCGGGAGTCGAAGCCGGCGCCCCTAGCACGACAGGCAGGTGCTCTACCGACTGAGCTACGGGGCTAGCCATAAACTCTTTTGGCCTATTAGAAATTCTAACTTTTCCTACACTGTTTGTCAGTATTAAGTCTAAATTTTTCTTAAAGTTTTATGCAAAGCGAATGGAACGCTTATGTCTCCTGGAAAATTCTGTCAAATGGGTACTAAAATGTAATAGCTTACACTGTATTAGAAGCAAACTAAATAAATTATTCAGTTATGTAAATACACTGTGTTGGTAGTGAATGACAAATTCCGTGTAAGATTGCATTTGCTCCATTTAACTCTACCCTACCGTAATCCCTTGGATGAGGTCGATCCACTAATCATCCTAAGCCTTACAATTGTTAGTAGTTATCCCTTTCAACTGAAGAACATCCACAACAATGCATTCATTTGTTTCATTTATGAAACAGAAGATTCTGCTGTGACAGTATTTTTATAAAGGACGATGAAGATAGAAATGCTGATCACTGATCTATACTTGAACAAAACATCATCATGATCATGATCATCATCATCATCGTCATCATCATCATCATCGTCATCATCATCATCGTCATCATCATCATCATAATCAACAACAACAACATCTTCATCATCATCATCATCATCAACATCATCATCATCATCATCATCATCATCATCATCATCATCATCATCATCATCATCATCATCATCATCATCAACATCTTCAAGGATTGGGCCCTATGACCCGTTCCGTTCTCTTCAAGAGCCTACTGATCCTTCCAGCGTAGAGCTAGGCGTCCCAAATCTCTCTTTCCCTTCGGAATATAATCTAAAACTCTTCTTGGAAGTCGTTCCGCGTCCATTCTTAAAATATGATTTTTCTAATCATTTTTGTTCTTTACTATTTTACTGTTTAAATTAAAAATCCCAAGCTCTTCTCTTATTCTTTCGTTTCTTACGTTGTTTATTCTTTTATAACCTGCCACGCTTCTCAAAAACCTCTTCTGGGCCGATTCTAGCTGTTTGCGTTAGTTCTTTGTCAGTGTCCATATTTCGGAACCGTATGTTAACGTTGGGACTGCCATTATCTTATAAAATTTCATCTTTGTTTCTTTTCGTGTTTTCCTGTTAAGCGTTCTTGTTATAGTCCCACACATTTGATTGAATCTGTTTAATTTCACCTCCATATCCTTGTGGTTATTTGTTACTGCTACTGTGTAGCCTAGATAGTTAACCTGTTCTATTATTTTATTGTTTATAACTATTTTTGCTCTTATGTTGTTCTTTCCTCTAAAAATCCATTACATTTGTAAAGCACATAAAATGTGTATCCTAATTTTCTCTTCCTTATACATTTATATTCCAGATTTATATTGCTATTTTACTGTCTCTGCACTTATATAAAACTGTTTATAATACCTATGTTTGATTTTGCAGCCTAAATAGCCCTTTTCCGTTTTACTTTTGCCCCTCCTCCCGTATTAAGGTTACTCTTTCCTACATAACTACCAAACTTGTTCGCCTTTGTTTCTGACAGGTAGCTGAGGTGCGCTTGATAAACGACTCTTCACTAGCTTCACGTTCGCATCAGGTCAGGGCAAAATCGCTTCCCACCTGAAAACAAGTGCGTACTTAACATTCTTTCGAGTGATGAATGCAGCATTGAACTGACAACTGAAACAGTTATTTTATGTTGTCCCCAAAGAGTTTCAAATATTGTATTATGTGAGGTTAAGTAGAGTGAGTCATGCACAGAGAAGCTATGTAAGTGGAAATGACGTCACAAAAGTGTTGAATAACAAACTTATTTGGGATTGGTGTGACGCGTATATCGTAAAACGTGGACCAATCAGATATAAAAGATTTTACGTTGCCATGGAGGATATTCAATATTCCTCTAGGGGGGTCGAACTATTAGCGAAATGCTAATGTGTAGAAGAAGATGAACTGATTATTCTTCTCCTAACAGTCACCGTGAACGGATGTAAAATTCTCTTCTTAAACGCCGTTGTGTGCGGAAGAATATAAGTCTATTCTCATAACAATCATCGAGTATAACTAGATAATCTTTACATTAAATATCATCGCTAGAAGACACACAATTTAATTATTATACACGGTAGTGAACAACCGTATAAAACTTTTGATTCTTGCACGCATCCAGATATAAACGCGTCACATCAAGTGAATCTTGTGTAAGAATAGTGTTATAAATGTTGTATCATACATTTTGTTCGAACTGGTGTTGATTGAAGTAAGGAAATAAAAGTTTCTACATTATTTAATACAGAGAAAAATGATTACTCATTTTACGTAAAATTTCCTTCCGCCGTACCACCCCTGTAAAAGAAGATATCTTGCTCAACCGACTGAAGTCACGCCGAGGTAAGCTGGGACTTCAAGAACCATCTATTCCATCCATCAAAATGTCGCCACATCGAGGGATATAATTACTCCATCACCCATTGACGTTGGGAATCTACCCAAACCACTTCAACCCTGTTCCAAATGGTCACCTCAACGAGGGGCATAATCCGTCATCCATCAATACGATTCGACACAAACCCAGTAACACAACTAGTGTTCTCGCCAGTTTTTATTTTTCATGTCTTTTGTAGAATGATTCAGTAATTTTTGTATAATTCAGTATGTTTAGTACTTCAAGTCCGCGAACTCCTAGGTTCGCTTTCTGTGTGTTATTGTTTAAAATTTAAAGACTAAATGATATTAAGCAAATTAAATATAAATAGATAATCTGACTTATATATCTCTTTGGGTAATTTTAATTGTACTACAAATTCTTAGCCTGTCTTTAACACTTTTAAATATACGGTGTACATTTTCATCTATGACTTAACTGAGCAAAATTTGACGACATCAATACCATCTCTGATGGAGTGAGTTTATATATGATTCCCCTAGTGGCTTGGGATCATAGTTGATGTGCTTTTAGTAACTTTGAGGCCTCCCTCTACCGGCAGTTAAAGATACTATTTGAGAGGAGGGTCTGCCCGCGTCATATAAATGTGCGCAATTTCGTCTGGTGCGTAGACACATTAACTGTTCCTAAAAAAACTATATACTGCAATACAATGCACTACAAAGCGAATTGTGCACTCATAAAAGTATGCCGTGAAGAATATACGAAATGACATGTCAATGAACACTTATTTCACAATGAACATTTGTTTTTCTGTTATAGTAGACATATATGAATATTGTCACTCAATTATCGGAAAGCCAGACCAACGACAGCTGAGAAGGGACCAGAGGCCACACCCACTCATCCATCTCAGTCACTAACTGAGGGGATGATTAGGGAAGTGTCACTTGTCGCTGGCCGCCTCTTCCCCCTTCCCCTGCCGTCTGGAACCTTCGCGGTGATTCACTGAAACGAGAGACTTCGAGAAAATGGCGATATTCCTATAAAGAGGGCTGCAGTGAGTGAATTGAGTGAGTTCTTGTTGAGCTGTCATGAGGATCGCCCAGTGAAGGAACGGGCTGCATACGTGCATAGGAGGAGCCTACGTAATTGCGAGTGCAAAGTGGAACTGTAACGGACTGACTGGTGAATTGTAACTGTGTGCATTACGTAACTGTGTAATCGGCAAGTGTTCCGATTGTAATTCTGTGGAAATAAAGAACATTTTTGAGTGGTGCAATTGGACTTTTCATTTCACGAACCCACAAAGTCACAATATTGTAAACCTGTCACATAAAATAGAAATATTTCAATTTGGTCTCAATTCTTTTCTTTCACCCACAGCTTCCTCACAATGTAACTTCATTACAAATCAGAAAATGAGCAGAACATGTTCTAGAAATGAAAAATAATTAAGTGTTACAATATGTACAAGGCTTTTATACAAGTTTATACAAGAAAATATCTCTAGTACATGGTGTTATGTGTCCATTTTCTTATATTTATTTTCTCTCTTCCCCTTAAACACTCTCTGTATTGCGAGAAGGTATGCTTGAAGCCTTTCTGTCATAACATTATTTATTGCTTCTAGATTGGTACCAATCACTTTATAGCGTCCAGTGTCTCTCTCTTTGCCATTAGCTGATTCTGTATCCTGCAAATGTTTAATACACCTATTGGTTTTAAGAGACATAAGGACACTAACATTAATAGACATTTTAATTATGTGTAAGAATGACAAAAAGTTTATATCGTATTCTTATAAAACGTAAGACGTTTATGTTACAAACAAAAGTATGTCAATTTGACGTTACCTGGACACCTCTGACAACATTACACTCCGAGGGACCTGTCTGAATGCTGGATAGCTTTGCATAAACTCCTCTATACAGCGCAGTAATTTTAGTGCCGGTACGAAAGTAAAAAAAAAAAAAAAAATAAAAAAAAATAAAAAAAAAAAAAAAAAAAAAAGATAATAAAAAAATCAGAGCCCATCCTTCTTCCCAATCACACTTAGTACATAAATAGACTTTTTTCCTTTTCCCTTTTCATTTAAAAACAAAAAGAGGTGTTTTTTTAATTAGAAAAAAAAATTGTAAAAAAAAATAAATAAAATAGAAAAAAAGGCGTGACTTTCAAAGCGAGGGAAGCTCCAAATAATAAGTGTCATTAAAATAAGAGAGAATAATAAAAGAAAATAAAAAAAATAAAAAAAAATAAAAAAAGTAGACGCGGTGGTCTGTGTTCATATCCAGGGGAAGCTGTTTGTATTAGTTACGAGCGCAACCACACTGAGAGTGCTGTAATCTGCTTACTGTTCCACAAAAGTTACCGCTTCTTCTCCTTAGAGGGCACTATGATTTCAAGATAGACTCGCCAGTCAACTATGACGCCATTCTGGCTCAATCGGAGGGGAGGGTAGGATAACGAATAAAAATGAACACCGTGTATATATATATAGACGATTTGATTAAGAAATGGTATCAAGGCATTACCTCAGAAATAAAATTAAGGAAAAATAAATTTATAAATGTCTTAATTTATTCAGATGATGCTGTGATAATTCAGATTAGCAAAGCAAATTTACAAAGAGTGTTATTTAAATTGCATACAATAGGTAAATTATATAATTTAAAAATATCCCAAGAAAAACCTAAGGTAATGGCACAACACAGGGTAAACATAAAAGGAAAAGTTTGGCAGAGGTTTCCCAATTTAAATACTTGAGATGTGATATAAGTTTCCATAGAGATGATGCACAATGTAGGATTAGGATGTCAACACGGAGGGGATTTGGTACTAAGCCACCATGCTGGGACCATTGTGCCTATGCCCCCAAGTTGGGCACCCCCGGGAAGATGAATGAGGTGAGAGGAGACAAAGGCGGCCGACGTAAGTAGCCACGACAGTGCCGAGGGCAGTGTCTCTACAGTTTACTTAGAGACCTCCCCCGACAGTTCAGGGAGAGCGGACAAGCTCACATATTGTGGGACGGCTACGATCCCAGCAGCAGAGCCGAAGAATTCCTGGCTGACTGTCCCCAAATAGTCCCTGCAGAGGTCCGGAGATCGGCAACCAACCTACCGGAGGAGAAATTAGTTTACCTCAGAGCATATCTTTCTGTCATGAGCCGCCGAGACACCCGCCGACACTTCTACCCTGAAAGAGACCAATGGAGATGAAATGGTGAGACAGAAAATTCGAGGGAAATCATCATTATCAGTTTACATCGTCCCTCATCTGGTAGTCTCTTTCAGTCTGGATGTGTCTTGGTGCTGTATGGCAGGATGATATGCTCCTGGTAGACATTTCTTCCTCCGCTCTCCGGGCCGGCCTAGTGGGCAGTTTCGGGCCACGGTGGTTGGATTTTGCATCGCGAGGTTTACCCGAAGGTCCAAAGACTCAGGCCTCTGTCAACCCGGGAGAGATGGAAACTCCGGAGCTCTTTCCTTGGGGCAATACCTTGAGCCTATAAAGCACAAGATGGGATGGAAGTGGACACGCCACTTACGCGCGTCAACCCCGCAGGGAAGACTATCGAAAACCTCGGTGGGGCCGCCTGGTGGTCTAGCACACCTTCTACTAGCTATGCAGACTTGTACCCAGCACTTCTTAGGCAACGCTCTGTCCCCTCCGAGCGGCCGAAGCCTGGCCAGAGGTGCCTGATCTCCCAGGGGTATCGGGAACATACTGCCCCCTCAAGTCCGGCCCAATTCGAACAACTCCCATTCGGGAGGGGCTCGAATATTCGGCCCACGGTTTGCCAGGTAACGTCAGAAGTACCACGAGTGCGGGTCTGCAGCTGTCCCACCAAAGCAGCTGAAGGGGACGGATCCTGGATTGCATGGGAGTTTCCAACATGTCGATAGAAAGAATTCTGTACTTTACACTGTCATGACGCCTTTAGTCGTCCACCTCCTCTCTCCTCTAGCCTCATCCTTCTTCCTGGGATGCTGAGGCATGGGCACAATAGATTTTACGAGGGTGAGTAAAATGAAAACCTCAAATATTTTTAAATATCATTTATTTGGCAGAAGTGGTACAGAGCTGTACCACTTTACAACATAATGTCCCCTACGCTCAATGCAAGTCCTCCAGCGCTTACAAAGTGCATAAATGCCTTTGGAAAAAATTCCTTGGTAGTCCATGGTTTTGGTGATGAAGGATGCCGCCATTCCTTGCTCGCTCTCTTCGTTTCCGGTTGGTGAAAGTGAACCCTAGTTTCGTCCACAGTAAAGATTCTTGCAAGGAAGCCATCGCCTTCTCGTTCAAAGCGCCGAAGAGGTTCTTCACAAGCCTCAACACGCCGTTCTCTCATATCTGGAGTCAGCTGCCATGGCACCCATGGCCCGCCTCGGTAGCGTAGATGATAGCGTGTCTGCCTCACGTTCAAGAATTCCCGAGTTCGAATCTCGCTCAGGGTGAGTTACCTGGATAAGGTTTTTCTGGGGTTTTCCCTTATCCTGAAAGGCGAATGTTGGGTAACTTTAAGCTCTACGGACCCTGGGTTCATCAGAGTATTATTTCACCAATTCCATTCCTCGTCCGATATGACTTAACGTTGGAGGAAGTAAATTAAAAAAATGGCACCCATCTTATAGACACTTTGTGAAACTGGAGGACATCATGCACAATGAGGAGTGCTGACCCATGACTAATCTATAAACATGCTGCAATGTCATTCAGTGTCACTCGGTTTTCCTTCACTATGACTTCAACTGCTGCAATGTCACAACTCGTTGTGTCTGACCTGGACGTGGAGTATCTTCCACTGAAGTCACACCATTTGTACTTCCTACTCCATTCGTAGACTTGCTGCTGTGACAAACATGCATCACCGTACTGAACCTTCATTCGTCGATGAATTTCAATAGGTTTCACATGTTCACTACACAAAAAACGAATAACAGAACACTGATCTTCCCTGGTGCAAGTCGCAAGTGGGGCGGCCATCTTTATACTGATACTGCGACGGTATGTGTACATCTGCACTATGCTGCCTCCTACAGGCCATTATACCAGCAGACCAGCAGAAGAATCGAGTCATCCAGGTTTACCTGGACGGAGTGTTTGCTGCTCAGCAACTAGCCGCTTATTGCGGCTTTATCTGGGCAGTATAATAGAGTCGTCTTTGTCTCAGGCGGTTGTCTTCGGCTGTGGTATGTCTAGCCTTTTGCGCGCTGTTGCCCCGTGGGGGCTGTGCGCCCAGTGCTGCCTGCGCTCTTCCGCCTGCCTGGGAGGCTTCTGAGCACAGTTCGCTTAACAGGCGAGAGGGAAAGGAACAAATGTTTAGGTAATGGACCTACCAGGCCCATTTCTGGGCTTGGGGGTATGAAGTCAGGGGAATGTGGCCTTGTTCATTTCTGGTTACCCAAAGGATTTTTGGGCAACCGGCAGCTCGGTTGGCGGCGAGGAACCCTATGGTCGTAATGGTCAAGGGTGTTCATCAGATTATTATGATGGGAGTCTAACTTACTGAAGACGGTGCGGGATCTCTCCCGCACCACGTTCACAATGTACGGGACTTCGGAGTGCGTGTGAAGGATGTGGGACGGGAATCTACGTCCGGTATCGTAGATCATTCGCAGTGCCCTGTTCTGGGCGTACTGTAGTCTGTGAATAGTGGTGGGAGCCGCTGATCCCCAGATTTCGCAGCCGTACAGAATCAGGGGCGGTATAATCGCCCGATACAGGCGTAGCTTGAGGTGCGTTGGCATGGTGGATTTTAGTACAGAGTACTGCCTGAGTGTTGCATGTCCTTGTCCGGCTTTGACCCGGACATGAGCGGCGTAGGTTAGACCGCGATCGAGGAGGACGCCAAGGTATTTGGCAGAGGGAACCCAGGGGATTTGCCTCTACCTCAATCTCAGTGACCATTTCGGTCGCTTAGTTCGGACCTTAACGAGGAGAAGAGCGGAGCTCTTCTCGGGGCTAATGGCTATCCTCCACTTCTCACTCCAACGGCCAATGGCTCAGAGCTGGCACTGCAGCGGAAGATGACAATATCTTAGGTTTTTGTTACGTGCCATTATGAGGACGTCGTCAGCATATTGGCACGTAACAGTCTGTGGTTCTAGGGGGAAATCAGATACGTAGTCTGCAAAGAGTAACGGGGACAGTGCACTGCCTTCCGGGACTCCGGCGGCTATGGGTCTGATAGATGACAACCTCCTTCCACTCTCACACTGAACGTACGGTCTCCGAGGAAACTGCTAATCACGGCGAGATAGGGAGGAGATACGTTGGCCTCCCTGAGTTTGTACATTGGGCCCTGGTGCCATGTTGTGGCAAAGGCTTTCTCTACGTCTAGCAGCACCGCGACTGTCTTGAGGTTTTCCTGGAATCACAGGGCCGTCCTCTCGGCCAGACGTAGTAGCTGCTGGGTCGTGCACGCTGTTTATAGTACGCTTACCAAGTTAAAGGATAACGGCACGAAATTTCGATTTGTTATTACAGATTTAAGGTTTTTATTTGACTCACACTCGTTTCTGGTAGATGTACTGATCCCCTCCGTAAAACGTCATCCTATTCTATCGTAGAATAAAGTTGGCATACATTTCCCTTTTATAATGACCTAGGGACATATCGGATAATCATTTTACAAGTCAATTGATACGCACAAACGTAATGAAAGCCATTTTTGTTTAACTCTACATGACCATGTAATCCTCAAACAAGCTAATAGCATTTCCGTAACAGGATTAACTTGTATGTCCCAGTGTATAAACGAAGTGAACGTAATAGATAGAAAAACCATCGGATGTTCAGAGGTCAGTTCAAAACGGAAAACACAAATTACGAGCTGCATGGTAGCACACTCGAGATTCTGTTGAACAGTATATTTTTAATTTAAAATATTATCTCTGTGATATTGAGGTTTAATTAAAAGTCTCTCAGCACTTAAATAACTTTTGAAGCTTGTTGTTCGGGGCATGAAACTCGGCGTAAGAGGAGTGGCGTGTATAGCGAACCTTCAATTTGCCCTGTCTGTTCGGGCTTCCAATTTCACCGAACGTAACAAATAAAATCTCTTATTTTAAATGGAATGGAAGTACTTCTTTATTCGAGTAATGCCCATTATAAGATAATAACACCAATTTTTTATAAAAGAAAGGAAGAACTACAATTGTATTTTACTTATAACCAAATTATCACCTTCCATCTGAGACCGCCCTGAAAATAAGAGCTTATGCGAATACCAGAGCAGCCGTGGAACTAGTAGAATCCAGCAAGCGGATCTTCAACGACGTTCATCATCGTTTACTCCATAACTTACTTTCAGCTGCACCAAGTCGTTACAAGGGGTTGTAGTTATTTTCATTGTCGTCAATTCAAAAGAGTCATACATGTCAGGAGTACATGCACAACACCTAAAATATTAAAGCAATGTCTCGCCAAAGAGTAAATAAAATACGACAACTGTTACATTTATAAACAATCGCGCAACACATCCATAAAATTTGTACGGTAAGCACACGTGAAAAATGTAAACAGGTATAAGTGTACAGTTTATTGTCAAGTCCAAGTCCAATACTGACAGGCTGTTAACAGCCAGAAGGTTTTTGCTGCGTACCCACCCAGGTTTTGGGTCTGGCCGCAGGTTGATAATTTAGATAGGATGATGTGAGATTTTTTGTTGAGGAAATTTATTGAGGTAGCTTTTTGCTCCACTTTAATTTTGTACAGGATGCCAAATAGCTTTTTACAGTTTATTGCAGAGGTTCCACTCACATTAGTCCTGGACCCGTAGGACCAAGGACCCGAGGTTCCTTCAACCCGGGAGCGATGGATGCGCCGGGGTTTTTTCCATGGGGCAATACCTTGAGCCTAAAAAGCCCCCCCCCCACTGAGCACAACGTCAAGACGGGTGGAAGTGGATACACCACATATGCACGTCAACACCGCAGGCAAGACTATCGGAAACCTCGGTGGGGCCGCCTGGTGATCTAGCACACCATCTACTAGCTCTGCAGGCTAGTACCCGGGACTTGTTAGGCAACCCTCTACCCCCTCCGTGTGGCCGCAGCTTGGCCGGAGGTACATAATACCCCGTGAGTGTCGGGAACACTCTAACCCTCGAGTCCAACCCAATCCGAACAAGTCCTCGACGGGAGAGGCTCGGCAATGAGGCCCGAGGTTCCTCTAGTAACGTCAGAGGTACCACGAGTGCTAGGGGTCCACAGCGCCCGCACTTCGACAGCTGAAGGGGACGGATCCCCTCCTGTACGGGAGGCATAAGTTTACAGGTGTTTTTTTTGGCAATTTGCGTCCTCCAATGTTAAGTCATATCGGACGAGGAATAAAATCGGTGAATTGACGCTAAAAGGTGTCCGCGGTCCATGGAGCTTATAGATACCTGTCATTAGTCTCCCATGATATATATAAGGACGCTTAACTACTGCGCTCATCAGCGCCCTTTAAAAAACTAGTAATGGCTAAAGCCAGATATAAAACTTTCTAAAAACTATACAAGTGTAACAAAACCTATTAAAAATACACGTACATAGAAAACACCAATCAAAACCTACTAAAAATTTCGTTCACTAAATCCTAAACTCTAAACTAGACAAGAATCTATAAACCTTCACCACGGGTCTCCACGCACGGCCTACAAGTGGGTGGGCCTATTGACCGTCTCCCTCAACCACGAAGAGGAGCCCACACGAGGGAGACTGTTGGCTCGGGACCCCAGGCGCGCCAAACCCGTACCTACCGAAGTAGGCCCCTGTGGGGATTCGTCTCCCAGGATGAGGGGAGAAACCCGGAAAAACGTTATCGAGGTAGCTTGCCCTGACAGAGATTCGAACTCGGGACCTCTTGAACGTGAGGCAGACACCTACCATCTAGCTGCTGAGGTGGGCGTTTTAATTTTGGAAACTAGTAAAATTCAATGTGTGGGGTAATAATAGTGTAGTTATTCATTTACAACCTCACTAACTCGTTTCAGTGAGGTACGGCGTCCTTCATTGTTTACGCTGTTAAAAGTTGGAGCGGTTCCCCTCCTTGTGGCTTGGATTTATGTCACACGATGCGGTGACATATCTGAAGAAGTATTCGCCCCGCCGTGAGGTCTACGCCCCACACGCGCAAAAGTTTCGCGCTCCCTCGGTGTGGAGATGCTTGTAGGAGCCAAACCTTACCTTGATGTAGAAGCGATGAACCTTTCGTCTAAAAGCCGTGAAGATGATTTTTTCGAAGATTTCTATAAATCATCTCTCCGGCAGCTGCGGCGAGCGATGAGATGTGAAACTTCTCAGGCGTGGTTTCGACAAAAAGGGATTACACATTATGGCAAATATGGAATAAAATAATTAAAACAGTTTTAATGTACTTAGAATTATATTTCTCGACATCATTTTCTTGCTTTACATGCGACTTTTTCCACTGATGTATATAGCCCTTTACTATACATCAATTTTCTCCTTTTATTTATAAATGATGCAACGGTTTTTCACTTAAATTATTTATCGTAGCGTCGCGTCTTTGATGTACATTTTAAACGTTTACTAAACGTTCATAAATGATGAACTCCAATAGCTTCTCGTAGTTACAAGAAGTCTTTTAAAAAACACACGTCTAACCTCTTTGAGAGTTAAAGCCAGAAAAAATTTAAGAATAAAATCATTGGTTCTTCTTTCTGTTGTTGTTGCTAAGCCACCGCAATACTTAATTCGGATTGGTCTTACGTCACAATTTGGGATTTCAATAAACCTAAGCATTTGTTGCATCATCTATATGGCCTGCTTGGTTATTAACTTAAGTTGAATTACAGATGGCCATGTTTACCTAATATGTCCATATCAGCTTCAAAGTAATAGACGTACAGATGTTAATATTTTGTCTCTTCAGCTTTTTAGAGTTAAAATGCACGTGAACCTTTGGATAGCTCTACTCCAAAACTAGTTGATATATACCTTGAAAATAAATACAGTAGAAGATAAAACATTGGTAAACAAACTTAATGGAATGCAAAAGTTGGTAAAAGGCGGTGATGTGATAATGATAATGGCCCAGCTGCAGTTAGCCGCAACTAGATAATTCCCTGGCCTGCACATCCATGTTGCGGTGACCCTCGTTTCTCCAGCTAATGCTTTTTCCGCTTAACGGATTAAAATAACGCAGCGAAAAATACCTGAACATCAAGTTGGAAAGTCCTTGCGAAACATGGTTCTGTGTTGCTGGCTGTATTCTCTTAGACATAAAGCTTTTAAGTGAGCCTTGGTCTGTTTAAAAAAGGTTTTACTTTATTCTCTACATTTTAGATTCTAGAGATTAGGAACCTGTGAAAGGATAATCCGATGTGGAAGACCAAGTGTAACCAATATTACTTGTTTTAATATATATATATATATATATATATATATATATATATATATATATATATATATATATATATATATATATATATATATATATATGTAATACAAATTGACAAATTTCTTTCATTAATCGTGCTAGCGACAACTTATTATATCTAAAATGTAGAAGAATTTTGCGAGATTATTTGCCTCTTTAGCAAATGCTTAAAATTTCCTCAACCCTGCATAAGGCACAACTCAACACGCCGTTCTTTTACCATTTACGTACCACCATTTACCACAGTCAGATTTTGAACAGATGAATTTAAACGTGGCCATAAGAGCTTGGCAGACGATGAACGTGTAGATGACCACCGAATTAAAATGAGAGAGATAGCAGAGGCTATGAACATGTCAATTGAACGCATTTGTCACATACTAAATCAACATTTAGACATGAGAAAGCTGTCCACGCGTTGGTTGTCCCGTTTGCTCACGTTAGACGAAAATACGTGTTCGAATGAACATTTCCAATGCTCTGTCGGCGCAGTTTTGGCGCAATAATTCCAAGTTTCGGCGCCAATTACCTAGTATACATGAAACTTGGATACACCATTATAGGTCAGAAAAAGAGTCCAAACTGTGGCTTGAAAAGGGGGAACTGGCTCTAAAAAATCCAAAAATATTTTTTAGGTTGCAAGCTGATAGCGACTGTTGTTTGGGATAGTCAAGGAGTTATTTTAATCGATTATCCTCAAAAAGGAAAACCCACTATCGGGGTATACTGCGTATCATTGCTTGACAAGCTGAAGGCAGAACTTGTAGAAAAACGGTCACATTTGCAGAAAAAGAAAACCTTGTTTCACCAAGACAACGCACCGTCTCACACATCAGCGGTTGCAATGGCGAAAATCCACGAATTACGGTTTGAACTGCTTGACTCACCAGATCTAGTTACAAGCGACTTCATATTGTTCCCTCATCTAAAAATTGCACTTGGATGACAGAGATTTTCAAATGAAGAGGCAATCACCTTCATGAACAATTATTTTGCAGACAAAAACGCCAAGTACTATTTGGACGGGTTACAGAGATGGGAGCATTGATGAGAGAAGTATGTAGAGTTACAAGGAGACTATGTTGAAAAACGCCGAGTAGTATTTGGACGGGTTACAGAGATGAGAGCATCGCTGGGAGAAGTGTATAGAGTTACAAGGAGACTATGTTGAAAAACGTCGAGTACTATTTGGACGGGTTACAGAGATGAGAGCATCGCTGAGAGAAGTGTGTAGAGTTACAAGTAGACTATGTTGAAAACACCGAGTACTATTTGGACGGGTTACAGAGATGGGAACATCGCTGAGAGAAATGTGTAAAGCTACAAGGAGACTATGTTGAAAAACGCCGAGTAATTTTTGGACGGGTTACAGAGATGTTAGAATCGCTGGGAGAAGTGTGTAGAGCTACAAGGAGACTATGTTGAAAAACGCCGAGTACAATTTGGACGTGTTACAGAGATGGGAGCATCGTTGGGAGAAGTGTGTAGAGGTACAAGTAGACTATGTTATAAAACGCCGAGTACTATTTGGACGTGTTACAGAGATGGGAGCATCGTTGGGAGAAGTGTGTAGAGTTACAAGGAGACTATGCTGAAAAACGTCGAGTACTATTTGGACGTGTTACAGAGATGGGAGCATCGTTGGGAGAAGTGTGTAGAGTTACAAGTAGACTATGTTAAAAAACGCCGAGTACTATTTGGACGTGTTACAGAGATGGGAGCATCGTTGGGAGAAGTGTGTAGAGTTACAAGGAGACTATGCTGAAAAACGCCGAGTACTATTTGGACGTGTTACAGAGATGGGAGCATCGTTGAGAGAAGTGTGTAGAGTTACAAGTAGACTATGTTAAAAAACGCCGAGTACAATTTGGACGTGTTACAGAGATGGGAGCATCGTTGGGAGAAGTGTGTAGAGGTACAAGTAGACTATGTTAAAAAACGCCGAGTACTATTTGGACGTGTTACAGAGATGGGAGCATCGTTGGGAGAAGTGTGTAGAGTTACAAGGAGACTATGCTGAAAAACGTCGAGTACTATTTGGACGTGTTACAGAGATGGGAGCATCGTTGGGAGAAGTGTGTAGAGTTACAAGTAGACTATGTTAAAAAACGCCGAGTACTATTTGGACGTGTTACAGAGATGGGAGCATCGTTGGGAGAAGTGTGTAGAGTTACAAGTAGACTATGTTAAAAAACGCCGAGTACTATTTGGACGTGTTACAGAGATGAGAGCATCGTTGGGAGAAGTGTGTAGAGTTACAAGGAGACTATGCTGAAAAACGTCGAGTACTATTTGGACGTGTTACAGAGATGGGAGTGTCACTGAGAGAAATGCGTAGAGGTACAAGGAGACTATGTTGAAAACACCGAGTAATATTTGGACGGGTTACAGAGATGGTAACATCGCTGAGAGAAATGTGTAGAGCTACAAGGAGACTATGTTGAAAAACGCCGAGTACTATTTGGACGGGTTACAGAGATGGGAGCATCGCTGGGAGAAGTGTGTAGAGTTACAAGGAGACTATGTTGAAAAACGTCGAGTACTATTTGGACGGGTTACAGAGATGGAAACATCGCTGGGAGAAGTGTGTAGAGTTACAAGGAAAATAAAAAACTTCTGTGAAAATGTGCTATATCTCTATTAAGTCGGAAACCTTTGGCCATCCTCGTAGACATTAACATACAGATACAAGCTCACATAGATTTTCTCACCCTATAAAGTAACACTGAGCTCACTGTACCAGCAGGTAGCAGGCCCTTGTCCTTCTAAGGGATACGATGGGCTATCTTTTTTTTGTTTGTTATTTACATCCTCCAACGTCAAGTCATAAGGACGATGAATGAAATGGGTGAAATGATGCTCAAATGAGCCCGTTGTCCATGGAGCTTAGAGTTACCTGTCATTCGTCTTTTAGGATAAGGGAAAATCCCGGAAAAACCCTATCTGGGTAACTCGCCCTGACCGAGATTTGAACTCGGTACCCCTTGGACGTGAGGCAGACATGCTACCTTCATGCTACCGAGGCGGGCATGGGCTATCTTTAACATTATGCTATGATATGCTTGGCTATTTCAGATACAAGTCCTTAAACTATACCTCATTGAAGAAATACTCCAATTCTAATAGCAGTTTTAGTGATATCCTCGAAGGTAAAATAGTTTTAAAATTTATATGTTGATATAGATAGAGTTAGATTCATGGGAGAGACAAATAGAAGTCGAACTGAAATAGAAGTGAAAATCTTGGATAATTATCTTCGTGGTAAGTGTAGGGAAGAAAAGGTATGACGCGGGCATTAAGTGAAGAAAAAGCGAAGCTATCAAGTGCTCTAATGGAAGATAGCAGAAGTTAGCAGAATAAATGGCGCCATTATGTTGAAAGAATGTTCCCTGATTGCCGGAGCTGAAAGCGCGTTATTACAACGAGATGATATAGTACGTCGGAAAGCGAACTATTTCTTCTTCACTTTAGTTTGCGAGGCTTTTGTTACCGGAATGTAAGGAGAAGATGCCGTGATTAGTCTTTCCTTTCTACTTTTGCATGAAAAATTGTATTTCCTTAAATCGGAATTCTAATGCCACTTTTGAAGTGTCATTTCTTGTTCGCAATGGAGGTTTAAGCTATTTTTCTATAGAAGAACGAATGGTATAATTTAAGAATATGCATGGCACTGAAGTAATAATTCTATAGTAAGTGTTTCAGTGGTCAATGAATTTGAATACTTAGGGGTAATGTTGAATAACAATGGAAAGTGGGGAGCACACCTGAGCAAAGTGGAAGCAAATATTAGGGCGGCAATAAGTGGGATAAGAATGTACAATTATAGGCTAGAAATGACTCCCGTAGGGGATGGAATTTGCCCGTTTCAGCTGTCGTGGTGCAGGCGTAGCGGACCCTTAGCACTCGTGCTACCTCTGGCGTTACTAGAGCAACCTCGGGCTGAAATGTCGAGGTCCTCCCATCGGGGAGTTGTTCGGATTGGGTTTGACTCGAGGGGGCAGTGTGTTCCCGACACCCACGGGAAATTGGGTACCTCCGGCCAGGCTACGTCTGCCCGGAGGGGATAGAGGGTTGCCTCATAAGTCTCGGGTACTAGCCTACAGAGCTAGTAGATGGTGTGCTTGATCACCGGCGGCCCCACCGAGGTTTACGTTAGTCTTCCCTGCGGGGTTGACATGCGTAAGGGTTGTATCCACTTCCATCCAGTCTGGACGTTGTTGTCAACGTGGGGGCTTTTTGAGAAGTCAGTTATTGCCCTATGGAAAGAGGCCCGGACTTATCCATCGCTCCCAGGTTGAAGGAGGCTAGGGTCTTCGGACTTTAGGGTAGATCCTCTGCACACAATACAAGAAATGACAACTAGAGTTTAAAGAGAATGTATGAAGTACTAGTTCAATCCAAAATGTTGTATGCAGTGGAGATCTCGGGAGGGGCACAGAGGTAAACAAATCGGTGCACCAAAACTACAGAAGGTTTTGTAAAGAGCTACGAGTCTTACCAAGATCAGCACCTAGGGAAGTAGCTTTAGTAGAATTAGGAAACACAAGAAGAAATGGAATAATAATGGAAAGAATAATAAAATTTTTGTATAGGTGTTTAGCCAAAGAAGAAGGGGAAATAATGGAATTATGCATGAGACAGAAAAAGGAACTGGTGAACTGGAATAGTTGGTGGGCAGACATAGGAGGAATTATGAAAAAAAAAAAAAAAAAAAAATTAGAAATGGAGATTTATGAAGATTAGAGGAAAGGGATACAAGCGATGTGGGTAAATTAGTAAAATACAGAATAGAAGATATAGAAAGACCGCAAATATGGGGAAGTCTAGAAAATATGAAATCATTACAATTTTACAATAAAATAAAATGAAATTGGGGAAGAGAAGCATATGTAGATTACTGCAATAGGCAAGAGAGAGAAGGGTTAGCTTGGATGAGAACAGGAACAATATTCCTAAGAGGGATAAGAGGAAGGGAAAAGAGAATTTGTGAATTGTGTGGGGGAAAAGAAAGCAAAGAACACTATATAACAGAATGCGAGGAAGTTGAAATGAGGCGAAAAAGTTTTGGGAGGAAAAACGGGAGAAGTCAGAGAAGACTTTGTGGGTTGGTAGAATTTAAAGTCCAATTTGCAGAAATTAAAATCGTTCTTTATCTCCGTAGAAATGCACTGATCAATTCTCACGTAACAAAATTACGTCACATACACACCACAATCTACAAAGGTCGATGACAATAACAAACGACGTTCTTTTCAGCACTCGTTACAACAGCGCTCTTGTTACACCTTTACAACTGACTGCTGGCGTGTCACAATCGCTTATATATTTCATTCATAAATTCGAGAGCTTTCGAGGACAACCAAGAAACGCACTTTTCTGTGTCAATCACGATATGCCGGCAAGTCATTCACCTCTGTGATAGATTATCTGTCTCTTGTTTATCAGCGCTATCGTTAATTGTCGGCTCCTTGTGAATGATAGCCGCCTATCAGTTTTTTTTTTTTTTTTTTTTTTTTTTTTTTTTTTTTTTTTTTTTTTTTTTTTGCTCGCGACAGTACCTATAAAAGTGCTAACGGGCAGGCTGGAAAAGAAGGTGAGAGATATAGGTGAGTTGTTTCAGAAAGTAAAAGAAAAATGGGCCAGAAATGTAAAGAATATAAGAAAGGAAGATGAGGGGGAAGAAAGAGACTAATTAAGTAACAAGAAGGTATGGAGGTTAAGAGCTACCTGACAGAGCAGAGGACCATGGTGTCATGTAAGACTAGGTAGCAACAAGGTAAAGATAAATAAACGTAAAGAATATAAGAAAGGAAGATGAGGGGGAAGAAAGGGACTAATTAAGTAACAAGGAGACATGGAGGTTAAGAGCTACCTGACAGAGCAGAAGACCAGGGTGTCATGTAGGACAAGGTAGCAACAAGGTAAAGACAAATAAATGTAAAGAATATAAGAAAGGAAGATGAGGGGGAAGAAAGGGACTAATTAAGTAACAAGGAGACATGGAGGTTAAGAGCTACCTGACAGAGCAGAAGACCAGAGTGTCATGTAAGACAAGGTAGCAACAAGGTAAAGATAAATAAACGTAAAGAATATAAGAAAGGAAGATGAGGGGGAAGAAAGGGACTAATTAAGTAACAAGGAGACATGGAGGTTAAGAGCTACCTGACAGAGCAGAAGACCAGGGTGTCATGTAGGACAAGGTAGCAACAAGGTAAAGACAAATAAATGTAAAGAATATAAGAAAGGAAGATGAGGGGGAAGAAAGGGACTAATTAAGTAACAAGGAGACATGGAGGTTAAGAGCTACCTGACAGAGCAGAAGACCAGGGTGTCATGTAAGACATGGTAGCAACAAGGTAAAGACAAATAAATGTAAAGAATATAAAAAAGCAGGATGAGGGGGAAGAAGGAGTCTAATTAAATACAAAAAGTCTTTAAGGTTAAGAGCTATCTGGCAGAGCAGAAGGCTAGGGTGTCATGCAAGCCAAGGTAAATAACTCTAGCCAAAAGTTTTAAATTGTAATTTTTTGGAGTATGCACGATAAAAAGCAAATCTGATGTATTCTATTAGCCATGCTTTCTCAGTATACAGTTACCGAGGGGAATGACTCAGGCGGTTTCTTCTGTGTCCTGTTTCTGTACCCAATTTACACAGTGAAGGTGATGAAGAATCTATATTATATAAACTTCATTTGATATAATGAGCACTGGTCACAGGTGTCAATATAAATTAATTGAAAGGGAAACGTTTAACAAATTATTATTACACATTATTTCGTATATCACACCGATTCAATTATGGTGATAGGTCAATAAAGTGACATAACCCTTGGCTGGTAAAAATTGAGTTACATTCTTTTACTGGATGCCAAAGTTTGATGGGAAACATTCATCTTTGACATGGGTGTATTAGAAGGACATTTCTCAATTCCATGAATGAATGAACACGAACATTTTTGTACTTGGCTTTAGAAGGCCTTTCCCAGAAGCTGGTTGGTATCTGACAGTTCCATTAACGCCAGACACCTTCAGGGCTTACTCTTGAACACTAATTGCTTCGGCGTTGTCAACCCCAAGTCGCTATGCATATATCGGGGATCAGACTCGACCGTTCTTTCGCTGAGAACTTTAATGGTTTTGTTCATGACTTCTCTCCGACTATCAGCTGTTATGGAGAGACACTGTGAGCAATATACTCGCTTATAGAGATAACACAACACGACAGACAACAATTAAATAATATGCTTGATATTCATGTAGTACCGCCTACTAAAATAAGTTTATACCTGTCACTATCGTTATTTGTTTTTACAAAATCGTAACCTTCCTTCCATTCTTATTCTAATATAAAGATTTAAAAGGGCGTTTAAATATTTTTAGTAAACTTACTAGTGGGGACACAAAAGAACCGGATTATTTTCATAAAAACTTTATTGATGAACATTTTTACAAAATTACTTCATTCATCTACAAAACCTCGCGTATACAGGATGCCCTCCACGTTTTACACGCTTCTGGCGTTAACGTGGTGTGTGCATGGATCCCTGGTCACGTAGGCTTGCGGGGGAATGAAATGGCGGATTCGGCAGCCAAGACGGCTACCATGAAGACCAGGGTTCGAGTACCATCTGTGACATCGGAAGATTTTAGGGCCTGCTGGCGGGAAGAGTGGTCCGCTCTCCGCAATAACATACTTAGATCTGTGAAAGAACTTCCTATTCCCTGGGTAACCTCCTGTCGGTCATCTCGTCGCGAGGAGGTGAATTTGGCTCGGTTGCTTATTCGGCACTGCTTTTTTACTCATAGTTTTCTTTTTAAAAAGGAGCCTGCTCCACTGTGTCCGTTTTGCAAAGAAGCGTTATCTGTACGACACGTGCTGGTAGAGTGTTTTCACCTAGCAGACCTTAGGACGTCTCTGCAGCTGCCGGTCAGCTTTGCAGAAATGCTAGCGGACGATAACGCAGTAGTGGAGAAGGTATTTAGCTTCTTTTGTAGATTACGCTTTAGGATTTAGTGAAGGAAATTTTTAGTAGGTTTTGATTGATATTTCGTTTTCTTCTTTTCTATTTTTAAATATATGTATGTGTATGCAATTTTAATAGTTTTATTTATACCTTTATAGTTTTTGGAAATTTTTATATCTGGCTTTTGCCATGATCTGTTTTTGTAAGGCCGCTGATGACCGCCGTAGTTGATCGCCCTTTTACACATCATCATCATCATCATCATCATCATCATCATCATCATCATCATCATCATCATCATCATCATCATCATCATCATCATCATCATCATCATCATCATCATCATCATCATCATCATCATCATCATCATCATCATCATCACCATCTACAAAATACTGTCCATTACATGCAGTGCACTTGCCAAGTCTCTTTTCCCACTGTTGGAAGCATATTTGGAACTCTTTAAGTTTGATATTGTCCAGTGCCCTTTGCGAAGCTGTTTTTACCGCCTCCACATCGTCATAAACTAAACTATCCTCTAAAAACTATCTACAAAACTATCCTCAGTAGTGAAACAGGAATTTGTGTCCGTAGTTAATTTATCTACGTCTTCATCAGCCACACGTTAGGGCGCAATTTGGTACAGGATTTCTATGTTGGACGCACAATTCTTTCTCTTCTCGTATGAGTTTTTGCGGCTATCTACAGGATCTTACAAAAAGGTACGGCCAAACTTTCAGGAAACATTCCTCACACACAAAGAAAGAAAATATGTTATGCGGGCATGTGTCCGGAAACGCTTAATTTCCATGTTAGAGCTCATTTTATTACTTCTCTTCAAATCACATTAATCATGGAATGGAAACACATGACAACACAACGTACCAGCGTGACTTCAAACATTTTATTACAGGAAATGTTCAAAATTTCCTCCGTTAGCGAGGTTACATGCATCCGTCCTCCGTCGCATGGAATCCATGATGCGCTGATGCAGCCCTGGAGAATGGCGTATTGTATCACAGCCGTCCACAATACGAGCACGAAGAATCTCTACATTTGGTACCTGGGTTGTGTAGACAAGAGCTTTCAAATGCCCCCATAAATGAAAGTCAAGAGGGTTGAGGTCAGGAGAGCGTGGAGGCCATAAAATTGGTCCGCCTCTACAATCTATTGGTCACCGAATCTGTTGTTGAGAAGCGTACGAACACTTCGACTGGAATGTGCAGGAGCTCCATCGTGCATGAACCACAATGGGGTATTTTAACAATTGTCTGCACGAATGATTTCAATTTACATTTTAAGAGAAATACTAAAATGAGCTCTAACATGGCAATTTGGCGTTTCCGGTCACATGTCCACATAACGTATTTTCTTTCTTTATGTGTGAGGAATGTTTCCTGAAAGTTTGCCCGTACCTTTTTGTATCATCTTATTCTAAATAAGAGTCATGAGACATCTGTTTTTCAGGCGTGGTTGGGAATAAAGTTTCGGAGAAGTCAAATTCTGTAACTATTTAATTGTATTATTTAGATTACATTTTGCTTGAACTTCCTTTCCCAGTCACTTCCTACATGTCGATAAATTCTTACTTTGTTGCATTTATACAGATTCAAACTATTACTTAAATGTTCCTGATCTAGTATCACTATTCATCACACTCCACCATTACAACAAAAATCTCTCTCTATCAAGATTATTGATTTATCCTATCTTCATTTTGTGATTGGCCGATTTAATACCACGTCACAACATTACGTCATATTACGTCATACAATTATTACTTCGGCCAATCACACAATTACATACATTTTTACATATTTAAATTATTAAATATATTTACATAATCATTTGTTATAAATTTATAAACTTTTCATACTTCAAACATAACCCAAAAGTACTGTTACAGTGGGCAGCGCATCATCGTCGAAAATAAAGCGATGTACCTCCGCCAAATACTCACGATTATCCAAATCATATACCTGACTCATTTTCAAAGCTGCGATTCAAAGTAATAAATAAAGACACTCTCATTTACCTTGCAACAAAACAACCACTTATATCAGTATTATGTAACAATGACGTGGTTGGATCCAATAGCGGCGACAATGTGTAACGCGAGTTGGCGCGATGTATCTGACAGATACAACTGCACACACGTGATGGCGTGAGTGAGTGTGTGGTGTTTTAGGGCCCGTCGACAACAAGGTCATTTGGGCCCGAAGTTAACTGTAAGAACTAAAAGCTACACAAACTAAGTTAAAAAGTAAGATAAAATAAAACACTCAACTATTAAAAGCACATAAAAAAACTCATCCCAGTACTAAAAATTAAAAATCTCTAAAATTAATAAATATAAAATCCAAGTCAGACTTGTTTATTAAAACCGATTTTAGCAACAAACCGCAGTGACTTAACCACGGCCACTGGGTCGTCCCCTAAAACACCCAGCAAGTTAGTCCCCAAGCCTACTGACTGGTGAACGCGGGCGTACTGCTGGCAATCGAGTAATATATGCCGCACAGTGAGGCGTACTGCACATGGAGCACACACTGGGGCCGGTTCCCCTCTTAACAAATGACCATGAGTCGCTCGTGTGTGCCCAATTCTCAGCCGGGTGAGTATCACCTCGGCTCGTCGGTTATCCCTGCAGGAAGTTGGCCGGGGTTGTACGCTCTACTTTACCGCCCGGAGTTGTGTGCCTTCCAAAGATGTCCAGGATTGCTGCCAAGCAGATAGGAGTTAGCGACGGAAAAAACGTTGCACATCCTCGTATGGCACCGTAGTTGTTAAACTCCGGGGCAAACGGCAAGCGGACTTAGCAGCCGCGTCCGCCTCCTCGTTCCCGGAAGTCCCCACATGGCCTGGGGTCCAAGTAAAAACAAAATGGTATCCGCGACTGAGCATTTGCGAGATCTGGGCCTGTATTTTTAAAACAAGAGAGTGAGCGGCAGTGTGCTGTTGCAAGGCCTGAAGAGCACTTAGAGAGTCAGTGCAGACGATAAAAGAGCCAGGGGCTAACTTGCAAATAAAAAGGAGCAAATAGAAGATGCCATACAGTTCTGCTGAGAAGATCGAAGTGGAGTCCAGAAGTCGAAACTTATGAGCCTCACCGTTAATGAAGAACACGCAACCCGTAGTGTTACCTAACTGAGAACCGTCTGTAAAAACCGGAACATAGGGTAACGGCCCAGTAGTTTGGCAAAAAGTTGTTGAAACACCGAATGTGGAGTAGCGAGTCTAGAGTTGCTTAAAAGAGCGAGATCGAACTGCGCACGATCGAGCTGCCATGCAGGATAAGGGCAGATGGACGACCTCTCCACGCGAGGCATTCGGAGGCCATGCGAATGTAGGAGATCCCGTTTGCCTCGTTTGTAAACTTAGCATTAGGGAGAAATGACAAACTTACAGGAAAGAGTAACAAAGATATGATGGAAGATGTCCTGGCTCGACAAGCCCTTACATCTATTTATTGACATAATAATGAAACAAACTTAGGCCATTCACACTCACTTTCTTCTCAGGCAGCCAGTCAGGTGAAAAGATAATTAGATATCAACGTTTCGGGAGAGTACATGTCTCAAATCATCAGGATATTTATAAAATGTTATAGCCACAAATGAAATACTGGATATAACAGAACTATAACAAAGACAAAACACTATCAAAATTCTCATTACTGAACAAAAGAGTGTTTTCAGTAAATTAAATGCCAGATCAGGAGATGGCGTGTGTATATAGAGAACTGTGTCAAAGAGACATAACTACTTAACTTGATTATCAATCTGTATTGATCTTTGTTTCTTAATTCGACGAATTTCCATTTTTAAGGCCGGTTTCCAGGAGGAGCTGAACTGAAATCCGAGATCACGATTAAGCGTGCTCCTTTCAGGGGAAGTCGTCAAAGCCTCCTTAATTCTTCGCTCCCAGTAACTGTTGTATTTTGCCAAGATATACTTAGGTCATGTATCTCACAGATAAATCGCGACTAACGAAGGACTAAATAACTAAATGTAGCCACTTTAGCAATGACTTGAAAGTTCTACTGGCATGAAACTGAAATAAAAGTACTTTACGTATCTAATTGGGATCTGACAATGGACGAATTCCTTGAACGACTTCCAGTTCTAAATTTTTCTTTGATAATTCCTGCGTCACAAAAATATATTTTAAAGCTCAGCAATTATATTTTATTTGTTTTTGTTCACATATTAAAAACCAATGTCGCAAAGTATGATATGGAAGCTGTTTTCCTAAAGTTCGATAAATCGGGGTTATTGCTTTACTGCTTGAAGCACATTTAAAACCATTTACTGGTTCGTTTCTTTCAAAGGAACTATGGATCTTGTGACGAATAGCACTTTTAATAAATTTATCACCTGCAACTGGCTTCTTTATTTCTCGATTAGGCATTAATACTTGGCGCTGAAACACCGGTATACTCTGCTGACAAATATTAACGTTCTCCAATGCTGAAGGCGAATATTCTTCATACAACTTGCTAAACTCATTCAATATAATTTGTTTTTCACCACTTATTATCGGTTACCCTCCGTGATGCTGACATATTGCATGGAAGCAGTCACGTAAAACTAATTTTCCCCTTCTGTTCCCCTCTGATAGTTGGCCGTGCAGTGTCAAGAGATAACAGCACCAGCACTGCCAAGTATCTTCCTAAATGTCCCGCGTAATAACTTTATATATTTAACATTTCTTATATTTTTCTTATTTTATTCTAAATGCCTGAAATTAGGATTAGGATTAATGATTACACAGAAAATGAAGCTAGTTACAGTGGAGTAATAAATATCATACAAATAAAAATATTTAGCAATTATCTTCCGCTTAACTTAAGACATTGATGACAATATACTTCTATCTTCTTTTTGCTAGATTAATTTCAAGAGCATTTGCCCACATCTTCAGTCAACACACTTCGTTGTCAAGGATACCATGTATTTACGTATTACCAACATCTGAAGACGAAACAAACCTAAAAACAGAATCAATTGCCGGTATGTCAAAATTCTTTTCACAATTTTTACTTTGTAAAATAATATTTTTTATTTTTTGTCTTCAGAAGTTGGTAATACGTAAATATGTAAATACATGGTATCCTGACAACGAAGTGTGTTGACTGAAGATGTTGGCAAATGCTCATGAAATTAAGCTCGCAAAAAGAAGATAGAAGTATTGTCATCAACTTCTTAAGTTAAGTGGAAGATAATTACTGAATATTTTTATTTGTATAATATTAGGATTAATGTTTCATTACCGAGGGGATTCGGGACGTAGGCCACCATGCTGGGTCTATTTTTCCTGTGCCCCCAAGTGGGGACACCCCCGGGAGGAAGGATGAGGAGACAGAGGGTGCCCGACCCAAGGAGCCACATTACAGTGGGCTGTGTCCCTACCGTTTAGAGTCTGTTTAGTTAACGCGTGTGCACGTCGGCTGCTGCCTTTGACGAACCCTTATAATCGTTTTACAAGACAGACGCTCCTTCACGCCGTCCTTTCTGCAAGGTTGCCACCTTTCTCGATACGTCATGGGTATTGTACGAAGTTTCGTCAAAATAAATTATCTTATGTCCATTACTGCGAAACTTCCTTAGTTTTGACCATATATATAATATATATATAATATATAATATATATATATATATATATATATATATATATATATATATATATATATATATGGTCAAAACTAATATATATATCGTATTGCGAAACCTCCTTAAGTCAAGCTACAATTCTACTGGATTCCATAATAACCCTTAACTTATTCGAAGTGTGGTATTTGAAACCCAGCTCCTTTAGGAGACGGCGCAAAGTGCAGCGTCCATAAGGAAAATCACAAATTTCTTGCAAATGTGCAACCAATTCGTCTAAGGTGGGTGCTCTCCCTTTTGCATAGAATCTATAAATTTCTCGACGAATTAAATCGCATGTGAAATTATCTACTTTAGAGAAACGCTTCCTTTTGGTTTCATACTTGATCGGCGTCTTTGGTATTCCTTTCGTCACAATATTTTTTACTGTATTTCTGTGAATACCCAGAATTTATCATCAGATTCATTGCACGGCCCCTTACTAAGATTATTTGTCAGCACATATTTATATATGTTCAAAACAAGCTCTTGAATTTGCTTAGAAACAGTTCCCGTTATAACTTAGTTTTTGAGGCTTTTCCGGTAATATAACTCGGCTCATTTATTCACACTATTGTCATCACTGATTATTTTCACGTTACTGAAGGTTATCTACTACTTCATTTGCATTTACCACTGCATTTCCCTCCCACGGTCTCCACATCGTGACACACAACGAGTTTCTGCACGTAATGGAACAGACCAACTGGAAGTTGGAACTTTGGCAACTAAGACTCCACTTGGAGTAGACATGCAGCTGTCACTTCGAGAAAATCAGGGTTGCTATTGGTCCTCAACGACAGTGTTCCATTTCTGAAGTGTGTAGATAGATTTATGACGGTCATTAGTGGGCGGGAGGCTCGGGTTCCTTTGACTGGAAACTGCACATGCGTTAACTAAACAGACTTTACTTAGAGACCTCCCACGACAGCCCAGGACACGGACACGCTCTCCTACTATGGGACGGCAACGAGCCCAGCAGCCGAGCCCCAAAGGTCCCTGGATGGCGGTCGCGAAATGGTCCCAGCAGAGGAGGGGAGATCGGCAACCGACCTAACGGAGGAGGAAGTAGTTTTCCTCAGAGCATATCAACCTGCCATGCACCGCCGAGACTCCCGTCGACACTTCTACCCTGAAAGAGACCACCAGATGAGAGATGATATCAAATGATAATGGAGATGAAATGGAGGAACAAGAACTTCTGCGGATGTAATTAACCTACCCAGCATTCGCCTAGCGAGCCGGGAAACTCCCGAAAAAACCTATGGGTCAGGTAGGCCGGTCACGGCAATCGAACCCAGGCTCCCGAATGTGGGCCAAAGACGAAACCGCCTGAGCCATCCCACTCGATATTCCTGAATTTACAAAGTTGTCCCCCCTTTAACCTGGTGCCCAATTTAGAGTTTCTTTGTTCCTTAATATCAACAGGCTTCTTCTCCAGTTAAGAATGTCCGAGAATTTTAAATACTAAATGAGGCAATTGATATGTCTAATTATTTCAACAGTAGTTTTGCATCTTTCTGGACTGCCTCAAACATGAATAACATGTCTCACCTCTATGGGACATTATGCATATAAATGAGTTGATAAAAGCTCTGTTGAAGGTTTTTTACTTTCATTCCTCTATTATAGAAGTTGTGGTATATATTTAACAATTTTGTGTTATGTAAAATACATGTTTTGGGTAGCGCCCTGAAGTCTGGAAACAGTAGAGAAAGAGCACACACTTTTATCGACCTAGTTCGCGTGGCTGGCGTGTTTGCGTGATTTACTGAGGTAGGTACACGTGTAGACAGATATCCTACCGTGAAAGAGCACGTCAAGATACACTCAGCTCTTTATCACCTTAAAATATCCATGTGGCGTACGTCTAGTGTTTCGGCAACAAAACAAATGATGCAACTAATGAATCCATCCCTAAGTAACGAAACAAGATGCAAAATTTAACGACTTTTAGAGCCAAGATGTACTTATCACACAATATAGAGGAAGTAACGAGTTCTGAACTATTTAGGAACACACATAAACTATAAATACGAAACCGATTTTAAAACTAAACTAGCCATGTTTCAATAAATAAGAGCAGAGAAAACCCGAGTCTGAAAATAAATCTGAACTTAAACGAAGCAATGGCGGTGTCCGCTTTCCTTTATGGATGTGAAATATGGCAACGTTGATGTAGGCTGCTGTAATACACCCCTAAGACGAGTAAAAGGTTGTACCCTTTTGTATAATATCTCTAAGAAAAGAGTTGCAAATAATATCTCTGGGGTAACCAATTAAACACTATACGAGGTGCGTTCAATATATAACACCTATTATTTCAGAGTGGGACGAGATAGCAGCACTGTACATTGCATAAAACTCTTGTGGCAGCGACGAGAGTTAGAACTGTTTTTCGTAAATTCTTTCATGGAAGTGTTGAAAACAGTGTTGTTGTATAAATTAAATTAATTGGGAGTCGATTAATGACACAAAACAACACTTACTTTTAAATTTTCCCGGAACTAGTTTCTGAGGCCTTCCCTCTATCTTCTGCCGGACATCGACTGGTTCTCATTGGTGTAGCTGGCAATATTTTGTCATCGGTCTTCTCTGGTGGCGGTTCGAGGAACTTGCTGAACAAATCTTTCTGGGGGATGTCGAAATTGAATACTTTGTTCCTATTTTTTGAAATAAAAATATGTTCCCATGTGGACAGTTCTTCTTTTCCTGTTGTATGTTTTAGTAATTTTGGTTCTGGATTTATGTTGTGGTTTTTTTTTTCCCCAAAAATGCCTCACAACTGCTGATTTTTCTAATTGTTTGTATTTTATGTTCCTAAAGTGTTCCTTTGCTCTTGTTTCTAAATTTCTTTTGGTTTTTCCAATATAAATTTGACTACAGTCACAGCATTCAATTTGATATATACCAGATTTTTTGTTAGATGGAATGGCATCTTTGATGTTTGAGCAAATTAGATTTTTTAAGGAGTAATGGTTCACTGGACCTAGTTGAATGTTTTGTTTTTTGAAGACCTTTTTGAATTTATCAAAGGCCCATGGATGGTAAGTCAATTTTTTGAAGATCATTTTAGTTTGTGTAGCTGAGAGGGTTGTGGTTTCCTCTAGTAGTTTCTTCTTATTTGCTAAGTTCAGTTTTTTGTCTACTAGTGATTTGGGAAATTAATTTTTCTGTGCTATTTCAATAATTCTGTTGTATTCTATTTTGTATTCTTCTGCTGTGAGAGGGATGTTGACCAGTCTGTGTGCTAAACTATTAAAGATTGCCTGTTTGTGGGATCTTGGCTAATGGCTACAATACAAGAGGAGGAGACCAGAGGAAACCGATGACAAAATGTTGCCAGCTACACCAATGAGAACCAGTCGATGTCCGGCTGAAGATAGAGGGAAGGCCTCAGAAACTAGTTCCAGGAAAATTTAAAAGTAAGTGTTGTTTAGTGTCATTAATCGACTCCTAATTAATTTAATTAACAACTGCTTTTCGTACTTAAAATAGTAATATTTTCAATTCAAGAACAGCGTGCGATCATTCGTTTTCTCCAAGTTGTGGTGTAACACCTATTGAAAATCATCGGCAGTTGAGTGAGGCATGTGCTGATGGTACCATGAATGTGTCCAGTGTGCGTCCCTGGGTTCGACAGTTCAATGAAGGCGCAACTTCGTGTCACAACAAACCAAGACAGCTGGAGATATCACCTCCAAAATTAGCATTTCCGTGGGATCTGTACTCATAATCCTGCAAAAAGGTTTCATCCCGGCTATGGCATTGAATTGAATTTTTGAGTCTGGCTCTACCCTTTCCTAGTGTGTCCTATACACGGCTAGTGTGAAAGAACATAATTTCCATTGATGTGAAGTTGTTGCGTCATATGTTTTTGATGCGCGTGAAATAATATTTATCTCTAAGAAACAAAATCAATTATTGATGAGTATTATGGGAACTTAATGCAGAATTTGAGTGAATAATCTAGCAAAAAAGTGTTTTATTAATATAACGCAACAGCACGCAATCCATTATTGCGATATCCGAAATTAATGAGCTAGAAGCCTAAGTGCCTTTTCATGCAAATTATTCATCAGATTTATTCTGCTTTCTTGTTTTTGTTTAAAAATTTAAAGAACTTGGTAAAAGATATTCCAGCACTAAGGAGGTATAAGAAGGACATCCAGGCTATTGAACATTACTGGAAAATGTGCACAGAGCTGAACAATAAATGTGCTTCTTACATTTCTCTTTCAGTTGTCTTTGATTTGTTAGGTCTAGTTTGCTGTGGAGAGCCCAGGTCAACCCTCCTAGTGTTGGTTTCGTTTCCTCCTTGGAATATTGGACGTCACATTATTTGCAATGTTTAATAAAGGAGAAACTCACTTTCCTCCTTGGCACTGCGTTGAGATATATTTGACGTTTGGAAGTTTTGGGACGTAAAGACAGTTTGAAAACTGCAATTTTTATCAGACTGACGATTTTAACAACGATGGGTCGGCAGTGATATCGGCAGCAATAACCGACAGCAGTTTAGATTTCGCCTTTTACTGCAGTATTCGATTGTTAGCGCTGGACGTTTTAGTATTCATCAACCTCTTTTATTTATTCGGCGGCAAGACCTGCGGCAGTGCATTATTTGCATCAATTCCAACTCATTCCATAGCCTTCGGTCTGAATACAGTTACTGCTCCCTTGTGGAATGCATTTAGAATTTTGAATCGAACTGGCAGTTTGAGTGGCTGCGCTGCGCGTCCTGGTGGCGATAAGAAGATATCTCAGCACTTTTTGGGGACCTGTACTCAACTCTGTGGCCGTCCATTACTTGTAGATTGGTTGGTTGCAGTACATTTTTACGACGTTTCTCCTTCCGTGCATATCCCTTACCGTACCCACGACTCAAAACAAGAAATCCCAGAGGCAAATAATTAACTCTATTCTCTGTTTCATATAACCTTGCCCCGCTGAAATGTATCACTCCGCGTTCAACAACTCTCCCCCTCGCCCTAATTGGCTAATGCTTTCGCGTCATACGCCATAGGCGGTGCCTTCCCGTCATATTTAAACGTGCAGTAAATGTAATAATTGCCGGGAAGATAAATAAAATCATACAAATAAGGATAAGAAGGCATGCAAAAATACAAGTTTATAATGAACTGAAGAAATTGAAACAGAATGGCTGAGCAATGAAACTGAAAGAGTTTATATTGAAAGGCATTTGGCCTTTTCCAATGGGATTTTTTGAACCAGCACACATACCTTCCAAAAATGCTTGTCTTTCAGTCTTAAAAGTCGTGTCACACCATACTTTACTTTTCGTGTGTTCTTCGTGTATATTTAGCGATTTGTACCTCGGTGCAGTGTGGTTGTCCTTAAATAGCGTCTTCGCCACACAGCAATATCGCCTCTGTCTTTTAGCACATTTTTCTTGCCTCTTTTTTCATTCACAAATCCCAGCTGTATAAGCAATCTGCTGAAATTTGGTAAATCTGCATCCTCATTTACAGCAGACGAAATGTTACTTATGTTAGGGAGTTTGTTTCTAAACAAAAACTACACACATGACGACGCACAACTGTTTTCACGTATTTTCTCCGAGCACGCACTTTTGTTTATTCCTGCTTTTGCTTGGAGTGGTAAGTTTTCCGGTTTCATCAATTTCATGTCGCGATGTTCCTACGGATTTAACACTCACACCTGTAACTTCAGAGCAGAGCTGTTCGACTTCTCTCACTGCCAAAGACGAATTCTTCTCTGTGAGTGCATTAAACACATGCAACACAATTCTTTTTTCGCCTGTTTGTAAATAATTATCCTTGCGATACTTAAACGAAAAACTGGCGGTAGACTCTGCCATTATACATATAATACATGCGCAATAAACGATCAATAAAATAATTTAGCTCCCGAACTCTCGAATGGCGATGCATGACTAATCCAGTTCAAAACAAGGTCAGTAATAAAAGTCATAAACAAATGTCACCACTACCGCTAAATCACGTGCTGTCGTGCCATGTGCTTAGCAAAGGAAACTCCTCTTCGTTTAAGAATTAACATGCATTTCAGTTAAATAAACTCTGTTGCGTAATATATTTAATTAAAACAGTTACGAAAATATAAATTTGACAATTCTCTTCCAACATATAATGATATATCACCATGTTAAATAACGAACTAATTTTTACCGCACGACAGTCATTACCACAACAGCAACCAATGATAGGTGATTAGATCACGTGACTGTTAAGAGATACTGGGTAAGCTTACGTGAAACAAGGTTTGGCACGAGCGCACCCACCATTTTGATGGATGCGCTGCCTTAGAAGTCTTATTTCTTACTTTTATTTTTGCTATACTTACAATGTTCTACGAGTTTTAATAAATACTTATGACAAACACGTCCACAAAAAATTAAGCATTTTAGACTTTTCTAAAAACTGGTACAAACAACTCCTACTACAAGGACCGCCATGTCGACGGGTACGGAAGTGTGAATAATAGCCTTCGGATCTGTCAACATCTGTTGTTGTTTTTCTTCCTTATTGCTTTATGGCACTCTGCAGACTCTTGTCGGTGAGCAAGAGAGCTTTATTGCCCATGTGGTGCAATTCGTGCTGCAACTTATGAATTTAGAAGGTGTTGGAGCAAAAAACTTTCCGCTGGAGCTGTTATGGTTGAATATCTGGGGACAGGAACAAAATGGAAAGATTAAAATTCGCAAGCTTTCACGGCCGGCGTCAGTATGATGTAAAGTATTAACCGGGCTTGTGGGTCATAGTCTTCTGGGCTCCTTCTTCATCTTCCCAGACGTTTCGTCTGCGGCTGCGGCAGACATCTTCAGTGGCAGTGCGATCGGAGGGTCCTGGCGAAAGTATTAACAGGTGTTGGGCAACCAAGGATTCCACCTGCACCAATCAGACGTCAGCAGGACGAAGCACCGGTCTCTCTCAGATCCAGCCCCCCGATCCAATCACAGGTAGCTCTCCGGCCAGTTTCCGGTAGATATTCTGCGACCCAAAGAGAAAAAAAGCACAGTGGAGGATGGTCATTAGCCCGCAGAAGAGCTCCGCTCTCATGCTGGCTAAGACCCGTAGTTTGCGCCCGGAAGGAGACCTGCAGTTACGGCGGAGAAGAATCCCCTTGGTTCGAACCGCCAAATACCTGGGAATCCAAATGGAACGTGGCCTCACTTTCACTCCGCATGTCAGGGCAAAGGCTGGCCTCGGCCACGCTGCACTCAGGCAACTCTACCCCATCTTTCGATCCACCATGCCCATCCGCCTCAAACTGCGGACGTACCGTGCGATCGTCCCTCCTCTGATCCTGTATGGATGCGAGGTCTGGGGTTCGGTGGCTCATACCGCTCTCCGCAGGCTGCAAGCCGTACAGAACAGAGCCTTAAGGATGATCTACGGTACCGACCGCAGGTTTCCATCACACTTCCTGCACACACAGTCTGGCATACCATACGTCGAAGACGTCGTGCGTGAACGAACACGCACGTTGTATGCCAAGATCACTCCTCGCCCTAACCAGCTGGTGAATTCACTTGGTCAATACGACCACCGCCTCCCCAGGAGACGGAGGAGCTATCGTCTACCCAAGGACGCCCTTGGGTGGTAAAGTCTGGCTCTCTTCCTGCCCCTACCAAACACCGCCAGGTCACCGCGCGCCTTGGCCGCGGCAGGAAGGTTAACACCTGCAGTCGTGCCCTGGGGCGCACGCACGACCTGGTCTTACAATATCCAAAACCAATTCCCATCTGGTCTCTCGCTACTGGTTCCCCCTCTGCTTGACGGAACGCTAGCGACCGCACAAAGCAAGGTGGAACGGGCACTGTCCCCCCCTCTCTAGGGGGGAATATCCCGGTACCAGAAGCATCAGTAGAGGCCAACTGCGCCGTCTTACTAAACGACACGCAAGCTTACGCATAAACATTTATCTATCATACCTCACGGGTAAATCCGCACAGCGGATAGGTACCGTGCCGTGTAACCCTCCGCCCGGAAAACCCGGGCGTCCTGCACCTGCTCTTGGCTCTTGGCAAAAAGCACAGTTGATGTTGAGACTTCCACCAGGATACTGTGATCGCACTGCCACTGAAGAGGTCCACCGCAGCATCAGAAGAAACGTCTGGGAAGATGAAGAAGGAGCATAGTAGACCACAGTACACAAGCCTGGTTAATACTTTACATTATAACATCCACTGTATCCGAAGATTGTCGAAGCCTCCCGAAGCTTCATGGACCCTCGCGATGGTAAGGGAATTGTCCAGACGTTCCTCTGGCTCCTTCCCCGCCCCCGCCTCTCCCTCTGCAAGTGTCCATCGCTCATCGGCTTCATGGGCGTGGCTTGGATGCTATCTGTCTCTTTTACTTCTCGCTTTCCTCTCTCCCTCTCGCCTGGTGACAATATCTAGTTAGGAATCAGTTCCTTACGTCTTCTTTTCCAATCTTTAGGTTCCTTTTGGATATTTTAGGTATTTTTGAAGGTCTTTTTAAGTAGTTTACAGCTCCTCAACTTTCTAGTGCTACTAATGATACGTGCAATAAAATGATAAATAAGATAAGAAACTTTGGAATGGAAATACTGTAACCCTGTAGCTCCTGGACATTTACGAATTATAAACCCATAGGAAATCCTGAAAAGAATAAACGAAAACGCAATCAGAGAGGATAGTCCTAACGGAAATTGAACTGCAGTCTTTCCATTCACAAAACTGTGATAGAAAATTCTTAGTAACAGTGGAAGATCATTTCGGAACCGGTGTTAGCTATATCGTAGTGCTTAAATCCTATTTTTAGTTCTATTGGGTCCCAAGAACAAGAATCACTTGTGTTAACTGGGGTAGTAGGTCAATGTAAAAGATGTATTTAGTTCGGAAAACAGGTATTTTTATGTCACTGCCTCACGCATAGCATTTTCTGGGAACTGCAAGAATATTTATGCCTTCCGATCAATGACTGCGAGGCGTGTGCGCCTGTCACTTATCTGAAAATCGGATTTTAAACGACAGCGACTTGCTAGCGAAGTAGTTTCAGTGTTAGCTTTCTCCTTGTGGTTAGTGAAATATTTACGTTTTCAAAAATTTAAAATGAAAACATATAAACTTGAACCATTTCAAAAGCCCATAACTTTTGAACAAATAACAGGACACACGTGCAACTTTGGGATAATATAATACACAATTGAGAGATTACATTACACTATTTACATATCTGAGAAAATGTTGGAAATGTTCTCCACCAGCATCTATGAAGTTTTGGTCCCATTTTCTTTGATACGACTGCAGAAACTGAAGTTTATATGGGTAACTTTGTGGGTTCATGAAATTAAAAGTCCAATTGTACAAACTCAAAATGTTCTTTATTTCCACCGAATTACAGTTGAAACACTTGCCGATCACATAGAATTACTTAGCGCACACAATTACAATTCACCAGTTCGTCTGTCACAGGTACATTGCACGCTCACAGTTACGGACAACTCCTCTAATACACGTACACCGTCTTCCAGTCCCTCCACTCACTCGGTGCTCCTCACGACTGCTCGCCAAGAACTGAACTCTCGCAGGTACTGGCAGGCTGTGTTAGCCCGAAGATTGTTGCTGTGTGCCAACCAACATAGGATTTAACCACAGGTAGGATTTTCTTTCCGGGATGGTTTAGGATGGCTGTTTTTGTTTGAGGATGGAGGATTGATTTCGAGGTAGTTTATTACTCCTCTAGAAGGATAAAATGCTTTCCTTTAGCACCCTGGCGTTGAAGGATTTATTTTGATTTGAATTGAATTTTGTTAATTTTGAGACCAACAACTCTTGATAGATTTTGAAAGCTCCGCTTTTGCTGCTGCTGGAATTGCTCCGTGGTTACCTCGGATGCCCGCAAGCCATGCTGGGGACCCGGAAGAGTCGGTGACGACGTCTGGTTGGATGATAATCATCAGGAGATGATGTGCAAAGGTAACTGTTCGTATAATTTTGTAGCCCGGCGTCTAATTTCATCCTCCACGTATGGAAGACCCGAGGCTTCATGGAGGAACTGAACTCTCGGTCGCATCCTGCTTCTATTTATAGGTGGCTAAATGTTTCTAGAGAATTCTTTACCAAGGAGAGGGAAGATGTTCCGGAGATTTCGCGTTCTTTCAGGCGGCAGGAAGAGCAGGAAACGAAGACTCAGCCATCCCCGTGGTATTCCCTCTCTCCACCCTGCCAAGCCTCCGCAGGCGCCAGCTGATCGGCGAGGTTGCGGCCCCGATGCAACACGCCCCCCTCCACCGGTCATTCCCTCTCGCAGCCGACCGCAAGTTTGCCGATTGGGTAACAGTGTCTTCAAGACATTTGTGGAGCAGCTGGATGATATCGAATTGAGAGAAGGTTATTTCCAGCAAGATGGAGCAACGTGTCATACATCTAATGACACCATGGAACTTGTATCCAGTTTCTTTGATAATCAAATAATCTCAGAAGGTTAGTGGACCTCCAGATCCCCTGATCTAACCTCGCCGGATTTTGTCATGTGGGGGTACCTAAAAGGTAGAATGTACAAGAAAAGGCCACGGACAACTGATTTTCTCAAGGGATCTATTGGAACCGAAATAAGTAAAATTGGCAAAGATACTCTCCGTAAAACTTCAAAGAATATACATGTATAGATGCTGGTGGAGGACACTTCCAACATATTCTCTAATAATGGAAAGAGCTCCTTCTGAACGGCAACCAGAAGATCCGTGGATCAAATCCCGGCTATGTCATTGGATTTCTCAGTCTGACTAGCTTTCCATACTTTATCCTACCCACGGCTAGTGTGAAAGAACAATCAATTTCCATTAATTGACCCTATAGTGCTTAACTATAAAACCCGGGCCTTAAAGTACTTACACGTTGTAAGTCTCCACTTAGGTAGCTGTTTCATGTGTTTATGAGAACTCCTAGTGGTTTACCGGAAAAAACACGACTCATTTGGAGAATTAAATACCATGATTACTCCACGTGGAGTGGACATCTATCTGCCATTTGTGATTCCTGTAAATTCAATTGGTTGAAATGATGCGTTCACTGTTGCTTAGCACACATCTGGGCACTGTGGCACTTCCCCACTCACTCTTTCGAGAATAATCAGTGCGTTATCTGAGAGGTTTCTATTAACAAAATTAAAGCTAGGGAAACCGTTCGTACGAGGGCTGTTCAATAATGAATGGTCAGAATCTTTTACCGTCATAACTTTTCGCACTAATATTCAATCCTATTATACACTTTTAGCTTAATATGAAACAAACACGCCGTAGTAGTTTCATTGCTGGTACTCCTGGTTCCCGCCTGTGAGATCCACGCAAGTTCAGACATGTTCAGTATCACCTACCGCTGCAATGGATGTAAAACGCGAGGAACATTTTGCGGCTTTGAAATTCTGCTTTCGTCTCAACAATGTTACAGGAGGCCTATGGAGAGTCTGTTCTTGCCTACAGCACAGCTCGAAGATGGTTTAAAATGTATAAAGAGGGGAGACAATCAATTTCAAAGGAAGGTGGACTCGGTACTGCAGTTACTGCTCTTACGGAAGAAACCATCAACACTGCTGCTGCTACTGTGAGAGAGGATCGACGAATTACCTTAAGATCACTTTATGAAATACTGAACATTTCATTGAGGGCCACCAACACGTTGGTGACAGAAACATTACACATGAGACGTGTTTGTGCGCGATAGGTTCCAAGACTGTTGATTCCCTAACAAAAGCACATTCGCATGCACGTCTACATGCAGTTAAAGTAGATGTTAGAGGAAGATCCGGAGATTCTTTCAAACGTAATCACTGTTGATGAAACTTGGCTACATCATTTTGTTCCTGAGAGCAAACAGCAAAGTTCAGTGTGGAAAACTCCTTCATCACCAACCCCCCAAAAAGCAAAAGTGGTTGCTTCTGCTGGGAAAGTTATGGTCATCTCATTCTTTGATATTCATGGAATGGTTTATCAGAATGTTGTACCTGCACACACATTAGTAAGTGTAAAATACTACAGGAATGTCCTGAAAACATTGCAAGTCCATATCAATTGCAGAAGACCACATTTCCGTGAAGTAGGCTGGATGCTGCACCACGATAATGCGTGGCCGCATACTGCCAATGTTGTTGCTGAATAACTCGCAAAATACAAAGTGAGGTGCATTCCTCACCCTCCCTATAGTGCGGATTTAGTCCTATGTGACTTTTTTCTACTCCCTAACCTGAAGAAACGCCTTCGTGGTAGGCATTATCCAACATCAGAAGCAGTATTGTAGGCTGCGGTGGCGATTTTGAAGGATTTCTCAAAAAAAGGTTTCCAGCATGTCTTTGAAGACTGGCGGAAACACTGGGACAAGGGCAACGCATTCAGGGGAGACTATTTTGAGAGGTAGCGTCAAAATTATGAGGATGAGTAAAGATACGTTGTCAACAAATATTGTAATCATTCTTTATTGAGCAGCCCTTGTATCAGAGTCCATTCCAGCGCAGATTCACGTGGCTTTCAAGCATGTATTTTTGCTTAAATATCTATATTGAACTTTAAGATAGAATGGAATTCCTTTATTCTTACGGTAAAGTGCCTTGTTTTGTTCTCGTTTTTCTTATCTGGCAGAAGAGTTAATGGGATTACTTCAGAAGCCTAAATAATAACATTAACTCGTTCTGGTGGTGCCACGGTTTAGTTCCCAAGCTGTGGCATGGGAAAACTAAAATATAGAAGATAAAAAATGCAAACTTTACTCGTCGGATGGATTGTTCAGCACAACATATATTATTTACCACTAACCCCGCAAGACTCGGTTATCTCTCCCACCGTTCTGCGCACAGCAGAAAGCAATTTGTTCCGCCAACCAGAAGGGAAAGTTTGAAATATGCTGTTATTAATAGCATACCTATTCGTACAATACATCCTTTCAAAACTTTGACAGTATTTGGAGTATTTATGCATTATCCGTAGTCTAATTAGTAGGGTTAACTTTAGCATCAGAAGCTTCATCAATGGTAAAGTTCTATCTCTAATATCAAAGAGCTAATTGGAACTAGCTCCAGATACAGCCGTCGCATAGGCTGTGTATTAAAGCATTTATACAAAAAGACACTGTTCACTTCACTTTATTTTCTTTATGATACATCTAGGAATGATGTTAAAGAAGACGATGTCTTGTGTTCACAGCACCTTTCCTACCGTCAGTTAAAAAAAAAACTTAAGCTTGTAGGTACAATAGCTAGCTCCAATTCCGTTAATATAGAAAAAACTTTCAATGCCTCTTAAAACATTTCGTTGTACGTATGTGAACAATAGAGTGAGGTGAAGTTATAGTTCCTTACGAAGGGGGCCTCCAAATATAGCTTCATTTTTGTTTTCCATTAATACCAAGAAGTAAGAAAGGAAAAAAAAAAGGGAATTGCAGTAAAGTCTAATTTATTTGTCACGCATTCACTTATCTTTCCGAGAGAATTGATGAACCTTACACACAATTCAAGAGACTAGTTTAGGGAAACGTTTTTCGCATCTTCCTTCGCTTTGTTTTTGTTTCTGTCACAGTTGTCACTGTTAATGCCGTTGGGTGTCGTGTTGTTTTTTATTTGCTGCCAAACACTTACAATGAAATAATTTAAGGACGGAATCGATTCGCGGTATTCAAAAATTAACTATAGAATTTTTAATTTTTTAAATAAATACTTTCTTCCAAACCAGTAAATCTATTCCACCATTTATTGCTTTAATAAAACTGGGGAAATAATTGTATGTTTCGAGCACTTCATCAGGCAATTCCTACTAATTTTGGGTTGAGAAAAACAAATATGACAATGAAACTTTTTTACCTCCAGTTTCTACGATATACACAATGTGGAAGTATTACATATTAACGGATTGACAGAAAAGGATACATTTTAATTACATACATGCTAACAACAATGAAAGTGCATTTGATTTTTTTCTACATTGCTGAAAAAATGCTTCGTAGATAGTCGTGTCTGAAGAGAATCATGTGGTGGCCTATTTACTTCGTCGTCTTTTAGCTGGTCTCTTGTGACGGAGTTCCGCAGAATCCCTATGCAAAGACCAACAGTAATCCTTAAACATTACTTCATTCCAACGGCCCTGATATCTTTGTTCCATAACAGAAATGTCCTGATGGAATCTCTCCCCATTTTCATCACTAACAGCTCCACAACTAGGAGGGAAAAAGTCTAGGTAGGAGTGGAGAAAATGGATCTTAAGGGACATGCTGTATCCAAGGTTACGGTATTTCTGTAGGGGCACTGTCAACAAATGCTTGTAGTTGTCATCTCTTTTGTTGCCTAAAGTCCATGAGCAAACACCCTTGAAGGCTTCCCAATTTTTTTTCTTTCCCCGCCAAAATTTGGTCAAATGCAGGATCCTCTACACCGTCTCCTATTTGTGGTCCGACAAAAATGCATTCCTTAACTTTTTATCAGTTAATTTCCAAAATTTGCCTCTGATTGTGTTTTGTTATTTTACATATGTGCCAACTCCCAAAAGATTCCTCCAAATTTAAAATATTTACTCTGAAAAATGAAATGTCACTTTATTTTCAGAACAAGAACCAATCTATCATTTTTATAGTGATTTTTTAATTTAGCAAATGGAAATAATGTAAATTCAGTATATTTAAGCCCGAAACATTTTCATTGTTGCCCGGTGTAATTTAACTTCTGGATTTATTTCATGGTTAAATAACCCAAGTTGATCTGCCACGGACGAAATATCAGTCTGTCTATAATAATATTTTCTAAATGTTTCCTCAATCTGGTGTCTAACTTAGTTTGGTCCTTTCAATGCAAACCTCGTCGCAATCTCAACAATTAAATTCCAGATCAGAAACGTTACCTTTCTATAGAAAAATACAGAAATTTTTCATACGATATTCATTTTGAGGAACCAAAATTATATCGAACATTTAAACATTTATTTTTAAACTGTTCATTGGTCCAAGGATGCTAAGTAAATTTTTAAAATTATAATTATGTCTTATTTTTAGGAATAAGGCCATGAATTACATTTTTCTGTTTAAATGGTTCAATCTTTTTCTGTATAATGCATTTATTTAAAACCATTAGTCAAATTAATTCTCCATTTCGTTTTTCTGCTTATATTCTCGATTTAATTCCTCTATATTTAGGGGTATATGCATTAACTTTCAATTCAACTTTAAAATAACAAATTTACGTGGAAATAGGCCATTTTGTTACATTCGTTTCGGTCAGCGGATACTGTCGGCTACGCTTTGCTGAGCTGGACAAACTTAGTTTATTTTAGGGATTTATTTGAAATATTAAGAGCATGAGGCTTCTTTATAAAGTTGAATTATTATTTCTGGAAGTAAAGATGTGGAACCTCATAACGGGACATTGGACGCCAAGCCCGTAGCTTGCTAATTTTTCAGCGCGTTAATCAAGCAAGAATACAAAACACACCAATTCTAGACGTTGAACCCAGTAGTAAGGAATTGGCGATCAGCAGGTCTTAGGTTTAAACCAATATGACCGATGGAATGTTCTAGAAGCTTTTCTGCTGATCTAATGCGGAAAAGTCTCTATGTTCAGTGAATTGGCCCCCTCTATCACCGAGCGGGGTGGCTCGAAAGGTTTCGTCTATGGCGCGCATTTGGGAGGCACGGGTTTGATTCCAGTGGCCGACCTACGTGACCCAAGTGTTTTTTCGGGGTGTTTCCAATGTCGCTATGCGAATGCTGGGTAGGTTAATTACATACCCAAAATTTTCTGTTCCTGCATTTCATTTCTATTATTTCATATCATCTCCCATCTGGTGCCATCTTTCAGGGTAGAAGTGTCGGCAGGAGTCTCGGTGGTGCATGGTGGGATGATATGTTCTGAGGAAAACTACTTCGTCCTCCGGCAGGTCGGTTGTGGGTCTCCGCTCCTCTGCTGGGACTATTACGGGACCGCCAGCCAGGGACCTTTGGGGCTCGGATCACCTGCTTGGGACCATTAGGGCTCGGCTGCTGGGCTCGTTTCCGTCCCGCTGTGGGGGAGTGAGTTCAAAAAAAAAAAATGCCGAGATCTTGCTCTACAGCAAGACCTCGGCCTCCTTAATTCTGGGAGTCTGGTGCCTATTTTACAAACCAGACTGTGTTCCACACTTTATTCAATTTGAGTTACATTTGTTTTACAATGAGTATTTTGAGGTACCCTAGGAGTACTTACAATTAATTTTACATATAGATATTAATTAATTTCTAACATTAACTTATCCTAATTTCTAACTTTAGCTTAACCTAATTATTTCTGTCATCTCCGGTAGTTTGTCCTTGTCGAGAGTGTTTTTTAAGGTGTCTTCCATTGATGAATTCTTTCCTAGCCTTAATTGAGAAAGTGTTTGCCGCTTTGTCGAACCAAGTCCAGAGTCGTTTGTTTCTTATAATCTCGTAAATCGACTTGCCCTGTACGTACGACATCGCTGTAGTCCTATGTCGTATTGTCAGTGGACATTCCCATACAGCATGTTCCGGTGATTCGGTTGTTCCACATCGGCAGTTTTCTGTGTCTTTCAGGTGGAATCTGTGGAGGTAGCGGGAGTATGGACCATGACCAGTCAGATAATGTATTAGGCCCCTGGATGGTTGTAGGAATTCATTTTCAGGCGTTCCTCGATGTTTGGTTGTGCTCACGTCCCATTCTTGTTGCCATTCAGCGGTTAGTACTTCCTTAATTTCTAGCTCATCGCGCACTACTCCGCCAGCTAATTGTGCAGCCCGAATGTTGTTGTTCTTACGTAGCCAGTAGCATGCAGCTCTTCGGGGGAGTGAGTTCGTCGTCCTGGCCTGTCGGGGAAATTCTCTATACAAGAAAACTGCAGGGACCCTCCCCTCGCTACTGACGTGGTTTCTTGGGTCGCCTCCCGGGGGTGGGGCATAGGGACAATGGGCCCAGCATGGTGATCTACGTACCGAAGCCCATCCGCAATGAAATCCCAATTCCCCCTCTCTTTCGAGGTTATATTTTTGTACTTATAGTACCTAATGTACCACCTGTACTTGAACACTAGATTGAGACAGAGGGTTTATCAAATTATAGTCAGGATGAACTAGAATATTGTTTCTCTAAAGCCCCGCACCATCCCTGCCTACCATCTGAAATCCAGCTACGCTTCCCCAGTCGCCATCCCACCCCAGAGGTGCGACGTACGTTCGAGTCGCTGGCTTCTACCTACCTTAAGGGAGGACGTATGCAAATATTCAGGGTCTTACATAACTAGCCATAACATCCAAAGTTTTCAAGTTAGAGAAGTGAAACTTAGTGTACTCATTTAAGGTAATACAGTTAATACACACAATTGGTTTCATAATTTTCCATTGTTTATAACTAATGCTATATATTTTTCTATATGCAGAGATATTTACAAACTTAAGCCCACTTTTTTTTTCAAAAATTCACATATGCTATCTTTCTTAAATTTGATATGTTATTTTAAAACACACTAAAGTGAATTTCTTGGATTTATATTTCTTATTGAAGCCTTATAGAATTTAAAAGAAATGTTAATCATATGCATCCTTTAAAAATTAAAATAGTTTCATATATTTTGTATGATCACATTCCATCTAGAGCTTAATCTTAAATTCTAGAACCAACAAAATGTTGATTTTGGCAAAAGAAAGCTGTGTGCTAAATTGCATCACTATAGATGAAGTAGTTTGAGAGAAAAGTTGATTGAAGTTGTAGAAAACGCAAGGGAAAGGCAATTAAAAATACAATAAGTATTATTCAGTTTGCCTTTTAATTTTAGGTCAGAACTTCCCATATCCATAGTCTGTATCCTCATTCTGGTCTTCTTCAGCATTTCTTTTTAAATTCCTCTTCGTCTTGCTCAGGGGCGGCTGGTGGCTCTGAAAATCGGTGGTTCACAAATTTATCCATGCAATTTAATTTTTTTAAAGTAACGAAAGGTTGTTTAAGCCTACCACTATAGACTGCTGTATACACAAGTTAACGGTAATTCACAGCATATAACACAACATGCGTATTTCAGAAACACTCTAGAGCATAACACTCTTCTATTTATGCAGCTAAAAATGGACTTGATATCTCTTCATGTCAGACTTCAAGTGTACTTTGCAAGATTTCGTTCTGGATTGTCTTGGAGGTCCCCTTAAACACTGCAGCATTCTCCAGATAGGTTTTTCAGAACACAGTCTAGCTCTGCACTGAAGCTTATTAGTCCTCGAAAAATACCAGGATTGCTTGACGTAGCTGAATTATTGTGTCCTCGTAGAGCTAACTCAAAGGTTCCACAAAACTTAATGCAGTTAACAATAATGTTTAAAACATACCTATTTTGAGCCACTTTCTGGCTGTGTTCTTCAATTGTTCTCCGATATGCACTGTCCATCTGCTTTGCCAAGTGAGATTTGCGCTGGACAACACGGCGCTGGGGCGGGTTTTCTCCGGGATCTCCGGTTTCCCCCGCCATCTCATTCCACCGATGCTCCATCTTCATCTCATGTATCATAGTGCCATCGTCTGCGGTGCCGTATGTAGTATAAGCGGGCGTTAAACACCACACATTTCATTTAATTTCGCCATTATTTGTCCACGGATCTTCACCGCCAAAGAGAATGCAAGGAAAGCAAAACAGGCTATTTTTAATATTACAACCACGCTTCAAATTATATTTCTCATATACATTGTTGTTAAAGTTCCTGTTCAAATATCTTGTTTTTGTTTTGACTACCTATGTGATTTTTATATTTGGCGTGGGACTTCCAAGTCGCTTATTTTTGGTTTTTTCTTCTAAGCTCATTTATAAAAAGGATGTGCTGATAGACACTTTATGGAATTCATTGTTTCTCCTTATATAACACAATATACTAGTATTTAAATAAATCACTCTTATTCACTACTCAAAGTACGACACAGCTAACAAAACACGGCACAAAACATGTGGCTATGCTCTGGTACGTAATAGTAATCCGTGGTAATATTTGACCGATGCGAGCATTTTATATGAGAATAATAGGTGGCGCGGAAAACAGAAGGAGAAGGCTTGGCATTCACTATTCTCTGGCTGCTAGGTTAACCAACCTTATGCAGCCATAAGCCCCGCCCTTCCCCGCTACTTGCCTCGGCACACCCTAGGTTCATCCTGCCCTATACCTCCCCATTGTATACCAGTGGTTTGAAACTGAGAGTGAACTACTTGGCACCTGCAAACAATACAGCGCGCTGAGGGCCACTGCACTAGACAAGGTCGAACTGAACGCCAAATGGAACATGTCCTTGCATTAAAGGAAGACCCAGCATTTTGGTTGTAGCGCAAACATGCTACCCCATTGAGAAGCCGTCCCTGGCTTGCTTATTTCAGCATTAATTTCATAGCTTTTTCTGCACCAGCGATGCGAATGTTGTCGATACTCTGCATAATTGTATTTATAAACACACCAGGTTGATACCCTAACTGATGCATAACTTTCTTTCTGCCAACATTCCCATCATTAAACACTATTGCAGCATCAAATGTAGCAATTTTCACCACTATGGAAGACACAAATGATGCTTTGGGACAGCTTTTCCATATCAGACTGTTGAGGCTTTCATTTGGATTTTGTGTGTCTCCATAGACACATTTGTTTAGCAAGTCTGGGTGTGCTAACAATTGGTAGGTGGTCTTTATAGATTCCAAGACAGCTGATGGAAGACTATGTGTTGCTACTATGCTACTATGCAACACTAGGGCATTTAATTTTTTAAAGGTACATACAGACCGCGTACAGTTATAATATTTTGGTGTTTGATAGCTAATACTATATACTATTTTACAAAACAATAAAAATACATATTTTTTGAACATTTTCTCGTACATCCCCCCTTAAGATCAGAAATATGGTTTCCATCCCTTTACCTCCAAACTTTCTATGTATTTTCGTAATTTTGTGCCTAACAGTTGACAGACACATCAAATTTCCTAAAAAGTTCTTGGGCGCCAGTTTTTGTAACCCTTTTCTATAAATATAACTTCAATCTCTGTGCCTCTAACCCCCATTAGTAACTTAACCAAAGTTTTATTCTAAAATTTGACTGCGTTTAACTCTCTAAACATTTGAATATGTTCAATTCTACTCGCGTCCTCCCCGCATCATTATTTTGTTTACTAAGAAAGACTTTAAACCAAAAATCACAGAGGAAAGAAGGGAATAGAAAGAAAAAATTAATAAAGCAGTCAGATTACTCCACAGAACCCAAAGCACAACGTCCACAAATGAAATTGTTCAGTGTCTCTGTCCCTCTGTCATCTCTCCTGAAAACATGTTTTGCTCTTTTGGCATCGGATCCTGTCCTCTTTCCTTGAAGACATATTTGAGTGACTGCACAAATTCCACAGATGTTGCAATTTCCTTTTCCTGCTTTTCTTACTAACCCTTTTCACTGCTAGAAGAAAATTGCATCGATGACTGAGTTGCTAGCTCATTGCTAGTAACTGTCTGCTATAATCTGTTTCGAGCTAGAACGACATTACGGAAGGGAGAAAGGTAAAGACAGAGATAGTGTAAGTAAACTCTCTCAAATCTTTAAGAACAAAGAAGCAGTCTTAGCAGTGAACCTGTCCAGAAACAAAATCATTCCAAAGCATAGAGACACCAATGTAGCTGGTCAGTACACCGATAAAATATTGTCACCAGGTCATTGTTGATTAGAGGCAGCGCGGGTAACAATATCAAAGAGACGGCAGTGCAGTGTGGAGACAAAAGCTTGCCGAAATGGTGGGCGGGAACAGACGAATTTTCGCAAGAGTTCGCCAGGACATTGTTGTTTACCGTCTTCATTTCCTTCATTTCCGCGGCCAGGTTGTTATTCGCCGCTTCTGTTTTCGCAGCGAAGTTGTCATTTGCTGCTTTCATTTCCATCATCTTCACCAAAATCTTTTCCAACGCAGCCTCCATGTTATCCCACTCCTGACACCAATTGTGATTTTATGGGTTCGTGAAATCAAAAGTCCAAGTTACAAACACAAGAAATAGTACTTTATTACCGTATAAATACGCTTCGTACACATACACAATACAACATACAAGCTCAACAACACAGCCACTTACCCGCACGCGTTCGATTACCGACTGACTGACTCTCTTTGGCAGGCAGGCTGACTTTTTATAGTTTTTCTAACATTCCAAAAATTTCTCAAACAATCGAGACCGGCTAGAACAAAGGCGAACTCTTGCAAAATCCGTCTGCTCCCGCCCACCATTTCCGCAAGCTTTTGTCTCCACACTCCACTGCCGTCTCTTTGATCTTGTTACCCACGCTGCCTCCAATCAACAATGACCTGGCGACAATATACTGAGAGTATATCTACAGGATGTGGCACGTAAAACCGGCCCCTTAAGCCAAACGCGTAAAATGAACATAAAATGTAATGCAATATTGAACGTGACTATTCACCTTCACAGTGGGTGCT
>CM060952.1:207241641-207284141 GCA_030765055.1 Mantis religiosa | reverse complement strand
TGTTGAGACGAAAGCAGAATTTCAAAGCCGCATATTGTTCCTCGTGTGTTACCTCCATTGCAGCGGTAGGCGATACTGAACATGTTTGAACTTGCCTGATTCTCACAGCCGGGAACCAGGAGTAGCAATAATGAAACTACTACGGCATGTTTGTTTCACATTAAGCTAACAGAATATAAAAAGATTGAATTTTAGAGCGAAAAATTATGACCGTAAAAAAAATAATGATCATTATATATTGAAGAGCCCTCGTAATGTCGCTACTCAACGTAATCTCCAACGTCGACGACATGATTCCATGGCCACTACGAATGCTCAGTAGAAAGTAAAATATTTATATATTTCTTATTTTAAAGAAGGTTATAAGAATCATTACTAACACCCACAACAGATGCTCATGTAAAGATTTTTTAGAAGATTGAAGATATTAACGCTTCCTTGCATGTATATATTCTCGATCCTAAAATTCTTTGTATGTAATCGTGCCTTATTTGCAACAAATAATGTAATTCACAGAATAAACAATAAACAAAGTATAATATCTATTATCCCAGTGCTAAACTTTCTTGCTTCCAGAAAGGTATGTATTATGTAACTATCAAAATATTTGGCGCAGTTCCTAATGTTTTTAAAGCAAAAATTGATAATTTCGGTGCTTTTAAAAATGCTGTTAGAGAGTACCTTTGCTCAAAATCTTTTTATTCTGTACAAGGCTATCTGAAGGATAAATTGTACTGATAATGCTTCTGTAGCTCTATAAGTAGTATCTAACTATTCCAATGACCAATCATTACCAATAAATCTTTGATGGATGTTGAAAGTTTAGTTTTAATGTATATGTATTTCAGAAATAACAAGAATCGTATCCATTGCAAAAAGCTTGAGACGTACTGGTATAAGACAAGTGAACGCTGATTTAAAATGTGTTTGATTTTGTATCATATATAATTATCCCTGCTTTGTTTTCCATATTGTTTTTCATATTGCCTGTGTACTATATGTGTCTTATGTTAACTTTTGTACATATATACGCTATTAAACTTTATCTCTCTAGACATGTTCAATGTTCACAGCCTTTTCTGGCTACAAGTGAACCTACTGAACGCAAATCAATCTAATCTAATCTAATTCACAGCCTTCACCTATTTACTTTGGATTACAAAAATAAGTAGTTCATAAAATATAATTAACTTTAAACTTAATATTTAAACCATTTTCGTAATATACTGTGACTTTGTGGGTTCATGAAATTAAAAGTCCAATTGTACAAACTCAAAATGTTCTTTATTTCCACCGAATTACAGTTGAAACATTTGCCGATTACACAGAATTACGTAGCGCACACAATTACAATTCACCAGTTCGTCTGTCACAGGTCCACTCTACACTCACAATTACGTACAACTCCTCTGATACACGTACACAGTTTTCAAGTCCGTTCACTAACACGGCGCTCCTCACAGCTGCTCGCCAAGAACTGAGTTGACTCGCCCACTGCAGGCCTTATATAGGGAGATCGTTGTTTCTGGAAGTTTCGCGGTTCAGAGAATTATCCTGATTTTTTCAAACGGCAGGGGGAGGGGAAAGAGATGGCTAGTGATGTTTTTCCAACCATCCCCTCGTTAGCGCTACAAGATAAATGGGTGGGTGTGAGCGAATGCTTCCCGTTACTCAGCCGTCAGTTGGTCGTGCCTTCCGATATTTGGGTGACAATATGAATATTCATGTTGTAATTGTATACAATACAATTAGTATTGTATACAATACAATACAGTTAGTGAACTGTATTATTATAAAACTTTGGAGAATTCAGTTTGCGCTCCTTTACGTCTAGCGCCACGAACACTTGCAAGTGTGCGAGAGAGAGGGAAATATAAAAATAGTGGGGATAACGAGGTGGCAACGCTGAAGGCTCTAACTCGTCTGATTCACTACAGGCGAGAACTCTTCCATTTTAAAACATATAATAGACACCTTCTTGCCTCTTAGCACAGTACTTATTTAGCGGGTGGACAAGGTGGATCTCAGCCCCAGTGAGTCTGTTGGGGTCCAATTTGCACTAATTTTCTAAAACTGTGACAAAAATCCTTCATATTTAATACATATTTGAACCATTTGTTATGATCCTAGCCCATAATCTGATCATTTCAACTAATAAAGGGGTAGAGCCAGAATGAAAAATTCAATGCCGTAGCCGGGATTTGAACCACGGATCTTCTGGTTTCCGTCCAGCCGCTCTAACCATTTGAGCAAGTTGTCTCATGTGTTTATGAAAACTCCTAGTGGTTTAATGGGAGAAACACGAGTCAGTTGGAGAACTTAATGTCACGTTGGCACGTTAGCCATAGTAGCTCAAATGGTTATAGCGGCTGGACTGAAACCAGAAGATCCGTGGTTCAAATCCCGGCTATGGCATTGAATCTTTCATTCTGGCTCTACCCCTTCAAAGTGCGTCCTACACACGGCTAGTGTGAAAGAACAATTGTTTTCCATTTCAACTAATGTTTGTAACTGCCCTATCCTTTCAGGACTTTTTTAGCACATAAAAGCATACAAGTTGTGGGAATGTTCTTGTTTATGAATTTGCAATCTACCCACGAGTTACATAATTAAAGTAGTTGTAAGCTTCCAAAATTGCCTCTTAATCTACCACGAAAACATTAATAGCTGCCGCTCGAAGCTTTAATGCATGGAATATTACACAACATCCGTTTTATTAATCCTAACAAATGCTCGCTTGTTCCTGCTGAAATGCTTCTAGGGTATATACAAACATAACTCCTGGTTTAGGACTCTCAACACTCGAGCTTTCATGACCTCCTATTTAAGAAGTAATAGTGTCAATAAATCCTCGTTTATACCGGAGGAGCTTGGAAATTATGTTGATAATGTAGGTAGAGAGCAAAGGTATTTCTGGTGACTAAACGTAGCGACTGCTGTAAAGGTGCCATGCAGTTTAATTGCTCCAGTAATGAGACCTAAACAAGTATGAGAGTTGATTATGCTGGTAACTGGATAATTAACAAGCGGTTTTCGACAAAATCGATACTTTATAGGGTTACTGAAGTTGTACACCGGAGATGAACCAATCAGCGTTAGCAGCAGATTTTGTACCTGCAAGAAGAGCAACTCTCTTTTAAGAGAAAATGTGTATGATGAAGAACAAACTTACTGAAGCATTTCAATAGGTCATAGCTCTTAAACACAAGTGCAACTTTGCGAAAATATGACTCACAACTCGGAGATTACATTACACTATTTACATCTGAGAAAAAAATATTGGAATTTTGTTCCACCAACATCTATACATGTTTACACTCGTCTAACCATATTCTCTGAAAAGGTAGAGTCACACTGAAAAGTTCAATACCATAGCCGAGATTTGAGCCATGGATCTTCTGGTCTCCCTCCAGCCTCTCTAACCATTGAGCTACTATGGCCAACGTACCGATATGACATTAAATTCTCCAACTGACTCGTATTTTTCTCGGTAAACCACTCAGAAGTTCTCATAAACACGAGACAACTACCTTAAATGCCGACTTACAACGTATAAATACTTTAAGGACCGGGTTAAATTAATTGTTCTTTCAAACTGGCCGTGTGTACGCTAAAGTACGCAAATATAGAGTCAGACTGAACAATTGAATGCCATGGACGGGATTTGAACCACGGATCTTCTGATCTCCTTCCAGCCGCTCTAACCATTGAGCTACTGTGATCAACGTACGATATGATATTAAATTTTCCAACTGGCTCGTGTTATTCCGGATTTTTACTTTTTATTTCATATTTATCTTTTATCGTATTTTTATTTACATTTTAATGTCATAACGGCACGTTGGCTACAGTAGCTCAAAGGTTATAGCAGCTGGACGGAGGCCAGAAGATCCGTGGTTCAAATCCTGACTATGGCATTGTATTTTTCAGTCTGACTATCTTTCAGCACACACCCTGCCAGTGTGAAAGAACAATTAACTTCCATTAATTGATCTAATAATGGTTAACTATAAAGCCCGGGCCTTAAAGTACTTACACGTTGTAAGTCGCCATTAAGGTAGCTGTCTCATGTGTTTATGAGAACTCCTAGTGGTTAACTATAAAGCCCGGACCTTAAAGTACTTACACGTTGTAAGTCGCCATTAAGGTAGCTGTCTCATGTGTTTATGAGAACTCCTAGTGGTTAACTATAAAGCCCGGACCTTAAAGTACTTACACGTTGTAAGTCGTCATTAAGGTAGTTGTCTCATGTGTTTATGAGAACTCCTAGTGGTTAACTATAAAGCCCGGGCCTTAAAGTACTTACACGTTGTAAGTCGCCATTAAGGTAGCTGTCTCATGTGTTTATGAGAACTCCTAGTGGTTTACTATAAAGCCCGGGCCTTAAAGTACTTACACGTTGTAAGTCGCCATTAAGGTAGCTGTCTCATGTGTTTATGAAATGTGTAGTAGGGTAGTGTTTAACTGCCGCTTTTACTACATACGGCGCCGCAGACGGTGACACTGATGGTACATGAGATGAAGATGGAGCACCGGTGGAAGTAGATGGCGGGGGTGACCGGAGGTCCCGGTGGAAACCCGCCCCAGCGCCATGTTGTCCACTACAAATCTCACTTTGCGGTCGCCTGGGATCGAAACTGGGTCGGTTTGGTGAGAGCCAAGTGGTCTAACCACTGTGCCACGGCGCGGCCATGTGTTTATAAGAACTCCTAGTGGTTTACCGGAAAAAATACGAGTCAGTTGGAGAATTTAATGTCATAATGGCACGTTGGCCATAGAAGCTCATTGGTTAGAGCGACTGGAAGGAGGCCAGAACATCCGTGGTTCAAATCCTGGCTATTTCATTGCATTTTTCAGTCTTACTCTACCTTTTAGACTACACTCGGCCAGTGTAATAGAACAATTAATTTCCATTAATTGACCAAATAGTGCTTAAGTATAAAGCCCGGGTACTTACGGTGTAAGTTGCCATTAAGGTAGATGTCTAATGTGTGCATCTGAACTCCTAAGTGGTTTACCGGGAAAATACGAGTCAGTAGGAGAATTTAATGCCATGTCGGTACGTTGGCCATAGTAGCTCAACGGTTAAAGTGGCTGCATGTAGACCAGAAGATTCGTGGTTCAAATTCCGTCTATGGCATTGAATTTTTCAGGCTGAATCTAACTTTCCATACTTTAGCCTATACACGGTTAGAGTGAAGTAACAATTAATTTCGATATTCTCTGAAGTTTTACGGAGAGTATCGTCGCCAATTTTACTTATTTCGGTTCGAATAGATTGCCCGAGAACTTCACTAGGGGATTGTACACTATTGTGGGGATCTGGGACCACAGAAATTTTGAGATTATTCGATTATCAAAGAAACTGGTTACAAGTTCCATGGTGTCATTAGATGTATGGCACGTTGCTACATCTTGCTGGAAATAACCTTCTCTCAATTCAATATCATCCAGCTGCTCCACAAATGTCTTGAAGATACCCATATAAACTTCAGTGTCTACAGTCGTAGCAAAGAAATTGTCAACAACTGTCAGTGTTGTCAGTTCCCCCAGAACCACTGAGATCATTAAAGCAAGCTGCTGCATTCTACGAGATTTCAAAGGAAGATTACAGCCTTCTGAAATGGTTCAGATTTATATAGATCACTCTCTACCAAATGGAGTTACGAAAGCATATAATTCATTCCCATCTTTCTAAGTGTTTGTGTGGTATTTATTGCTCTTTTTTAACTACCAGTTTCAAAATTTAATAGAATCCTGAGCTTTATTGCAGCGCGAATTACTTAATATGATACATAATTTAATCTACTTTTTCTTCTTTTGCTCCATCTTTTAATTTTTCATCTTTTGTTTGGAACAAAACATTTTACAAAGAACCGCCAGCTAGCCCCAGGCGTTTTATCAAAACAGAAGATTAAAGAAGTTGCAGTTATATAAGAGGGCTCTTCACTAAAGAATGATCACAACTTTTTGACAATCTTCCTTGACTCATCCTCATAATTTCATGGTTCTTCTCAAAATAGTCTCCCCTGAATGCGATGCACTTGTCCCAGCGTTTCTGTCAGTCTTCAAAGTCATGATGGAAACCATTTTTGAGAGATCCTACAAAATTGCTTCCGCGGCCTTCACCACTGCTTCTGATGATGGATAATGTCTCCCACGAAGGCGTTTCTTCAAGTTAGAATAGGAAATGGTAGCATGCGGCTAAATCCGGACTATAGGGAGGGTGAGGGATGCACTTCACTATGATTTTTGCAAGATATTCAGCAACAAAATTGGCAATGTGCGGCCGCGCGTTATATTGGTGCAGCATCCAGCCTGCTTCACGAAAATGTGGCCTTTTGCGCCTATTATAGACTTGCAATGTTTTCAGGACATCCCTGTAGTATTGTCCAGTTACTGATGTGTGTGCAGGTACAACATGCTGATAAACCATTCCATGAATATCAAAGAATGAGATGACCATACCTTTCCCAGCAGAAGCAACCACTTTTGCCTTTTTGGTGGGTTGGTAACGAAGGAGATTTCCACACTGAGCTTTGCTGTTTGCTCTCAGGATCAAAATGATGTAGCCAAGTTTCATCAGCAGTGATTACGTTTGAAAGAAACTCCCGATCTTCCTCTAACATCAACTTTAACTGCATGCGGACCTGCATGTGAATGTCCTTTTGTTCGGGAATCAACAGTCTTGGAACCCATCGTGCACAAACACGTCTCATGTGTAATGTTTCTGACACCAACGTGTCTACTACCTTGGTAGCGTGGTGGTAGCATGTCTGTCTTACGTTCAAGAGGTCCCGAGTTCGCATCTCGATCAGGGTGAGTTACCTGGATAAAGTTTTTTCCAGGGTTTTCCCTTATCCTGTAAGACGAATGTCAGGTAATTCTAAGCCCCATGGACCCCGGACTCATTTGAGCATCTTTTCTTCCATTCCATCCATCGTCCGATATGGCTTAACGTTGGAGGACGTAAATTACAAAAAAGGAGAAGAAAAGAAAACCAACGAGAGGGTGGCACCCAATGAAATGTTGATAATTTCAAAAAGTGATCTTAAGGTATTTCGTCGATTCCCTCTCACAATGGCAGCAACAGTGTTGATGTTTTCGTTCGTAAGAGCAGTAACTGGAGCACCGGGTCAACCTTCCTTTGAAATTGATTGTCTCCCCTCTTTAAAAATTTTAAACCACCTTCGAGCTGTGCTGTAGTGAAGAACAGGCTGTCCATAGGCCTCCTATAAAATTTTTTAGACCCCAAATGAAGATTTGTTGAGACGAAGGCAGAATTTAAAAGCCGCATATTCTTCTTCGCGTGTTACCTCTATTGCAGCGGTACGAGATACTGAACATGTCTGAACTTGTCTGGTTCTCATAGGCGGGAAGCAGGAGTACCAACAATGAAACTACTACGGCGTGTTTATTTTACATTAAGCTAACAGAATATAATAAATTTGAATTTCAGTGTGAAAAATTGTAACCGTAAAAACTTATAATCTTTCCTTATTGAACAGCTCTCGTATTTTATATACGAAGCATCGATAAACTTTGTACCTTTATAAGAAGTTTATACCAAGCAGCACAGTTGTTTACTGTCTTGTACCACCTGGTATCATCGCTTTCTGCTACACACTCGAATACAGCAGCAAGACTTCAAATACTCTGGCAAGTTGAAATGAGGAGAAAGCTTTTCCATTTTACAGTCTCAAGTGGGCACTTCACTTAAACATGATGCTTTTATGCATTTTCTCTCGAGAAAAGTACAGCATGTCCATTACAGGTACGCTGTAGGAATATCCTGGTGTTTATTCTTTTATTCTTAATATGTTGTACTTTGAGAAGCAATTTAAGTTATCCTTTTTCAGTGTGCACTTTAAAAGATGAAATATAATCCGTGGTTCCAAGCTTTGTAGTATGTCTTACATTCCTTTTTGACTAGATAGCAAAATTTCCGAAAGGTTCGTAGGACAAACACAGTAGGTTTATACAACTGTGGAGACAGGTAATATAGATACTATGTCATAAGTATGAGCCGTGTCCCTAAAAAAGTTCTCCAAGGCTCTGGAGCCGTGACGAACGCTATTACGCGAGATCCGGCAACACTGCCGTGTAGCATGGTTTCGCCCCTTCAAATCTCCACCAGAACGAACCCATTGCAACCATTAGTCTTGACTGGGCAGTCGTTTTCGATGGAGCTTCCTATCACTTCCGTCGCCAAGTTGAGTTGCGTGCAGTGATCCGTTTTTTGAGTGCCACGTGCTCTACCCCCACTGAAATGTATCGTCAGTTAAGCGAAGTCTATGGGCCACAGTGCATAGTCGTTCAAAACGTACCAAAGTGGGTCAGAGAATTCAAAGACCCGTATAGACGTCCATGACCAACAGCGTTCTGGTCGGCCTTCGGTTTCAGCCGAAACAATTCCAAAAGTGAAGCAAGAAATGCTTAAAGATCGGTGTGTGACAGCTGGCGATCTGTGCGAACTTATCCCTGAAGTCAGTGCATTAATACACTGAATAATGTGGCCTATGCAGACAATCTCTTGTTATTAGTGGAAGGTGATAGTCACTTGGAGTTAGAAATAAAAGCCAATTTAACTATGAAACAACTGCCTCCTTTGTGTAAGGAATCTAAATTATTTATTGCACCACAAAAATCATCATAAACTCTATCTAAAGGAGCCTTAAAAAGTAACCCAATTATCAAAATAAATAATGATAATATTAAAAGAAGGAAAGTTATTAAATATCTAGGAGTATTTTTAGATTAAAAATATATTACGATACACATCTAAAAGAAGTAACAAATAAGGCTAGGAAAATAATTATTAAATTATCAACATTGACTAAAAGGACTTTGAAACTACCTACGGATACAGTAAAAATATATATCACATGAACTTTATAATAGGGATAATTGGTTATGGAGCTGTAATATAGAAGAATCCTTCAACACCCTTGAAGAATTCTAAGCTTCCTTTTCTTCCCGGCCAAAATTTGGTCAAATGCAGGATCCTTTAAAAGTTCTCTTATTTGTGGTGCGACAAAAATGCCTTCCTTATAACTTTTGCATCACTTAATTTCCAAAATTTCTCTCTGACTGTGTTTTGTTATTTGACAGGTGTGCCAACTCCCCTAAATGTTCCCCCAAATTTAGAATATTCACTCTAAAAAGAAAATGTCACTTTATCTTCAAAACAAGAGCTAATCTATCATTTTTATGGCGAATTTTTTAATTCAGCATATGGAAATACATGTCAATTCACTACTTTTAGTCCCGAAACGTTTTCATTGTCGCCCAGTCAAAGAAACTGGTTACAAGTTCCATAGTGTCATTAGATATATGGCACGTTGCTCCATCTTGCTAGAAATAACCTTCTCTCAATTCGATATCATCTCCGTAAATCTTTAGAGAATATAGTGAGACGATTGCAGGCATGTGTGAATGCTGGTGGAGGACACTTCCAGCACTTTCTCTGAGAATCTCCCAATTGTGTATTATAGTCCCCCAAAGTTGCACTTGTGTCGTATTATTGGTTCAAATGTTATGGGCAATTAAAGTGGTTCAGGTTTATTTGGATCACACTGTATATGAAAATGCACAGTATATTAATACTAACAGAAATTTCAATAATTTGGAATATCTTTACTACTACGAATCTGTAGTTTTAGAAGAAAGAGAAACAGAGTGGCTTTGATATTGAAATGTTGAAACTGGATGCACATGTAGATACGAGACGCATTGACAACTATATTTCTCATACAACTCGCTTCAAAGACACCAAATTTCGAAATTTTGCAGTGTGGTTGGTTGCTGGTACTCTACATTGGCTGCTGAAAGTACGGTGTAGAGACACTTGTGCTAGGAAAGCACTTTCGTATACTTCTAAAGGAGCAGAGATGGACCTATATACGAAAGAAAACCTTGCGTTCTCTGGAGCCATACATTTATAACAAATGCAGATCTATTTAAGCAAATAGAACCCTTAGAACCCTTCATATTGTCTCACAGTACAAGCCAATAAAACAAAAAATTTTCTAGACGACTTACTCTGTACCCGATCCCGTCTTTAAAAAAAAAAGCTAATATATATATATAAAATAAAAACATAAAAAATGGAAGTAAAAATTAGGATACACTTGTTCAATATTTAAAAGGATCACTTAAGACAAAGAGGAAAGTAACAGAAAAAAGACAGTAAAAAATTAAAAAATAAAAAAGGGTTAACATGCCCATAGCTGGATTGCAAGAAAAAAAAATTATAAAAAAAAATTAAAAATGTGGTGTAACTTTCATGAACTCAACTTATGCAAAAGCAAGAACTTGCCAAGCCAATGAAACACCTCGGGCGAGCGGGTGGTTCATAGTAAAATGTTTTGTTCCAAACAGAAGATGATAAACTAAAAGAGGAAGCAAAAGAAGAGAGAGAAAATGAAAGTGTCTACCACATTAATTAGTTCGCGCTGCAATACAGGCCTGGACTCCGTTTAATTTTGAAACTGGTAAATCAAAAGTACAATGGATTCCACTAAAACTCATAAAAAGCTATGAATGTATTGTATTGTGACTTTGTGGTTTTGTAGAATTAAAAGTCCAATTTGCAGAAATTCAAAATATTCCTTATCTACGTAGAGATACACTCTGTTCAATCCTTACGTAACAGAATTACGTCAAGTACACGATCTACCAAGGTCCATGATCACAACAGCGTTCAATTGTTTACAACACTCCTGTTACATCTGTATAGCTGTTAACTGCTTACGACATTTCACGACTGACCCTTGGCGAGTCGTCGCCTTATTATGTACCTCATTGATAAATTAAAATATTTCCGAAAAAATAAAGAAACCGAATAATCTATCACCTTCCAGAAGCGTAACTTAATCTATACCGGCAAGTCCTTTATCTCAGTTATCTTTATTTGCCGGACAAAATGGAGAAATTAATGTCATGTCGGCACGTTGGCCATAGTAGCTCAATGCCTTAGAGCGTCTACACGAAGACCAAAGATCCGAAGTACAAATCCTGGCTATGACATTGAAGTTTTCAGTCTGGCTCTACCCGTTCATAGTGCGTCCTATACACGGCAAGTGTGAAAGGACAATTTCCATTAGATGAGGGCTGTTCAATACAAAATGATAATAATTTTTTACGGTCATAATTTTTCACACTAAAATTCAATCTTATTATTTTCAGTTAGCTTAATGTGAAACAAACACGCCGTAGTAGTTTCATTGTTGGTACTCCCGGTTCCCTCTTGTGAGAAACAGGCAAGTTCAGACATGTTCAGTATCACCTACCGCTGCAATGGAGGTAACATGCAGTTAAAGTTGATGTCAGAGGAAGATCCGGAGTTTCTTTCAAACGTAATCACTGCTGATGAAACTTGGCTACATCATTTTGATCCTGAGAGCAAACAGCAAATCTCAGTGTGGAAATATCCTTCATCAACAACCCCCAAAAGAGCAAAAGTGGTTGCTTCTGCTGGGAAAGTTATGGTCATCTCATTCTTTGATATTCATGGAATGGTTTATCAGCATGTTGTACCCGCACACACATCAGTAACTGGACAATACTACAGCGATGTTCTGAAAACATTACAAGTCATTATCAGGCGCAAAAGAACACATTTCCATGAAGCAAGCTGGATGCTGCAACACGATAATGCGCGGCCGCATATTGTCAATGTTGTTGCTGAATGTCTTGCAAAAATCAACATGAAGTGCATTCCTCACCCTCCCTATGTCCCATATTTAGACGAAATTGAGCTTTTTCTATTCCCTAACTTGAAGAAACATCTTCGTGGGAGGCACTATCCATCATCAGAAGCAGTGGTGAAGGCTGTGGAGGCCAGTTTGAAGGATCTCTCAAGAAATGGTTTCCAGCATGTCTTTGAAGACTGACAGAAACGCTGGGAGAAGTGCATCGCATTCAGGGGAGACTATTTTGAGAAGGACCATCAAAATTATGTGTATAAGTAATGGTACGTTGAACAGCCCTCGTGTGTTATCTCCGGTGTTTAATTCGATAGTAATTTCAAAGTTGATATAGTAATGGATTGGAATGGATGGATAGTTGGTTGCATGAATGGGTGGTTGAAAGGTGACAAAAATAGAAAGAGGCGGCGAAAAGAAAGAGCTGAAGTCTTTTAGTAATCCAAAGAAGGCCAATTAACTTTTTCCTATTGATTTATCCCATATGTTCAAATGCAGCTTGCTGTTTTTCTATTGAACTTCCAAGACAACATGTATTATGTATTAGAGGGAGGAAAGCCTCACGTATTTCTAATCACCGCCCACTCCGGAACAGTAAGCACCTCTAAAGGCAATGTACGGCAATCCGGGAGTGGACTTCACAGAAACACTTTACGCTAGGGGATACTTAGCCCTCATCAAAGTTTCATGATACGCTGGGTCGTGTACAGCTCACAAAAAACGGTACACTACAGACTGTTAAAGAACTGCTAAAAGCTCGGCTTTCAGGGAAAGCGTTAAACAAGTGCTGAAACTGCTCATTGGCTAGATAAAGAAATGTTCTTCATTACAAAGATAAAGTGAAAGCAATATCTTTCTACACCATCATTTACCTCAGTGAAATTTTTGCAGCTGAATTTAAACTTGTCCGTAACACCTTGGGAGACGATGAACGTTCGGGACGTCCAAAAACTGCAAGTGCAGACGAAAACTTCGCCAAATTTCACCAAATGGTATTAGACGATCGCTGAATTAAAGTGAGAGAGATAGCAGAGGTTATAAACATGTCAAAAGAATGTGTTTGTCACACATTAAATCAACAGTTAGACTTGAGCACACACCCTTTTTTTGTCTGGGGAAGGTATGGGGTTTGTTTTTTGGGATAGTCATGGAGTTATTTTAATCGATTATCTTAAAAATGTAAAAGCCGTTACATGAGCATACTACGCTTCGTTAGTTGACAATCTGAAGCCAGAACTTGCGGAAAAACGGCCACATTTTCAGAAAAAGTAAATCCCGTTTCACCAAGACAACGCACCATCTCACACCTCAGCGGTTGCAATGGCGAATGTCCACGAATTACGCTTTGAAATGCTTCACCACCAGCCTTAATCAACAGAACTAGCGCCAAGCGACTTTTTTTGTTCTCGCATCAGAAGGTTGTGCTCGGAGGACAGAGATTTTTGTCAAATAAAGATGCAATCACTTTCGTGAACAATATTTTGCAGAGAGGAACGTCGAGTACTATTTGTATTTTGATGCAGAAGTAATGGTTATTTTTATTTCGCTCCAACATCTTCTATACAGAATAGATATATGTAAAAGTGCTGTCATGCCTTCTGATTCCAAAGCAGCATTATATGCAATAAGTTCATATAAAATGAGGCCAATGCAAATTAAAGAATGTGACGAAATGATCCAACAACTTCAAAAACTACAGAAAAAAATTATATTATAGTGGATACGTGGACATTGTGGAACTGCTGGAAATGAATCAGCTGATTTTCTTGCCAAACAGTTGCAAATCACATTCAGAACATAAGTAAAAACTCACCCGTTACATCCATAAAAAGATTAATTAAAAATATGAAAACAAACAAAACCAATCAATACATAACCAATCCAAAGATAAAAATTGCAGGATTTTTATTAAAAATCAAGAAATTATTCCAGAAATCCCATGTAAATCTGCAGCAACAAATTTTAGATTACTTGCGGATCATGATCAGTTGGCCAAAAACTTACACAGAATAGGAATTTATACAAGTCTAAATTGTCCTCTGTGCAAAAAAAAAAAAAAAAAAAAAAAAAAAAAGAAGAAGAAATGACTGAGGAACATATTTTAACCTGTGAAGCCCTCCCTGCCGGAGCCACTATAGAGAATTATTGGACAGCAAAAGAGGTAATGGCTTCATTGTCAAACCCTAGCATTTGAAAACAACTATTTCAACGGGTTACAGAGACGGGAGCATCCCTGGGAGAACTATGTAGAGTTACAAGGAAACTATGTTGAAAAACGTCGAGTACTATTTGGACGGGTTACAGAAATGAGAGCATCGCTGGGAGAAGTGTGTAGAGTTACAAGGAGACTATGTTGAAAAACGCCGAGTACTATTTGGACGGGTTACAGAGACGGAAGCATCGCTGGGAGAGCTGTGTAGAGTTACAAGGAGACTATGTTGAAAAACGCCGAGTACTATTTGGACGTGTTACAGAGATGGGAGCATCGCTGGGAGAGCTGTGTAGAGTTACAAGGAGACTATGTTGAAAAACGCCGAGTACTATTTGGACGGGTTACAGAGACGGGAGCATCGCTGGGAGAGCTGTGTAGAGTTACAAGGAGACTATGTTGAAAAACGTCGAGTACTATTTGGACGGGTTACAGAAATGAGAGCATCGCTGGGAGAAGTGTGTAGAGTTACAAGGAGACTATGTTGAAAAACGTCGAGTACTATTTGGACGGGTTACAGAGACGGAAGCATCGCTGGGAGAGCTGTGTAGAGTTACAAGGAGACTATGTTGAAAAACGCCGAGTACTATTTGGACGGGTTACAGAGACAGAAGCATCGCTGGGAGAGCTGTGTAGAGTTACAAGGAGACTATGTTGAAAAACGCCGAGTACTATTTGGACGGGTTACAGAGACGGGAGCATCGCTGGGAGAGCTGTGTAGAGTTACAAGGAGACTATGTTGAAAAACGTCGAGTACTATTTGGACGGGTTACAGAGATGGGAGCATCGCTGGGAGAACTGTGTAGAGTTACAAGGAGACTATGTTGAAAAACGTCGAGTATTATTTGGACGGGATACAGAGATGAGAACATCGCTGGGAGAAGTGTGTAGAGTTACAAGGAGACTATGTTGAAAAACGCCGAGTACTATTTGGACGGGTTACAGAGATGGGATCATCGCTGGGAGAACTGTGTAGAGTTACAAGGAGACTATGTTGAAAAACGCCGAGTACTATTTGGACGGGTTACAGAGATGGGAGCATCGCTGGGAGAACTGTGTAGAGTTACAAGGAGACTATGTTGAAAAACGCCGAGTACTATTTGGACGGGTTATAGAGATGGGAGCATCGCTGGGAGAAGTGTGTAGAGTTACAAGGAGACTATGTTGAAAAACGTCGAGTACTATTTGGACGGGATAAAGAGACGGGAACATCGCTGGGAGAAGTGTGTAGAGTTACAAGGAGACTATGTTGAAAAAAGTCGAGTACTATTTGGACGGGATAAAGAGACGGGAGCATCGCTGGGAGAAGTGTGTAGAGTTACAAGGAGACTATGTTGAAAAACGCCGAGTACTATTTGGACGGGTTACAGAGACGGGAGCATCGCTGGGAGAGCTGTGTAGAGTTACAAGGAGACTATGTTGAAAAACGTCGAGTACTATTTGGACGGGTTACAGAGATGAGAGCATCGCTGGGAGAACTGTGTAGAGTTACAAGGAGACTATGTTGAAAAACGCCGAGTACTATTTGGACGGGTTACAGAGATGGGAGCATCGCTGGGAGAACTGTGTAGAGTTACAAGGAGACTATGTTGAAAAACGACGAGTACTATTTGGACGGGTTACAGAGATGGGAGCATCGCTGGGAGAACTGTGTAGAGTTACAAGGAGACTATGTTGAAAAACGACGAGTACTATTTGGACGGGTTACAGAGATGAGAGCATCGCTGGGAGAAGTGTGTTGAGTTACAAGGAGACTATGTTGAAAAACGTCGAGTACTATTTGGACGGGATACAGAGATGGGAGCATCGCTGTGAGAAGTGCGTAGAGTTACAAGGAGACTATGTTGAAAAACGTCGAGTATTATTTGGACGGATTACAGAGATGGGAGCATCGCTGGGAGAAGTGTGTACAGTTGCAAGGAGATTATGTGAAAAACGCCGAGTACTATTTGGACGGGTTGCAGAGATGAGAGCATCACTGGGAGAAGTGTGTAGAGTTACAAGGAGAGTGTGTTGAAAAACAAAGAAAAGTTCTGAAAAAAATGCTATTATATCTTTATTGGGAGGGTAACTTTTCAGACCACTCATGCAATTAAAATGCGTAACTTGTTCTATATTTAGATTATCAATTACAATTTGAGCTATAACAGCGTCTTTCCTTTAAATGGCAGAAACCGGAGGAGAATCCAAAAACCTTGCAGTTATAACAAGTTCTGAGTTACTACTCATTTAAGAGTATGAAAACTACGTTTCCTGAAAAGGGGAAGGCGCAAATTCAAAACGAAAATTTAAGAAACAGCTTGTGTATGAGACAGAATACCATCAGTGCTCGGAAGAGCTGGGTGTAGTGTGTCAATTCCGCATACGTTGTAATGGTATTTCGTGAGAGGCCCGTTTACCATATTTTATACAAATGTTCCATGCTGTTGCATTATTCCAGAAAATTATTACTCAAATGTTCAGTGATTCTAATAAGAAACATTTGTGTTTCTGCAATAATTAGCGCATATGAACTGCATTCTGAAAAATGTCGCTATCTCCTTCGCTTTTTCTATTTTTGCTCTGAAGTTTTCTATACTGCCCCTTCCTTAGCTTGCATTGAATCTTCTAGAGGGTTTTTACAGTTACAAAGGAAAGCTTGTACTTGTGAAAGTAGCCAGCTTGTTGATGTTATCACTGTCTGCAATTCCCTTTGCGAAAACCTGTGAACGTAACGACTCGTATTTCAATAGGTCAATGAGCAATCGAGAGAGGGAAAGAATCCTTTGAAGGTAAGTCAATCGAAGCACTAAGTTCCAGTAAATAATTAAATAACTGAAGAGAAAAGCCCACAAAGTCGTAATGTAAAGGGTAGTGATCTTCGAACTTGGATCAGCTTACTACATATACAATAACACTCCGCACGCTCTTAATATTGAACCCCTTCTTCTTCTTCTTCTTCTTCTTCTTCTTCTTCTTCTTCTTCTTCTTCTTCTTCTTCTTCTTCTTCTTCTTCTTCTTCTTCTTCTTCTTCTTCTTCTTCTTCTTCTTCTTCTTCTTCTTCTTCTTCTTCTTCTTCTTCTTCTTCTTCTTCTTCTTCTTCTTCTTCTTCTTCTTCTTCTTCTTCTTCTTCTTCTTCTTCTTCTTCTTCTTCTTCTTCTTCTTCTTCTTCTTCTTCTTCTTCTTCTTCTTCTTCTTCTTCTTCTTCTTCTTCTTCTTCTTCTTCTTCTTCTTCTTCTTCTTCTTCTTCTTCTTCTTCTTCTTCTTCTTCTTCTTCTTCTTCTTCTTCTTCTTCTTCTTCTTCTTCTTCTTCTTCTTCTTCTTCTTCTCCTTCTTCTCCACTTAACTGCTTCTTTAACATTTTAAAGGAAGTAAGTCCCTTCTGTAGCTTTTGTTTAATATTTAATTTAGAATACGGTGTGTTCGCCATCCTCTTAAATCTATTTAAAGTATCCAGTACTATACTAAGTATTCATCATCTAACTCTTATTATTTTTAGTTAATTGATGGAAATTATTTATTTCTTCACACTAGCCGTATATAGGCTAAGGTATTTGATGGTTAGAGTCAACATGAAAATTTTAATGCCATGGCCGGGATTTGAACCACAGATCTCTGGTTTCCGTCCAGTCGTTCTAACCCATTGAGCTACCATGGCCAACCTGCCGTCCTGATATTAAATTTTCCATTTGACTCATATACTTCCCCGGTAGACCACTAGGGTCTCTCGCATTCGAGTTAAACCGTTTTTGGTGACTTACTATCGTAGGTACTTGAGTCCCAAGCTTCATCATTTAACTTTTATAATTTTAGTTAATTGATGGAAATGAATCATTTCTTTAATGTCAGGAGGGCAAGTTGGCCATGGTAGCTGAATGGGTTAGAGCGACTTGGCAGAAAGCAGGATATCCATGGTTTAAATCCCGGCCAGGATACTGGATTTTTCATTTTGACTCTATCTACCAAAGATCTTAGCCTATATACAGCTAGTATGAAGAACCAAAAATGTGGACTATGGGTTTCAGAAGTGTGCCTTGGTTTAGTTGGTTAGAAAAACTTCATTTGTGGGAAATGAATTTAATTAAAGTGACAAAGTACTGTCAGCGGTCATAGCCCCAGTGCCGGACGCAATAGCCCAGTTAATTCTGAGATTTTCTTTCTGTGCAACATTTGCTGTTTTATTTGACCACAACTATAGCAAGTAAAATATGTGTGTTTGTAATATCTATACGCCTTAAGGGATTAATAAAGACCGTTCTGCTCCATATTTAACATAAAAGAACTGTTTTTCTTAGTTTTATAACACTATAAATTTGAACTGAGCGGGGGCCGCACCGTGGCTCAGTGGTTAGACCACTTGGCTCTCACCAAGGCGGCCCGGGTTTGTTCCCAGGCGACCGCAAAGTGAGATTTGTGGTGGACAACACGGCGCTGGGGCGGGTTTTCTCCGGTATCTCCGGTTTCCCCTCCATATCATTCCACCGGTGCTCCATCTTCATCTCATGTATCATCAGTGTCATCGCCTGCGGTGCCGTATGTAGTAAAAGCGGGCGTTAAACACTACACATTTCATTTGAACTGAGCGGAATAGCCCCGTTTTACCCTACACAGAACCGCTCGAATCTCTTGCTAGTCAAACTCAGTCACAAAACATACGAGGGTTATGCCGAAAGCTTTTAGCAGAGATTCAGAAATACATTTTATTCACAAATACTCTCCACGTGAACTGATACCTGTTTCCATCCTTTGAAACCACTTAGAAAATGCCTCAGTCCAAGCTTCTTTAGAGATGTCTCTTAGAGCACTGTTGTACACTGTAATAGCCTCTTCATCGGATGAAAAGAACAGGCCACATAGTTTTTCCTTTGTCTTTGGGAACAGGAAAAAGTAGCATGGGGCCAGATCTGGTGAATAGGTTGGGTGAGGTAAGACACGCACCTTCTTCTTCTCCAGGAAGTCCATGGTTCTGGCAGCCGTGTGTGCTGAGGCATTGTTGTAATGGAGGAGAAGATGCCCACTCTTCATCTTGGGATGCTTTACCTCCATGTTGCAAAGACTTAAGGCAGACATTCAGTCACATACCACTCTGCAGTGACTGTACGGCCTGTGTCCAAGATCACACATGTGAATGACCCATCTTGGTGAAGAAATTGGTCAACATCTCTTTCCAGAGCTCCTAGTTCTCAGAGTTTTCATGGGTGGTTCCTGAACTGGAGAGCACCATACTGATGACTGCCTCTTGTTTTCGGGGTCATAATGGTACACCCACGATATTGTGACAATATTGTAAGTGTCTTTGGACCGTCCTTGGTCAAATTTGACCACCTTGGTAGCGTAGATAGTAGCGTGTCTGCCTCACGTTCAAGAGGTTCGATTCTCGGTCAGGGTGAGCTAACTGGACAAGGTTATTTCCCGGGGTTTTCCCTTATCCTTCGAGACAAATGTCGAATAACTCTAATCTCCATGGACCCTGGATCCATTTGAGCATCGTTTCACCCATTTCATTCATCGTCCGATATGACTTAATGTTGGAGGACGTAAATTACAACAACAACAAAAAATGGTCAAATTTTTTCAGGCGTAAATTTACACCAATCCACTTTTGCTTTCTTTTGGGCTTCTCTCAGGGAATGTGGCACTCAACGCGCCCATCTTTTGGTTAGGACTAAGTAACCATTAACAATGATCTGTGCAGCAGTTGACCCAATATTTAGGGTCCCTTCTATATCGCAAAATGTGAGATGAGTATCCTCTTGGGTGAGGCCGCGCCTTGGCTAAGTGGTTACACCGCTTGGCTCTCACCAAGGTGGCCCGGTTTCTATCCCAGGCGACCGCAAAGTGAGATTTGTGATGGGGCGGGTTTTCTCCGGGACCTCCGGTTTCCCCCGCCATCTCATGCCACCGGTGCTCCATCTTCATCTCATGTATCATCAGTGTCACCGCCTGCGGTGCCGTATTTAGTAACAGCGGGCGTTAAACACTACACATTTCATTTCATTTATCCTCTGGGATCACGACTTTCATAAGTGATCAAGTCCACTTTTTGGCACTGTTGAGATGTGATAGTGTCATTGTCGCCTCGCAACTACAGTGAATCAAGAAAATGTTGATGCTGTGAGGAAAATGTTCATCTCAAGTTTAAGGCATTTCCACTTGCTACTGAGTTAGAGATTCATTGCTACACAAGTCTAGGGACTACAGCTCAGACGTGTGCATAAGCATAATAAAGCACTCATCGAAGAACATTGAAGTATGTGATGTTCAACTGTCTGTGATCAAGGACTACAATATGGCTTTCAGCAAGGGGAAGAAACTGTGTCAGTGGACAAAAACAAGAGAAGTAGAAACTAACTACATATAAGATTATTGAATATAGATCAAACATTGTTATTGCTAGCAAGAGCTCTAGTGGTTTAATTACAGACACACTCCTAATCAAAGGAAACACAAAGTTTGCTGAAACCATACTGAAGAAAGCTCAAGATAAAGAAATTACTCTGAAAGCTGCGAAAGCCAAGGACATTGTATCTTGCTTCGGTTATTCCTGAAAAACAAACGTATTTTCAAACTCTTTATGATAAATATAGCAAAGAACAGATATCTAATGGGGAAGAATCCGGAAGTGAAGTGTGGGATTCAGATTAGTATAACTGAATGAATGTAATATATATTTTTGTTATTATGTGGTTCAACACACATATGATTACTATAAAGTATTTTCTCAATTCCTTGCATCTTTAGAGGTAATTCCTCTATACATTTGATAACACAATCCTTTCAATGCATTTGTACACCCAGATGAGTTTCATAACTGCACAAGTCCATGAAATTCATTATAAATATTATTAAAAAGTAACAATGGTAACTGAAATTACTGAGCTGTCAAATATAATGAATCTGTTACAAAAATCATAATATTAGAACATCATATTCAGAAGTTATGAAGTATTAGTTGATTTTCTCGAAATATAGTTGACTGGACTTGTGCACCTATGAAAGTCATGTCTTCAGTTTCTTTGACAGCTAATCACTGCACTTTAAGATACGTCACTTTCGATTCGGATTCATTCTTCATCTAATAGATATAGCACAATATTTCATGAAAGTCTTAGTAAATTGCATCCACATAAACCTGAACTATTTCAATAGGCCCGTAGAATGTAGAAATTTGTTTTAATATATCAGTAGCTCTGGAAGACTTGACAACAGTGAACAATGTTGATAGCTGACAGTCTTAAATGTCCTAATTTTTGTGATACGACTGTAGACACTGTAGTGTATATGGGTATCTTCTTCAATACATTTGTGAAGCAGCTGGATGATATCAAATTGAGAGAAGGTTATTTCCAGCAAGATGGAGCAACGTGTCGTACATCTAATGACATCATGGAACTTGTAACCAGTTTCTTTGACAATAGAATAATCTCTAATGCTCTGTGGCCCCCCACATCCCCAGACCTAACCTCACCGGGGCCTATTCTTGTATAGGCCATGGAAAACTGATGTTCTCAAGGAATCTATTTAAACCGAAATACGACGGCTGTTCAATTAATAATTTTTACGGTCATAATTTTTCGCACTAAAATTCAATCTCATTATATTCTGTCAGCTTAATGTTAAAACAAATCATTGCTGATACTCCTGGCACCTGCCTGTGAGAACCAGGCAAGTTCAGATATGTTCAGTATCGCCTACCGCTGCAATGGAGGTAACATGCAGTTAAAGTTGATGTTAGAGAAAGATCCGGAGTTCCAAACGTAATTACTGCTGATGAAACTTGGCTACATCATTTTGATCCTGAGAGCAAACAGCAAAGCCCAGTGAGGAAATCACCTTCATCACCAACCACCAAAATAGCAAAAGTGGCTGCTTCTCCTGGGAAAGTTATGGTCATCATCTAATTCTTTGACTTTCCTGGAATGGTTTATCAGCATCTTGTACCTGCACACACATCAGTAACTGGGCAATACTACAGGAATATCCTGAAAACATTGCAAGTCCATATCAGGCGCAAAAGACCACATTTCCGTGAAGCAGGCTGGATGCTGCACCAAGATAATGCGCGGCCGCATATTGCCAATGTTGTTGCTGAATATCTTGCAAAAATCAACGTAAAGTGCATCCCTCACCCTCCCCATAGTCCGGATTTAGCACCACATCAATTTTTATACTCCTTAACTTGAAGAAACCCCTTCGTGGGAGGAATTATCCATCATCAGAATCAGTGGTGAAGGCTGCGAAGGTGATTTTTAAGGATCTATCAAAAATGGTTACCAGTATATCTTTAAAGACTGGCAGAAACGCTGGGATAGGTGCATCGCATTTAGTGGAGACTATTTCGAGAAGGACCATCAAAATTATGAGGATGAGTAAAGGTACGTTGTCAACAAACAAAAATTGTAATCATTCTTTATTGAACAGCCCTCGTAAGTAACATTGGCGAGGATACTCTCCGTAAAACTTCAGAGAATATGGTGAGACGAGTACAAACATGTAGAGATGCTGGTGGATTACACTTGCAAAATATTCTCTGAGATGTAAATAGGGCAATGTAGTCTCCCAAATGAGAGCTATAGTCTTCCAAAATTGCACGTTTGACCTATTATTGGTTGAAGACTTATGGCCTATTTAAATGGTTCAGATTTATATGAAACGCACTGTAGGAAAAATAGCTCTCGATTTCCTAGCTTTCAATTCCTCTACCTTATGAACTCTAACAAACTCAATTTAATACAATATTCCATTCAATCTTTTTCAGTACCACATGTGCTGGGTTAGACATGAAGATAGAACAATCACGTGGGTCTTCCTTATAGAAGCTCAAATACTGTAACAAAACACACATAGTAAACAAGTTTATTTTGTATGGATTCCGTTCAATCAACGTAGCTTGGAAAATAAAGAACCTACAGGCCGCCAGAGACGTTACCTGAATGTAGAGTGAAATAACATCCCAGTTTCTCGTCATGATATTTCAACCACCGCACAAAAATTTGACAGAAGCATTCAAACTGAAAGGTAATATATAATTTCTATGAATCAGTATTATGAGAAATACTATCTAGTGGTTTAAATCGCTAAACAGTAAACACTCAAGTAACGATACTTTAGCCTACACACGGACAGTGTGAAAGAACAATAAAGTTCCATTAATTGACCGAGTAGTGGCCCGAAATATAAAGCCCGGGCCTTAAAGTACTTATAGCATAATAAGTCGTCATTAAGGTAGTTGTCTCATGTGTTTATGAGAACTCTTAGTGGTTTACTATAAAGTCCGGGTCTTAAAGTACTTACAGCATAGTAAGTCGTCATTAAGGTAGTTGTCTCATGTGTTTATGAGAACTCCTATTGGTTTACTATAAAGCCCGGGTCTTAAAGTACTTACAACATAGTAAGTTGTCATTAAGATAGTTGTCTCATGTGTTTATGAGAACTCCTAGTGGTTTACTATAAAGGCCAGGTCTAAAAGTACTTACAGCATAGTAAGTCGTCATTAAGATAGTTGTCTCATGTGTTTATGAGAACTCCTAGTGGTTTACTATAAAGCCCGGGCCTTAAAGTACTTACAGCAGAGTAAGTCATCATTAAGGTAGTTGTCTCATGTGTTTATGAGAACTCCAAGTGGTTTACTATAAAGTCCGAGTCTTAAAGTACTTACAACATAGTAAGTCGTCATTAAGGTAGTTGTCTCATGTGTTTATGAGAACTCCTAGTGGTTTACTATGAAGCCCGGGCCTTAATGTACTTACAGCATAGTAAGTCGCCATTAAGGTAGTGGTCTCATGTGTTTATGAGAACTCCTAGTGGTTTACTATAAAGCCCGGACCTTAAAGTACTTACAGCATAGTAAGTCGTCTTTAAGGCAGTTGTCTCATGTGTTTATGAGAACTCCTAGTGGTTTACTATAAAGTCCGGGTCTTAAAGTACTTACAGCATAGTAAGTCGTCATTAAGGTAGTTTTCTCATGTGTTTATGAGAACTCCTAATGGTTTACTGGGAAAAACACGAGTCAGTTGGAGAATTTAATGTCATATCGGCACGTTGGACATAGTAGCTCAAGTGTTTGAGCGGCTGGACGGCAACCAGGGGATCCATGGTTGAAATTCCGGCTATGGTATTTTATTTTCAGTCTGAGTGTATGTTTCCATACTTTAGCCCACACACGGCCTGTGTGAAAGAAAAATTAATTTTCATTAATTGTACCTCATAGTGGTCCGAACTATAAAGTCCGGGCATTAAATTACTTACAGCATGGCAAGTCGCCAGTAGCTGTCTCATGTGTTTATGAGATCTCCTAAGTGGTTTGCAGGGAGAAGCACGAGTCAGTTGGAGAATTTAATGCCATATCGGCACGTTGGCAATAGTAACTCAAGAGTTAAAGTGGCTGGACCGCGACGAGAGGATCCGTGGTTCAAACCCTGGATATGGCATGGGATTGTTCGGTCTGATCTGTCTTTCCATACTGTTACCCAATCGGCAAACTTGCGGTCGGTTACGCGAGGGGAAGGCCGGTGGAGGGGGGCGTGTGGCATCGGTACCGCCTGCGAGGGCGTGACAGAGTGGTGGGAGGGGAAACCTCAGGGATGGCTGAATATTCATTTCCCCCTCCTCCTGCCTCCTGAAAGAACGCGAAACCTCCAGAATATTTTTGCCCTCCATGGTAAAGAATTCTCTAGAAGCATTTAGCCACCTATAAATAGAGGGACGATGCGACCGAGAGTTCAGCTCCTTCTAGAGGAGTCAATAAACTACCTCATATTCATTCCACCATCCTTAAACAAAAACAACCATGCTAACCCATCCCGAAAAGAAAATCCTATCTGTGGTTAAACCCTATCCTGGGTGGACATACAGCAACAATCTTCAGGCTAACACAAGCCTAACAGTACCTGCGAGCGAGAGTTCAGTTCAGTTTTTGGCGAGCAGCGTGAGGAGCGCCCAGTGAGGGAACAGACAGTGTACGTGTATCGGAGGAGATTACGTAACTGCGTGCAGTGGACCTGTGACAGGCGACCTGGTGAATTGTAATTGTGTGCATTACGTAATTCTGTGTAGTCGGCAGGTGTTCCGATTGTAATTCATTGGAAATAAAGAACATTTTTGAGTGGTGCAATTGGACTTTTCATTTCACGGACCCACAAAGTCACAATACTTAAGCCTACAAACGGCCAGTGTGAAAGAACAATTAATTTCCAAGAATTGCTTATTCGCTATAAATGGATATATATCTTCTCTCGAAAATCCTATTCTAACAGAAACATCGGTACCTATACATTAATTTTTTATAGCTTAGGCTTATTCCAAATATTGATGGTATTCTTAAAGGATCTTCCAGGAATTGAACAATGCTGTTTTATCTAAAATGCATGTTTAATTAAGAGCACCGTCTTGTAGAGTGCTTTTACTCTAGCATACGAGTTATATGAGAGGAAACGAGCGGGAAGCTCAGGAGTTTCGTCTGTGGCCCACACTAAGGAGACAGGGCTTCGATTTACGTGGCCGACCTACCTCCATGGGTTTATACGGCGTTTGTTCCAGGTTGCCAGGTGAATTTTGGGTAAGTTAATTACATCCCCCTAATATGCTGTCCTTCCATTTCATCTGGTGGTCTCTTTCAGGGATGAAGGATAGGTAGGAGTCTTGGCGGTGCAGGCAGGATATCTTCTTCGACGTATTCTTCTATCAGGTGTGCTTCTTACAGCCCGACGCCATCTCATTGTCAAATTCCATCTAGGTATTGCACCAACACCTCCTCTCTGACTAGCCGCTTATTTCAGTCGGTGGAGCACCGGCCTGTCGTGCCAGGGGTTCCGGGTTGGTTTCGCGGCTGAGGGTGAGGATTTTTCTCCGACCAAGGTGATTCTCCATCTTCCCCATAGTCTGGAAGTATGAATGAGAGTGTGAATGTATAGGTGATGTAATGATATAAGCCAACGAATAGGACTTAACACCTTCGATATGTTCCAAAGGAGAACGACCACCGATATGAACATTGCTGCTAAAAAAATCATAGACATAGACATTTGACAACATAGCTTTACTCATCCTCATAATTTTGATGATCCATCTCAAAATAGTCTCCCCTGAATGTGATACACCTGTCCCAGCGCTTCTGCCAGTCTTCAAAGACATACTGGAAACCATTTTTTGACAGATCCTTCAAAATCGCCTCCGCAGCCTTCTCCACTGCTTCTGATGATGGATAATGCCTTCCACGAAGACGTTTATTCAAGTTATGGAATAGAAAACAGTCACATGGGGCTAAATCTGGACTATAGGAAGGGTGGTGAATGCACTTCACGTTGATTTTTGCAGGAAATTGAGCAACAACATTGGCAATATACAGCCGCGCATTATCGTGGTGCAGCATCCAGCCTGCTTCACGGAAATGTCTCTTTCATCTGATGTGGACTTGCAATGTTTTCAGGACATCCCTGTAGTATTGTCCAGTTACTGATATGTATGCTGGTACAGCATGCTGATAAACCATTCCATGAATATCAAAGAATGAGATGACCATTACTTTCCCAGCAGAAGCACCCACTTTTGCTTTTTTGGGGGTTGGTGATGAAGGAGATTTCCACACTGAGCTTTGCTGTTTGCTCTCAGTATCAAAATGATGTAGCCAAGTTTCATCAGCAGTGATTACGTTTAAAAGAAACTTTGGATCTTCCTCTAACATAAATTTTTTTTTATAATTGTTATTGATCGATCAGCAGTACAATGCTTTACAGATAAGACTGTAAAGAAGGTAACAGAACAATAAATTAAAGAACAATAACACTCAGGGGTAGGCTAACAGGCCGCCCCTTAACTATATTAAGTTAGAACTCCAACAATACTCTCTGAGAAATTATGTCAATATTGAAGATGTAAGACAGACATCAAGCAATAGAATCACTCGAATCAGATGTATCACTTAGAAGCAGGTCCTGTGGTAGTCTCCTCTTCAAGCGTGAGGGCTGGCGCGTGCGGACGCCGATGTTATAATGCACAGCTCCTGGAACATCTGGCAGCGCGGAAAAGAAACGACGAGCGATCCTGCGAATGTAGTCGTGAAGAGGTAACATTCCTATTTCGTGATGGTGCTGCTGATTACGGATGAACCATGGAGCGTTGGTAGCGATGCACCTGAAGCGATTCTGTACGACCTGAAGACGACGCAGATGGCATGTGTGTGCGGCCCCCCCCCCCCACTTGGCAGGCATATGTATTAAGCGGACGAACGAGTGATTTGTAGAGTAACAATGAAGACTGTAGGCCGAGGCTGGAACGGCGATGCAACAGAGGTGAGAGTTTTGAAAGTCGCCCGGAGGCCAGTGATATAAGACGATCGACATGAGCACGCCAGCTCAGTGGAGAGTCCAAAAGCACTCCAATGTATTTAACGGGAGTTGTAGTGGGGAGCCAAGGGACATTGTTCCTGTAGAGACGCAACGGAGTAAGCGGAGTATATCGGCGAAGAGTGAAGATTTAAGCTTCGGTTTTCTGAGGGTTCAATAAGATCCGCCAACTGTTCAACCAATGAATTAGGCGATCTAAAGAGAGCTGTACTACTTGTTGTGCGTGCTGGTGATTAACATGAGAATTCTAACATCAACTTTAACTGCATGTTACCTCCATTGCAGCGGCAGGCGATACTGAACATGTCTGAACTTGCCTGGTTCTCACAGGCGGGAACCGGGTTACCAACAATGAAACTACTACGGCGTGTTTGTTTCACATCATGCTAACAGAATATAATAAGATTGAATTTTAGTGCGAAAAGTTATGACCGTAAAAATTATTATCATTCTTTATTAAACAGCCCTCGTATTTTCGACCCTTTGGGGTCATTCCATTAGTATTTCACATCATATTTCAACAGATGGGCTATTTCGGGTTAGAAGTTTACATTTACCAAACTCAATACTAAAATATGGAGTTTGCTGTGTAACTGGAGGATGCAAAGCTGAGTCAAGGATATTTTCAGCAAGATGGTGCTACATGCCATACATTAAATGAATCCATGGAACTTATTCCAAGTTTCTTACACCACCGGATAATTTCCAGGAAATTGTAGTCTCAGAGATCACCGGAGTTGATATCGCTGGGCTTCTTTCTGTGGGGTTACTTAAAACACAGGGTTTACGCCACATCTCCGCAGACATTGGACGATCTAAGGCACTACGTCACACAGAACATTCAAGCTATTGACAACGGAGTTCTCCAACGAGTTGCCAGTAACATGGAACGACGTGTTGAGTTGTGCATTATTCAGAATGAAGGACATTTTCAGCATTTGCCATAGAGATTAATCTACTAAGATTACTCTACATTTTAGATACAATAAGTCGTTGCTAGCGCCAATATTTTTGAAACAATGAAAGAAATTTATCAGTTCTATGTAATCCGCTTTGTATAATATGCTGTAAGGCTTTCCATGCTCTCATATTTGTCATTGAACTAGTACACTGCATTTACAGGCTAGCAGGAATTCTAATTACAGAGTGCTACTGAAACCAAGTTGTTTTGTGAAGCCTCCTGCTTGGCTTATGTGCATACGTTGTAACAAACCTCTCACTAGCTAGCTACTGTTTTGTTTTTATTGCTTTTTCCGTGTTACCTAGTTCCCTGTTATTACTACTCCACGTGTAAGGTAATGGACATATTCTGCAAAGAGGCTCTGGTAAAGTACAGTGACTCTCCGACTAAAATGTTTTTCGTGAATTTGCACTATATATGTAAATGTGCCCGAGCATGTCAGAGCCAGATAGTTTTGTTTTTTAAAGTTGCGCCTCCGCAGTTTTGTGTCATTTGCTATTCATTACCGCTTTCTAAATTCATCGTTCGTAGGCAACTTCCACGCTCTATGTTTGTTTTACCTCGAATTTGACTAATTAGCAATGAACTTTTAAATAGTTATAACCCTGATAACTGCTGTTTTTTATTAGAGCTCATTACTCTGCGGTACACACGTCTATGTTTTAAAAGCGAATGGAGTGCTTCGAATAAAAAGCCACCAGTATTGTCCCTAATATTTGTTGATAGCTAGCACTATTGCACACCACCATATTCTAATATCCAGGCCCTGTAAGTAAATGCATCTTGTCTGTTAATTTGTTCCACATACACTATCGTGTATATTGGTAGTAAAGTCGAAGGCAATTTATTCAATAAATGAGACCAAAAAATGTGTATTGTGATGGTTTTAAGAGCAATCGAAATCAAGTTTAGGGATAAAAATAGCAGTAAAAGTAATCCAGAAGTGCCTAAAGCTTTTAACAGATCTATTTACAACGTATGTATACAGTAGCATACTGTGAAAGGGAACTATATCATAAAATGAATCCCTTCAAAATAAATGCCTCATAATTGGTGATGTACGCTTTTGGACATCCTGTATCTTCATTATTTGTATTCATACTAAGTATAAAAATGATTTTCATATTTAAACGTAACATTATTATAGATAACATATTTAATTATGAGCATGACTTTTCCGTGACTAAGAATTCCAGATTTCATAATGGGTATATATTCACCTCTTTACGAAATTTTACTGCTGCTAGAAATGTATACATATAGATTTTGGGATTTATTGCAGGAGTTATGTTTCACAGGATACGTTTCTCAAAATTAAGAATATTTTTGCTTCAAATTCAAAGTAAAGTTTTGCATGCAGCATGCATCCGTCATATAATTATTGTAATTTCTACGGTTGATGATCTGTTATGAATATAAGAAGAAAAAAAAACTGACTATAGCATGTTTCACATATAAAATATGTTTCTTTTTCTTTCTTTCCTACTTTCCTTCTCTTTCTTTTCTCCTTCCTTCCTTCCCTCCTACGTTCTTTCTTCCTATCTTTCTTTTTTACCTCGCTGCTTCCTTTTCATTCATTCATTCATTCATTCATTCTTACTTTCTTTCTTACTTTCCTTTTCTCTTTCTTTTCTTCTCTCTTTATCTTTCTTTCTTTCTTTCTTTTTCTTTTTCATTCATTCATTCATTCATTCATTCTTACTTTCTATCTTACTTTCTTTCTTCCTTTCCTTCTTTCCTTCTTTATTTTTTCCTTCGCTCCTTCCCTCCTTGTCTCCTTCCTTCCCTCCTTGCTTCCTTCCCTCCTACTTTCCTTTTTACCTCTCTGCTTCTTTCTTTCTTACTCTCTTTTTTATTCCTGTTTTATTCATTAGTTAATAAAATCATTCTTTATTTCCTCCTTTCGTTCTTTTTTCTTTCTTACTTTGTTTCTTACTTTTTTCTTTGCTTTCTTCCCTCCTACTTTCTCCCTTCTTATCCGTCATTTTTCCTCCTTTTCTTCTTTCTTTCCTTATTTCCATCTTTCCCTCCTTCTCTCTTTTTAATTTTTCATTCTTTACTTTGTCTTTCTTTTTCTTTTCTTCTTTCGTTTTGTATACGCTTAGTACAATAAGAAAACAATGTTCGACTTCTCTTACTTACATCCCAAACAATTCAGCTATCAATTCCATCAATCGCATCAGTTCAGCTCATATACGGCTGCCGTGCGTCACATGTCTGTGCATGTATCTTCATCTCTAGTAGCAACAATGGTCCATTTTTGTGTTGTTTAAACTTGTTCGTTTTTGCACTAGAATGCTGTGAAGTTAATATAATGGTGCACAAATATATAAAGAAAGCATTGAAGTAAGCCTGAAGTAAGGAACACAACAAAGAATGTGTTAAATTAATCTTCAGGTACTACTGTCCTTAGGTTTGTGAAAATTTTGATGAAATTTTGTGGTAATTTTTATCTTGCATTTTCTTAGAATCTGTTAAAATATCTTAGAGAGTTTTAATTTATTGCCAGCTACAGACGATTGTTAAAAGTTGCCAAATTAAAGATAAATTACAGAGAAGGTTGATCTATGTTCCTTGCTTTTTACGTAAAAGCTGTCACTGAATTTCTCTTCTAGCCAGTACAGTAATAACAAGAATAATTTATAATTTTGGGAAAAATATGTAATATATAACATAAGAACCTATAAAATTAAGAAGCATATCTTATCGAGCTTAGATATCTTGAAATATTTTGTTAGGGGATTACTTTATTCATGCAAATTGCGTTTCATGTTATGTTCATTATGTATTTATAGTCAAGAATTAGTCTGCTATTTGTTGTAAAGCATGCATTGCTGTGTAGTGACCTGATATTTGCTGCATATAGGAAGTTAATTAATTCATTAATACTAAGCATTAAATTTATCTTGTTAATAATATTGGTGCAAGCACACGACGCGTAGTTAATGATTTCGCTATCCATACTAATTAAAGGTATTACTTACTACGCGGCAGTTGACTTCGCTGTATTATACAATAATATTCAGCAAAGTGACATGTGTACAGCCCACACGTAACTGCCTATGATAAATTCTACCCTCCCTATGATGATGATGATGATGACGATGATGATGATGATGATGATGATGATGATGATGATGATGATGATGATGATGATGATGATGATGATGATGATGATGATGATGATGATGATGATGATGATGATGATGATGATGATGATGATTGGCACTACAGGCCATGTTGGCTCTTGGCCTCCCTAACCACCCTTTTCCATTCTACTCGGTCCTCTGCTTTTCTTCTCCAGTCTTTAAACCCCAACTTTCTCAAGTCATCTTCTACATCATCTACCCATCTCTTCCTGGGTCTTCCTCTTCTCCTTCCACCATCCAGCTTTCCTATGAATTTATTCTTAACTACGCTGCCTTCCGGCATTCTCTGCACATAGCCAATCCACCTTATTCTTCTTTGCTCAATCTCTTCTCGGGCAGACAGCCGGGTGAAAAGATGATTAGATATCAACGTTTCGGAAGTGTACATCTCTCCCATTATCAGGATATTTATAAAATGTTATAACCATAAATGAAACACTGGATATAACACAAATATAAACAAAGACAAAACACTATCAAAATTCACTTTACTGAACAAAAGACTGTTTTCAGTAAATTAAATGCCAGGTCAGGAGATGGCGTGAGTATAGAACATTTTGTCAAAGAAACGTAACTACTTAACTTGATTATCAAGCTGTATTGATCTTTGCTTCTTAAATCGAAGGAAAGTTTCAGGTCTTATTTCATTTTCCTTGTTTAATTTTCACTATTACGAGGGCTATCCAGAAAGTAGATTACGTTTTCGTCTGTTTCCGCTAGGTACGGGGCTAGCGCGGCCATCTTGGGGTCAGAGCTTTGCGCAGCTCAGTCGGCATCTAGCCGTGCTAGTGAGAGGTTCGTGCTGTGCTCCGTTCAGATACTGTGACGGTTTGAAATGTCTGCGTTAATTGAAAAACCCGCGAGCTGCGAGGTGCGTGCAGTAATAAGGTTTCTGACTGCAAAAAACTGTAAACCGATAGAAATCTATCGGCAGCTTTGTGAAGTGTATGGGGACAACATTATCACTGAAGGTGGAGTGCGTCAGTGGGTCATCAGATTTAAAAATGGCCGAACCAATGTTCACGACGAAGATCGAAGTGACTGCCGAACTTGTCGAAAAAGTCTATGCTAAAGTCCGTGAAAATCGAAGGTTCACAATAACGGAACTTTCTTTGAGTTTTCCACAAATTTCGCGAAGTTTGTTGCACGAAATCATCAGCGAAAAGCTTGGTTACCACAAGTTTTGTGCAAGATGGATTCCAAAAATCTTGACAGAGGACCACAAAAATCAGCGAATGCCTGCAGCGTTGAACTTTTTGAACGTTTACCATAAGGATGGTGACTCTTTACTCGATCGCATCGTTACTGGTGACGAAACATGGGTGAAACACGTGAACTGTGAAACGAAATTGCAATCAATGCAGTGGGGGCACACAAGTTCTCCCCAAAAACCCAAGAAATGCATGCAAATAATGTCGGCAAGGAAGATGATGGCGACTGTTTTTTGGGACAGAAAAGGTGTGATTTTGGTGGACTTCCTGGAAAGAGGCACTACAATAAACTCTCAAAGGTATTGCCAAACTCTCCAAAAACTCAGAAGAGCCATTCAAAACAAGCGCAGAGGAATGTTGAGCTCTAAGATCTTGTTGATTCACGACAACGCCCGGCCCCACACGGCAAATGTCACTCGTGAAGTTCTTGAATCTTTTAAGTGGGAGTTGTTTCCTCATCCGCCGTACAGTCCCGACCTGGCACCGAGCGACTTCCACCTATTCCCAGCAATGAAGAAGTGGCTGGCTATGCAGCGTTTTGATGACGACGCACAGCTGCAAGAAGAGGTAACGAAGTGGTTGAAGGCGCAGGCGGCCGAATTTTTCGACGAAGGAATTTCCAAGCTCGTACATCGCTACGATAAATGCCTTAATTTGAATGGTGACTATGTCGAAAAGTAGTATTTGAGTGTGGCTTTCATCTGTATATAATAAAATTTGTTTCCTATACTTTGTTTACTTTTTATTCCAAAACGTAATCTACTTTCTGGATAGCCCTCGTATATCTGGTTGTACAAATAGTCACTGTATCTCGAAGTTAGTTCGCATTCTTCATACGTCCGAGTCCCTTATCACTCCAATTCTTCTTCAATTACTTCATTTCTGATAACCGAAAGGCACGAAGCACGCGGTTTCATCTGTGGCCTGCTTTCGGGAGGTCCGAGTTCGATTCCCGTGGCCGACCTATCTAACCCATGGGTTATATCGAGGTTTTTCCGGGTTGCTAGGCGAATGCTGTGTAGGTTAATTACATCCCTCAATTTTTCTTGTCCCTCCATTTCATCTCTATTATCATTTCTCATCTGCTGCTCTGTTTCAGGGTAGAAGTGTCGCCGGGTGTCTCGGCGGTGTATGGCAGGATGATATGCTCTGAGGTAAACTACTCACGACCTCCTCCGGTAGATCGGTTGCCGGTCTCCGCTTCTCTGCTGGGACCATTTCGTGACCACCAGCCAGGGACATTTGTGGCTCGGATTGCCTGCGAGTGACCTATGGGGATCGGCTACTGGACTCGTTGCCTGCCGCAGTAGGGGAGCGTGTCCGTTTTACTGGCCTGTCGGGAGAGTAAACTATATGGATCTCTGTACTGTCGTAGCTCCTTGGGTCGGCCGCCCTCTGTCTGCTCCCGCCTCATTCTTCCTCCCGAGGTACCCCACTTGGAGCCATAGGCACGGTGGGCCTGGTATGGTAGCCTACGTACCAAATACGCTCTACAAAGAAATCATAATAATTTCTGATATCTCTCGTACAACGGTTAACAGATCCTAAGTATTTCATCGGGGTAGCTTGCATTTTACTCTTATCCTTTTTCCTTATAATCCATGCCACACCTCCATAATTCAGCATGGGTATTGTCATTATTTTATAGAATCTTATTGGCTCTTATGCATCAAAGACCTATTTTAGCAGCCTTGAGAACCATAGTAGCAATTTTATAAGTTATTAAATTTTCATATGAATTATAAAGGAATACCTAACCCAGAATCTTCTGCGAAATTGTGTCCTGTAGCAATGCGGATTGAACGGCCGTGGAGCACACTTCTGTTGAATGTCGAGTTGTGCTTTCGGTTGCCCGGAAATAGGGTACTCAGTGAATTGTATGCGTCTGTGACCTTTCGAAAGGCCAGGTCACAGCGGCACGCTATGCTCGAGATTTATTGGCCCGGATGGCAATAACCAGATCAAGGGATTCACCAACTTCGAACTAAAGCAGAAGACAGCACAGCTTTTATGCCCTGTAGTGTAGCAATGCTGATCTTGAGCGTGCATAATTTAAATTGGAGCTGTGCCCCTGAAAGAACTGATTGTGTCGATGACCAAATACCAGTGTATTTCAAACCAGAATACTGGCCCTAAGTGTAGTGATCACGTAAAATGTCGTTAGGTATGGTATTTCTGGATAAAATGGAGACTTTGCAGACTATACTCTAAATTCCGGAAATCATCGCGAGTGCAGTTTGCCTCTAAAAGGAAACTGACCCTACCACCCAATAATGACCGTCATAAATCTATTCCCACACTTCAGAAATGGAACACTGTCGTTGAGGAACAATAGCAACCATGATTTTCTGGAAATGACAGTTGCATGTTTACTCCACGTGCAGTTACAGTTGCCAAAGTTCCAACTCCAGCTGATCTGTTTCATTACGTGCAGAAATTCGTTGTGTGTCACGATGTGGAGACCGTGGGAGGGAAATGCAGTGGTAAATACAAATGAAGTAGTAGATAACTTTCAGTCAAGTGACAATAAACAAAGTGATGACAATAGTGTGAATAACTGGGCCGACTTATATTACTGGAAAAGCCTCAAAAACAAAGTTATAACGGGAACTGTTTCTAAGCAAATTCAAGCGCTTGTTTTGAACACATATAAATATGTGCTAACAAATAATCTTGGTAAGGGGTCATTCAATGAACCTGATAAATTCTGGGTATTCACAGAAAACCAGTAAGAAATATTGTGACGAAAGGAATACCAAAGACGCCAATCAAGTGTGAAAATAAAAGGAAACGTTTCTCTAAAGTGGATAATTTCACATGCGATTTAATTCGCCGAGAAATTTATAGGTTCTATGCAAAAGGCTGAGCGCCCACCTTAAACGAACTGGTTGTACATTTGCAAGGAATTTGTGATTTTCCTAATGCACACTGCACTTTGCGCGGCCTCCTAAAGGAGCTGGGTTTAAAACACCGCACTTTGAATAAGATAAGGGCTATTATGGAATCCAGTAGAATTGTAGTATTTTTCAAAACTAAGGAAGTTTCGCAGTAATGGACATAAGATAATGTATTTAGACGAAACCTCGTACGATACCCATGACGTATCGAGAAAGGTGGCAACCTTGTAGAAAGGTCTGGAAGAAGGAGGACCGGGGTTGTAAAACGATTATAAGGGTTCGTCAAAGGAGTCGGCTGACGTGCACACGAGTTCACTAAACAAACTTTATCTCACGTTACTTGAATCCTGCTGTAAACAAGGTCGAGCTTACTCAACTCGCCACGTGTTTTGCCACGTGTTTTGCAACATAAGCAGTATATATATAGCAGCTCTAGTTTCTACGTAATAAATAAATCCCTGAGTTGATTTATTTCTGACAAAATAATATTGAACTTTACTGCGTATAGCACTTTTCGTAAAATCGTCGTAATTCTTCACGCGCTCTTTGCATTTATACGATTTTCCCGGTTTTCTTAGAGCTCCGGATGCTTGCTGTTCCATTCTAACACTATGTACACTACTTTCGGAAACACCAAAGAGGTTACCAGTTTCTTTCTCAATGTTTGCTGTAGACGATTCCGGGTTTTTTCCTTAAACACTGCGAAATAATGCGGGATTATTCGCCTCTCGCTGCTTTTTAAATGTTTGCCTCGATTGTGTTTTATTTCGACTGAAGCACCGGCCTGCTCCATGATGAAAAAGCTTACTGATTTTAAATTACATATACATAAGTGTACTTGGGCTTGTGAGGTACGCGAGATGTACAGGAAATACAGTGTTAAGTATCAGAAGTAACTACACACTATTCACAATAACATCTTAACAACATTCAACTCGATACAGACCTCGTTGTGAGAGAACTGCCTGGTATAGGAATACAAAACTACAAGGCGCGTCCAGAAAGTAAGTTCTGTTTCAATTTATTTCCGGTAGACGCTCTGTATCAAGGAGAAGAAACGTGCGCCATTGTGAGATCGCTGTCAGCCACGTACGCTTTGTTATGCTTCTTTACAATGTCAGTGTTGATTGAAAACCCCGCCGCCTTTGAAATCAGATCTGTGATTCGTTCTCTGAATGCTAGGAAAGTGAAACAAATTGAAATTTATCGGAAAATTTACGATGTTAAAGGGTGTTGTGTTTCTTCACGACAACGCACGCCACACACTCCAAATGCGACGTAAAGCATCCTACAGGGATATGGCTGGGACGTGTTTGACTATCCCCCGTACAGCTCTGACCTCGCTCTAGCGACTTTCATCTGTTTTTTGCATCTCAAATCTTTCCTTGGCGGTCAACACTTCAACAATGATGAAGTTATAGTTTAACAACTATTAGGTTATCTGATGTGAATTAACCTTTATTCCATACTGACGCCGAGCGGGATTAATTAACTAATATCAGCTCTGCACGTTCTAGGTTTAGTGTATCCTGATCTGGTCTGCTGTCATACTGTGCACTGAGTGAGTGACTGAGTGAGTGAGTGAGTGAATGAGTGAGTCAGTCTGTAAGTAGGTAGGTAGGCAGGCAGGTGGGTGGGTGGGTCGATCCGTAGTTAGGTGGGTAGTTAGGTAGATGGGTGGATGAGCAGGGGATAGGTAGGTAGATGGGTGGACGGGTAGGTGGATAGGTAGTTAGATGGGTGGACGGTAGGTGGATAGTTAGATGGGTGGACGGTAGGTGGGTAGGTAGGTAGATGAGTGGACGGTAGGTGGACAGTTAGTTAGATGGGTGGACGGTAGGTGGAAAGGTAGTTAGATGGGTGGACGGTAGGTGGATAGGTAGTTAGATGGGTGGACGGTAGCTGGGTAGGTAGGTAGATGAGTGGACGGTAGGTGGATAGTTAGATGGGTGGACGGTAGGTGGATAGTTAGTTAGATGGGTGGACGGTAGGTGGATAGGTAGTTAGATGGGTGGACGGTAGGTGGATAGGTAGGTAGATGAGTGGACGGGTAGGTGGGTAGTTAGGTAGATGGGTGGATGGGCAGGGGATAGGTAGGTAGATGGGTGGACGGGTAGGTGGATAGCTAGTTAAATGGGTGGACGGTAGGTGGGTAGGTAGGTAGATGAGTGGACGGTAGGTGGATAGTTAGTTAGATGGGTGGACGGTAGGTGGATAGGTAGTTAGATGGGTGGATGGTAGGTGGATAGGTAGTTAGATGTGTGGACGGTAGGTGGGTAGGTAGGTAGATGAGTGGACGGTAGGTGGATAGGTAGTTAGATGGGTGGATGGTAGGTGGATAGGTAGTTAGATGTGTGGACGGTAGGTGGGTAGGTAGGTAGATGAGTGGACGGTAGGTGGATAGTTAGTTAGATGGGTGGACGGGTAGGTGGATAGATAGGTAGATGAAATGAAATGTGTAGTGTTTAACGCCCGCTTTTACTACATACGGCACCACAGGCGGTGACACTGATGATACATGAGATGAAGATGGAGCAGTGGTGGAATGAAATGATGGGGAAAACCGGAGGTCCCGGATAAAACCCACCCCAACGCCGTGTTGTCCACCACATGTTTCACTTTGCGGTCGCCTGGGATCGAACCCGGGCCGCCTTGGTGAGAGCCAAGCTGTCTAACCACTGAGACACGGCGTGGCCTACTAGGTAGATGGGTGGGCTGGCAGGTGGATAGCTAGGTAGATGGGTGGACGGGTAGGTGGATGTGTGGATGGGTAGAAGTGTAGGTAGGTAGGTGGGTTGGTGGGTGGGTATTCGGTGACTGGGTAGGTAGTTAGGTAAGTAGGTAGGATGGCAGATAGTTAACTAAGTCTTTCCCCAGACTTAACGCCATTAGACTTCTTTCGCTGCGGCACAGTGAAACATAGAGTGTAGCAAGAACCTCCAAAGACAGTGGAGGATATGTAACATCGTATTACTGGAGTGTGTCCGGCAATATCTGTAGAAACACTGCAATCCGTGCAACACTCTCTTGTTACTAGATTCCAAAAGTTTATTGATGCAAACGAAGGACACTTCGAACATCTGTTGAAGTGATACAGATTCATCGCACAAGACGCTAGTGGGATTTGTAGGTGCCTTTTCCATGCCGGATGTAATGCATAACAATGATGCTTCTGAGCGATATAGGGCACTAGTAAATGAGTTTAGAAAAGCGGAACCAAGTGTGTTATTAGCTCTTGTCATTTTACTAGAATAAACAGACATGTTTCACTAAAAGTAACTTGTTGTTGGAAGTGTTATTTGCTCACCTTTATGGATTGTGCATACCTCCTTACTGTGTGAGCCACTGAGATATGTACGAGTACATTCCTGGTCAATTGGAACTTTTATAATTGTTTCATTTCGGAGAAATTTTAGGTCTCAGAGTTTGGTGGGACAATCTGTATATTTCAGAACATTTTTCTCAACTTGAGTTAATAATGACATTGAATTACTTTTGATAAATATTGGTAAAACCGCTTCGAAATACTTCATAAGTTCAGAAGATTGTAGGAGGGTTGTCAATATTATAAATTGGATTTCTTTTTTCCCTTGAGAGAGTTAAACGATCAGTTCAAAAATATATCTGTATATGATCTCGTCTGGACAAACTGATCTCCCATTAGACACTCGTGAGATCCAGAAATGAATGTCCAGCTCTGCTACAAAAAGCGAGAACTCCGTACAAGCTCGTGACATAGTCGCCGCAAACGTTACATTTCCGGACCTCTCATTTTCTAGCAGTCTGTCATTTGTTTTTCCCTTTGTCCTGTCTTTCTCTTACCGATTACATTCCTCCCTCTAGCTCTGTTATCGAACTCAAACGTCCCTTCATCTCCCTTGTCTGTAATTATGACATGTCATCTTGAACAGTGTTGATAATACGGCATCTTCTAGGCTGCGTATACAAATTTAAACGTAAGAAAAAGTTTAGGCTGCAGCAGGGACTTACGCCTCTTTAATGTGCTTACAATTGAAGTCCAGCTATGAAGTGTTTGTGTAAAAACGTTTACTTAGTTAAATAACAGTATTTTAAGCACCAAACGAATTTATTAACCTAAAGTTTTTAACGTTTCTTTTTTTATAAGAATGTGAATTGTCTTATTGGTGCATTGGCATGTCTTCCTCATCTCCTCTTCCGTAAAGTATTCTTAGAAAATCTGATACTCATTAACCGAAAGCAAGCCCAAGGAACTTCTTGTGTTACATTCAAACACTCAAAAAGTTTAAAATGAGTGAATGAATCACTCATAGAAACATCTTACATTAGGCTATTTCCCGTTAAATAAAGCAAGCCCAAAAGAAACAGGACTCCGAGGACGCTGCCACTCCTAGACGTAGTGCAGAGTTCTGACGCTAGGTAGTCTTCATAGAGACCTTTATGAAACAGCTGTGCAGACGGCGTCAGTGTAGAGCTGAACGTGCAAGTGTGGTATTGTGTTCCTCTGACTGTTGGCGGGTTACCTCTGCGAAGTTGTTATGGCAACTTTAAAAGAACAAAGAGTATGTGTGCAATTTTGTTTCCTGCTTAAAAAAACTTTAACGGAGACACGCCAAATGCTTAAGGAAACTTTCCGGGAGTACGCTATGAGCCGCACACAGGTTTTCGAGTGGTTTGGACGCTTTAAACGCGGTGAGATGTGTGTTGAAGACCAAGCTCGTTCTGGACGCCCTTCAACATCGCAAAATGAGGAGAACATTGAAAAGGTCCGCCAAAAGATCAACGAGGATTGTCGCCAAACAATCGAACAAATTTCAGCAGCGACAGGAATCAGTTGGAGCTCGTGCCAGCGGATTTTGAGGGAGGATTTACACATGAGACGTGTTGCTGCTAAATTTGTTCCGCGCCTTCTCACACAGGAGAACAAAACTATCCGCATGAATGTGTGTTAGGACCTGAAAACAGAGATTGTACGTGATTCAAACTTCTTGAACAAAATCATTACAGGGGATGAGAGTTGGTGTTATGGGTATGACCCAGAAACCAAGCAAGCGTCAAGCCAGTGGAGGACTCCCAACTCTCCCAGACAAAAAAAAAAAAAAAAAAAAAAAAAAAAAAAAAAAAAAAAAAAAAAAAAACCAAGGCAAGTGAGGTCAAATGTGAAGATGACGGTCATTGTATATTTTGATGTTCGTGGAATTGTGCATCGGGAATTCGCACCCCATGGCCAGACTGTTAACCAGCACTTTTACTTAGATGCTTTAAGGCGCCTGCGAGAGGATGTGAGGAGGAAACGCCCGGAACTTTGGCGATCAGATGACTGGTTTCTGCATCACAAAAACGCTCCGGCACACACGTTCTTACGAGTGACCCACTATTTGGCATCTCAGAGGTTCTCTGTCGTTCCCCACGCTCCGTATTCGCCGGACTTAGCCCCGTGCGACATTTTCCTATTTCCACGAATGAAAAGAACGCTAATAGGGGAACGTAATGACGATGTGGAGGCGGTAAAAGCAGAAGGGCACTGGGCAATATCAAACTTGAAAAGTTCCATACTTGCTTCCAACAGCTGGAAAAAGAGACTTGATAAGTGCATTGCATGTAATGGAGAGTGTTTTGAAGATGACTGAAGTAATTTTGTAAAAAGGTTCATCAGTAAAGTTTTTATGACAACAATCCGGTTTCTTTAACCTCCTGCCCACGATGTCCTCTACCATGGCGTTCAGGGACTTAGTGTTGCTTTCGGCCTTTCCCTCCAGGTTATTTACGCGGCTCGCCAGGTCTTCGACGCTCTCGCCCAACTCCGCAATGTCCTCCTTTGCGCCGATTAACTGTTCCTCAAATTTGGCAGCGAGGGCTTCGTTCGCAGTCTTCATTTCGATTGCCAGACTATCAGTCGCCGCTTTCATTTCCGTGGTCAATTCGGCCATCTTCGTGGTCATCGTCACGGCCAGGTTGTTGTTGGCAGCTTCCGCCTTCGTTGATAATTCGGTCTTCATTTCTTCCATTTTCTCGGTAATGTTAGCCGTCTTCATTTTATTCAGCTCTGCGGTGAGGTTGTCGTTAGCCGTCTTCATTTCTGTTAGTTCCGCGGCCAGGCTGTTATTTGCCGCTTTCATTTATGAGGTTTGGTCGGCCTTCATTTCCATCATCTTCTCCAAAATATTTTCCAGTGCCGAGAATGATCCCACTTCCTGACACCAGTTGTGACTCTGTGGGTTCGTAGAATTAGAAGTCCTAGTTGCTGATATTCCAACTCTCTTCTATTTTCGTAGAAATATACTTATAGTTTACAGCAGCATTACGTTACGTACACAATCAGTCTACCAAGGTCCATGACTGTGACAAACAGTGACAGCTGATTACATCAGCTCTCGTTACAACAGCATTTTACAGCTGTTACTTCTCTCTGCTTACAACTCACTCTTGGCGCGTCGTCGCCTGCTGAAATACCTCATTGATAATTCTAGATATTTCCGGAATAAACAAGAATTCGAATGTACTATACAACAATCAAGGTATTACTAGTATGTTCCAGTTACCCCATTTATCTGAGTCGGTAAGTCTTGTCTCAGTGATACACTATCCGACTGTCATCTTTATCAGCAGGCTCTTTGTGTACACAAACTGCACTTATCTCTCGGCACCGAAACTTCCGTGCTTTTCGCCGCGACAATGTGTTATTACTCCTGCAAAGTCAATAAAAACATTTAAGAGAAAAAAAATCATTGGTTGTTATTTACGCACTATTTAATATTCAATAATGCAAGTGGACTTTCTCCTAAAATTCATCCACCGATATTTTGAGTCACACCTCTTAACTTAAATATTTTAAAGCTTGGAGCAAGTGTATTTACATTCCACGAATGGTTCATAACTCGGTGAAAACCTGCAGACATCCAAGTAGCTAGGGACACCGATACGGAATAATTATAAGAGTTTATTTGAAGAAGAGTCCGGAGCACACACATCCACATAGCTAGGAATACCGATACAAAGCAGTTATACGAGTTTAGTTTAAGAAGAACACCGACAAAAACCAAATTCCTTCTCCTTCCACAGCATCA
>CM060952.1:207126807-207240641 GCA_030765055.1 Mantis religiosa | reverse complement strand
ACCAGACACACAACATTACTTTGGGACCGAAGTGACTTCCTTTAACTATAACTTTGACAGGTTAACTGGGATCAAGCCCCTATTTCAAGGCATCAAGGTTTAGGTGATATACCCTTTTTTCATCAAAAGTTACCATACTCCTGATAAATATATCATCCATGGAGTTACTGATGAGCTGGCAACAGTTATCCACTACGTTCAGCCTGTTGAAGTGTCAGTTCATGAGGTACAGATCTACAGCTTCTGTATGATTTTCCAAGTGTCTTAGTATGGCGATGTATGATTAGATTAGATTGATTTGCGTTCACTTGTAGCCAGAAACGGCTGTGAACATTGAACATGTCCAGAGTTACAAAGTTTAATAGCATATATATTAACAAAAGTTAACATAAGACACATATTATAGTATACAGGCAATATGAACAACAATGTGGAAAACAAAGCAGTGATAACTATATATGATACAATATCAAACACTTATTAAATCAGCTTTCACTTGTCTTATGCCAGGACGTCTCAAACTTTTTGCAATGTATACCATTCTTCTTATTTATTATATACATATACATTAAAAATAAACTTTCAACTTGCATCAAATATGTATTAGTAATGATTTGTTATTGAAATAGTTAGATACTACTTACAGAGCTACAGAAGCATTTATCAGGATAATTTGTCATTCAGATAATCTTCTACAGAATAAAAAGATTTTGAGCGCCGAAATTATCAATTTTTTCTTTAAGAACATTAGGAAGTGCCCCAAATATTTTGATAGTTTCATAATGCACACCTTTCTGGAAGCAAGAAAGTTTAGCACTGGGATAATGGATATTATACTTTCGTCTAGTGTTTATTCTGTGAATTACATTATTTGTTGCAAATAAGGCACGATTGTATACAAAGAATTTTAGGATCGAGTACATATACATGCAAGGAAGCGTTAATATCTTCAATATTGTAAAAAGATCTTTACAGGAGCATCTGTTGTGGGTGTTAGTAATGATTCTTATAACCCTCTTTTGCTTAAGAAATATTTTTTTACTTTCTTCTGAGTTGCCCCGAAATAATATTCCGTATTCCATAATAGAGTTAAAGTATGCATAATATACTAATTTAAGTGTGTCAATAGAACTCACATTAACCAGCTCTCGGATAGCATAACAGTCAGAGCTGAGTTTAGATAAGATATAATTTATGTGAGCTTTCCAATCTAAACATCTGTCCACTTGAAGACCCTATATTTCATACAGAGAATACATAAACACAATACTCACAGACAAAGGTGCATGTATACTTTGTTACATTAACAGTGAATAAATCTCTCTAACTAAACATCATCATCAGCATGTCCATTACTGGAAACTGGTTTTGATCTGCCCTAAATATCTAAGTCGTGCTTGTCATAGTAATCAGTTTTACATAGCTTAGACACTCCCATATGGCAATTACGGCCTTCAGGGTAACCTTTTTTTCATCCATATGATCCAAATACATAGGATACGTCAACAGGTTTAACAAATACAATCTGTACATAACAGTATTAAAATAATAAAATATAATAAAATATGCAGAGGGTACCTTTACTATTTAAGCTTTAATTTAACCTTTTATACTCATCTATAGAGTAGACTGGGTTTTCTACAAGGTACTTTTTAATTGCTTTAAGTTTAAATTTTTCTTCTGTTATCTGTTTTATTTGATTCGGTAAATGATTGTACAATTCTTTAGATTTATTTTCTATATTTTTGTTACTTAATGTTCCTCTTAATCTGTTTAAGAAATAATTTTGTTTTGTTCTTGTGTTATGTGTATGTATGTACATGTTTTTATTTTGGTTGCTAGAATTTTTTGTTACGTATTTAATGCACTCATATATATACAATGCTGTAAATGTTAATATATTTAATGTTTTATAGACATTTCTACACGAATCCTTCCTTTTTAATCTACAAATTATTCTGATGGCATATTTCTGGAGTCTTAATATTCTTACCATTGCTTTTTTCTGTACATTTCCCCATAATACCACCCCATAGCATAAATGAGAGTGTATGACTGCATAGTAAATTTGCTTTAGAGTTTCTCTATCCATTTGTTGTGCTGCCTGTTTTAAAATATATAGCCCCATATTTATTTTCTTTACTACTTTTTCAATGTGTTGTTTCCAATTTAGTTTGTTATCTATTATTAGTCCAAGGAAGTTAGTTTTTGTTACTTCGAGTATTTTTTTATTATCTAATGTTAGTTGCATATGTGATTGTGCTTCTTTGTTTAAGGTGATTTGCATCCATTCTGTTTTGCTTGTATTTATTACCATGCCTAGTTTTCCTAACTCACTACTAATTTTTTCAAGTATAAGATTGGATTTATTTTGTACTTCACTTTCCGTTTTTCCATTCACTATGATTGTGGTGTCATCGGCATATCCAATGGCCAATTCCCCTGCATCTACTACTGTTTTGAATATACTGTTTATATATATAAGGAATAAATAGGGCCCAAGTTTTGAGCCTTGGGGTACACCGTAAGTTATTTTCTTAAATGAGGATCTAATTTTGTCCAATTTACCATTTGAATTATGTATAATTTCCACACACTGCTCCCTGTCCTGAAGATATGATTTCAGCCAATCTAATGGTATGCCTCTTATCCCATAATTTTCTATTTTGGTAATTAGTTGATTTATGTTTACGCAATCAAAAGCTTTTGTCAGATCCAGAAAAATTGCCACTATATGTTCTTTCCTGTTTAATGCATTTATAATGATGTCATTTCCTTTACATATTGCCTGTACAGTTGATTTCTTTTTTTGAAAACCGAATTGATAGTCTGAAATTATTTTATATTTCCTACAAAAACCTTGTAACTGATCTAGAAATAGTCCTTCTATTATTTTTGAAAAACTTGAGCACAATGTTATAGGTCTATAATTTTCTAATGCTAGTTTTGACAATTTTTTCTTATATATTGGTCTAACTATTACTTTTTTTAGTGCTTTAGGAAATGTTCCTGTTATAAATGATTGATTACTTATATATGTAATTACATCAGCAAGTTCGTATTTACAGTACTTTAACATTTCATTTGTGAATTCATCTAATCCACACGAGCGTTTACATTTTAAGGCGTTTATCTGTTTTAAAGTTTCCTCACATGTTACTTCACGTAATACCATTGAGTTAGAAATACTGTTCTCAAATTTTTGATCAGACTGGCACTTTATGACACCTAAGGTCTTTACTACGTTGATGTAATAATCATTAAATTTCTCTGTTAAGGTTATTGGGTTCTCTATTTGTTTATTTTCAATCTCAATGCAAATATTTTCTTCCCATTTTTGTTTTGTTTCTTTGTGTAATGATTTTATAATATTCCATGTTGCTTTGGTTTTATTTTCTGCATTTTGTATCAGTATTTTATTGTGTTGCACTTTTGCTTCGTGTATTACTTTATTAAGAGTCTCTCCGTATTTTTCGATATAATTGTATGATTTATGATCTAGTTTTGTGTGTTTCAGGCTATTTAGAAACTGCATACGTCTTTTAGATATAGTTATACCTTTGGTAGCCCAGTTTTCACACTTTTTTAGCTTTCCCTTTACCCTACGTTTAGGCATTACTTTATCTAGACATTTTTCTATATTTTTAGCAAAACTTCCATATTTTTCATTAATATTAGATTTTTCGTATATCTCAAGCCATTTTGTTTCTTTGATATAGTTTCTTAATATTTCTAGGGTGTTTTTGTTTACTTTTCTTTTAAATTCTACCAGATTGTTTATTTTATTTTTTATTTTACCTAATATTTTACTATCTACTAGTTGGCCATAGTGGTCACTTATTCCGTTTCTTATTATTTTAGTTTCATAACATTCCTTGTTTAAATTTGATATCATGAGGTCAACACATGTCGCAGAGCTTCTAGTTACCCTTGTTGGTTCAGTCTCAGTCAGAGTAAGATTATTTCTGTCTAGCATTTCTAACAATAACCTTTTCTTTTTATTTTCTATTAATACGTCTATATTGAAGTCACCTATTACTATGGTGTCCCTCTTTTTATTTGTGGTGCTATTTAGACATTCTTCCAATCTTTGGAGAAAGGTATCTTTTTTGCATTTGGAGGACTGTATACCCCTATTACTAACAGATTTCTGTTTTTTAACATTATTTCTACGGCTGCGAGTTCACTGCACATTTCGTTGCAGAAATTTTTACAGTCTATCTCTTTGTATTTAATCCCATGCTTTACATAAATTACTACCCCTCCACTTTTATGTTTTTCCCTACAGAAGCTAGACCCTACTGTATAATTTTCATAATTATTTACATTTATTTCGTCTATTTTCAGCCCATGTTCTGTAAATATTAGTACATCTGGTTGCATATTTACTATATTCTGCTCTATTAGAACCCTTTTGTTTGTAATACTTTGAACATTTTGATGAAATAGGCTAAAATTATTACGTTTCTTTCCTACAATCAAAGTTTTATTTAAAATGTGTGCCTCTTGAGTAATATTATTTGTACGATCATTTACCTTATCTCTATTTAAGTATTTACATGCCTTTATTGTCCCGTCAAAATTCTTTGTACCCCCTGCTTCTGATTGTTTCCCTGGGCCGTAAACCAGTTTAAAGTAGCTGTACACTTTTCAATGGAATTTTTCATGATTCTTTCTAGACTCATTGTTCCCTTTCTGCTCAGGTGTAGTCCATCCCTTCCTATACAGTCCATGGTCATTTGTTTATCTACATCCACAAAGACACACTTCAACTTCTCGCACATCCAACGTATATTTTCATTTACACTGTTTATGAACCTAAAGTGTATGTCTCTTCTTTTCACCACACCATTTATTATCACTAATGTTTTCGGGTATATTCTTTTGATACACTGTGTCGCACAATATAAGTCACCCATAACCTCTTCTGGACAGGACGCTTGCTTCATTGTATTTGTTCCCACGTGTAGGTATATCGCCTTTGGTTGTCTTGGAATGCCAGCACACTTCTTTTCGATCTTGAATCCACCCACATATTTTATGCTGTCAATTTCTTCTAAAAACATATCACTAATCCTGATTTCTATTTCAGTATGTGATGTACGACAGGTTATAAGTTTGACCACTTTTGGTAACTACATGGTATCTTTTGATGCAGTAAGTTCTTCTAAAGCCTATGTGTACTCTTCTGAAGATTTTCTCGCAAAACTTAGCGTGTATCCATAGCATTACATACTTTAATTCAGTGGTATCATTGAAGGGAAACAGGGTGGTTACCCTTTACCCACCTAGTTAACCTTCTAAGATGACGTAATAAATATTGGGTTGAGGAAGAACGTGCGAAAGATTCAGTGGTGGGTTGTTAAACTATTTGTTCTTATTTTTATGTGCATAATGTGTAATGAATACCATCGTGAATTACAATTTTATACCTCCATGTTAATTGCGGAGACGGAAGATACCTAACAAAGAGCCATACATGACAAGAGAATATAATCTTCAAGTTTCATATGAAAAAACAAAAATAATGTCTTTAATAGGAACGAACCATTTGAGAGCTAACATTTGCATAAACCCATCGAACAACAAAGTTATTTTAATTATCTTGGCTAAACTGTGTCATATACCAGTAATAGAGATATACAAAACAAAATAAACAAATTCCAAACAGGATGTGGCACAATAAAAATAACTTTTAAAAATTGTAATCGTCAAACTTTGTTAAAACTGTATAAAATAATGGCGATCCCAACCCTGCTTTATGGGTGTGAAAACTGGGTCTTGACTATCTCACAACAGAAGAAAGTGGAGGCTGCTGAGATGAAATGTCTGAGACAGGTAGCAGGTTATAGACTCATAGACAAGAAAAGAAACGAGGATATTAGAAGAGAATTGGAAATTCAGAGTCTAAATGAAATATTCATTTCATACAGGCAAAAATGGCAAGATGATGTGCAGAGAATGACCGCAGACCGTACACCACAAATTGTATAAAAGTATAAACCTGTAGGTAGAAGAAATGTTGGCAGGCCACGAATGAGATGGACCGATCAATTTCCTTGAAGTCGGAACAGGCCACAAGGCTTATACCGTGATGATGATGATGATGATGATGATGTTAATAATTACACTTCCCGTAAGGGAGGGGATCCGTCCCCTTCAGCTGCCGTGGTGCGGGCGCTGCGAACCCTTAGCATTCGTAGTACCTCTGACGTTACCAGAGGAACCTCGGGCCGAACATTCGAGCCCCTCCCTGAATGGGAACGTTCGGATTGGGTTGGACTCGAGGGGGCAATGTGTTCCCGACACTCACGGGGAATTGGGTAGCTCCGGCCAGGTTACAGCCGCCCGGAGGGGCCAGAGGGTTGCTTAAAGAGTCCTGGGTACTAGCCTGCACAGCTAGTAGCTGGTGTGCTAGATCACCGGCGGCCCCACCAAGGTTATTTGGTAGCTAGTCCATTCTGAATTTGGCGCGTAAGTGGCGTAGGGGGGGGGCAGTTTATAAAATAAGTCCTGTCCTACGAAAAAAGACTGGCGAGGCCCGGGTTCTGGTCCTGCAAGTCCAGAACTAATGGGAGTAGAACCTCTGACTTAATAATTACTCTGGGCAAAAAATTTTTGAATATTTCGAGCACTTCATGAGGCAATTCCTACTAATTGTGGGTTGATAAAAACAAATATAACAATGAAAAACGTTTATAAGCTCTAGTTTCTTTGATATACACAAGGTGGAAGTATTACATATTAATGGATTAAGAGAAAAGCATAAAGGTGAGAGTTCTAAATTGCTGGAAAAATACTTCGCTGATAGTCGTATCTGAAGAGAATCATGTGGTGGCCGATTGACTTCGTCGTCTTTTAGCTTGCCTCTTGTGATGGAGTTCCGCAGAATCCCTATACAAAGACCAACAGTAATCCGCAAGCATTACTTCATTCCAACGACCCTGATATCTTTGTTCCATAACAGAAATGTCCTGATGGAATTTCTCCCCATGTTCATCACTAACAGCTCCACAACTAGGAGGGAAAAAGTCTAGGTGGAAGTGGAGAAAATGGATCTTAAGGGACATGTTGTATCCAAGGTTACGGTATTTTTGTAGTAGCACTGTCACCAAATGCTTGTAGTTTTCATCTCTTTTGTTGCCTAAAAATCCACGAACAACACCCTTGAAGGCTTTCCAAGCTTCCTGGTCAAATGCAGTTCTCTTATTTGTGGTCTGACAAAGACGACTTCCTTAACTTTTGCATCACTTAATTCCCAAAATTACTCCCTGGTTGTGTTTTGTTATTTGACCGGTGTGCCAACTCCCCTAAATGTTCCCCCAAATTTAGAATATTCACTCTAAAAAGAAAATGTCACTTTATCTTCAAAACAAGAGCTAATCTATCATTTTTATGGTGATTTTTTAATTCAGCATATGGAAATACATGTCAATTCACTAATTGTAGTCCCGAAACATTTTCACTGTCGCCCAGTGTAATCAAAGAAACTGGTTTTAAGTTCTATGGTGTCATTAGATGTATGGCACATTGCTCCATCTTGCTAGAAATAACCTTCCTTCAATTCGATATCATCTGCGTAAAACTTCAGAGAATATGGTGAGAGGAGTACAAACGTGTGTGGATGCTGTTGGAGGACATTTAGAATATCTTCTCTGAGATGTAAATTGTGTATTATAGTCTCCCAAAGCTACAAGTGTGTCGTATTATTGGTTGAAAAGTTATGGGTAATTGAAGTGGTTCAGATTTATTTGGATCACACTGTATATGAAGATGCAGAGTAGGTTAATACTAACACAAATTTCAATAATTTGTAATCTCTTAACTACTAAAAATGTTTAGTTTTAGAAGAAAGAGAAACAGAGTGCCTTTGATATTGAAATGTTCAAACTGGATGCACATGTAGACACGAGACGTATTGACAACTATATTTCTCATACAACTCTCACTGAAACCTCTGTTGTAATGTGAGGAGATTCGTTTCAAAGACAGAATATTTCATAATTTTGCAGTGTGATTGGTTGCTGGCACACCACATTGGCTGCAGGAAGTACGGCGAGGAGACACTGTGTTAGGAAAGCACTTACGTATATTTTTAAAGGAGCAGAGATGGACCTATATACGGAAGAAAACCTTGCGTTCTCTGGACCCATACATTTATCACTTGGAACAAATGCAGATCTAATAACCATTTAAGCAAATAGAACCCTTCATTTGTCTCACAGTACAAGCTAATAAAACAGGAAATTTCCTATACGACTTACCCTGTACCCTATCCCGTCTTTAAAAAAGTTAAAATATATATAAAGAATTAAAAAAATATATGTATAAAAATAAAATATAAAAATAAAAAATGGAAATAAAAATTAGGATACACTTGTTCAATATTTAAAAGGATCACTTAAGACAAAGACTGAGGTAACAGAAAAAAAGACAGTAAAAAATAAAAAAAAGGGTTAACATGCGCATAGCTGGATTAAAAGAAAAAAAAAATATAAAAAAATTAAAAAATGTGGTGTAACTTTCATGCATTCAACTTATGCAAAAGCAAGAACATTGCCAAGCCGATGAAACACCTCGGGCGAGCGGGTGGTTCATAGTAAAATGTTTTGTTCCAAACAGAAGATGATAAAGTAAAAGAGGAAGCAAAAGAAGAGAGAGAAGATGAAAGTGTCTACCACATTAATTAGTTCGCGCTGCAATACAGTCCTGGACTCCGTTTAATTTTGAAACTGGTAATTCAAAAGTACAATGGATTCCACTAAAACTCATAAAAAGCTTTGAATGTATTGTGTTGTGAATTTGTGGTTTCGTAGAATAAAAAGTCCAATTTGCAGAAATTCAAAATATTCTTTATTTTCGTAGAGATACACTCTGTTCAATCCTTACGTAACATAATTACGTCAAGTACACGATCTATCAAGGTCGATGATCACAACAACAGCGTTCTGTTTACATCAGAGTTTACAGCGTTCATCTGTTTACAACAGAGATTACAGCGTTCATCTGTTTACAACAGAGTTTACAGCGTTCATCTGTTTACAACAGAGTTTACAGCGTTCATCTGTTTACAACAGAGTTTACAGCGTTCATCTGTTTACAACACTCTTGTTACAACATCACTCTACAGCTGTTTACTGCTTACAACATTTCGCGAATGATTCTTGGCGAGTAGTCGGCTTCTTAAATACCTCATTAATAAATTCTAGATATTTCCGGAAAAATAAAGAAACCGAATAATCTATCACCTTCCAGAATCGTAACTTAATCTATGTCGGCAAGTCCTTTATCTCAGCTATCTTTATTTGCCGGCTCTTTGTGTAGACAAACCGCGCTATCGTAGATAACGGCTTCGCGACATTATTCTTTCGTAACTCCATTAACCTGAAACATTTTAATAGACCGTAATTTCCCTTTGAAAGATCGTAGAATGTAGACATTTGTTTTAATGATCTCCGTGGCTCTGGGAGAATTGACAATAGAGACAATTGTTGGCAATTTTCTTTGATAAGACTGTAGACACTTAAGTTTATATGGAAATCTTCAACTCCTTTGTGGAGAAGCTGGATGATATCGAATTGAGAGAAGGTTATTTCTAGCAAGATGGAGAAACGTGCCGTACATCTTTTGATACCATGGAAATTGTAACCAGTTTCTTTGACAATTGAATAATCTCAAAAGATCTATGTCCCCCGCAGGTCCCCTCACCTAACCTAACCGGATTTTTCCTTGTGCGGGTATCCAACAATAGTGTGTACAAGAATAGGCCACGGACAATTGATGTTCTCAAGGAATCCATTCGAACCGAAATAAGTAACATTGGCGAGGATACTCTCCGTAAAAGTTCAGAGAATATGCTGAGACAAGTGTAAACCACATAGGAGTTCTCATAAAGGAGTTCTCATCTCTCCTACACACGGCTAGTGTAAAAGAACAATTAATTTCCATTAATTGTACCTAATAGTGGTCAACTATAAAGCCCGTTGTAAGTCGCCATTAACGTTATTGTCTCATGTGTTTATGAGAACTCCTAATGGGTTATCGGGAAAACACGAGCCAGTTGAAGAACTTATTGTCATATCGGTACATTGGGCATAATAGCTCAATTTCCATTATAAAAGGGCTGTTCAATAAAGAATAATCATAATTTTTTACGGTCATAATTTTTCACACTAAGGTTCAATCTTATTATATCAGTTAGCTTAATGTGAAAGGAACACTCCGTAGTAGTTCCATTGTTGGAGTTTCTTTCAAACGTAATCACTGCTGATGAGACTTGGCTACATCATTTTGATCCTGAGAGCAAGCAGCAAAGCTTAGTGTGGAAATCTCCTTCATCACCAACCCCCAAAAAAGCAAAAGTGGTTGCTTCTGCTGGGAAAGTTATGCTCATCTCATTCTTTGATATTCATGGAATGGTTTATCAGTATGTTGTACCTGCACACACATCAGTAACTGGACAATACTACAGGGATGTCCTGAAAAAATTGCAAGTCCATATCAGGCGCAAAAGACCACATTTCCGTGAAGTAGGCTGGATGCTGCAACACAATAATGCGCTGCCACATATTGCCAATGTTGTTGCTGAATATCTTGCAAAATTCAACGTGAAGTGCATTCCCCACCCTCTCTATAGCCCTTATTTAGCCACATTTGAGTTTTTTCTGTTCCCTAACTTGAAGAAACATCTTCGTGGGAGGCATTTTCCATCATTAGAAGCATTGGGAGAGGCTGTGGAGGCGATTTTGAAGGATCTCTTGAGAAATGGTTTCCAGGATGTCTTTGAAGACTGGCGAAAAGTTGGGACAAGTGTATCGCATTGAGGGGAGATTATTTTGAGAAGGATCATCAAAATTATGAGGATGAGTAAAGGTACGTTGTCAAAAACAAAATTGTGATCATTCTTTATTGAGCAGCCCTTCTGTGTTATCTCCGATTGTTAATTTGATAGTAATTTCAAAGCTGATATGCTAATATATTAGAATGGATGAATAGGTGGTTGCATGAATGGGTGGTTGAAAAGTGACAGCAAGAGGAAGCGCAGTGTAAAGAAAGAGCAAAAATCTTATAATATTCAAAAGAAACCAATTAAGATTTTCCTATTGATTTATCGCATATGTTCAAATGCAGTGCGCTGTTTTTCTATTGAACTTCCAAGACAACATGTATTATGCATTAGAGGGAGGAAAGCCTCACGTATTTCTAATCACCGCCCACTCCGGAACAGTAAGCACCTCTAAAGGCAATGTACGGCAATCCGGGAGTGGACTTCACAGAAACACTTTACGCTGGGGGATACTTAGCCCTCATCAAAGTTTCATGATACGCTGGGTCGTGTACAGCTCACAAAAAACGGCGATATTTAGAGAGTACACTACCGACTGTTAAAGAACTGCTAAAAGCACGGCTTTCAGGGAAAGCGTTAAACAAGTGCTGAAACTGCTCATTGGCTAGATTAAGAGAAGTTCTTCATTTCAAAGATAAAGTGAAAGCAATACCTTTCTACACCAATTTTACCACAGTGAAATTATCGCAGCTGAATTTAAACGTGTCCCTAACACCTTATGAGACGTAGAACGTTCGGGACGTCCAAAGACTGCAAGTACAGACGAAAACATCGCCAAAGTTCACCAAATGGTGTTAGACGATCGCTGAATTAAAGTGAGAGAAACAGCAGAGGCTATAAACATGTCAAAAGAATATGTTTGTCACACATTAAATCACATTTACACAAGAGCCCAAACCCCTTTTTTCGTCTGGGAAAGGTATGGCAACTTTTTGGGGATAGTCATGGAGCTATTTTAATCGATTATCTTCAAAATGTATAAACCATTACAGGAGCATACTACGCATCGTTAGTTGAAAAGCTGAAGCCAGAACGTGCGGAAAAACCGCCACATTTGTAGAAAAGAAATCCTATTTCACCAAGACAACGCACCGTCTCTCACCTCAGCGGTTGCAATGGCGAAAGCCCACGAATTACGCTTTGAACAGCTAGACCATCAGCCTTACTCACCATATCTGGTCCCTAGCGACTTCTTATTGTTCCCGCATCTGAAAATTGTGCTCGGAGACAGAGACTTTCGTCGAATGAAGAGGCAATCACTTTCTTGAGCAATATTTTGCAGAGAGGAACATCGAGTACTCTTTGGATTCTATTGCAGAAGTAATGTTATTCATATTTCGGTCCAGCATCTTCTATACAGAATAGATAAATATTAAAAGTGCTGTCATACTTTCTGATTCTAAAGCAGCATTATATACGATAAGTTCATATAAAATGAGCTCAATCCAAATTAAAGAATGTGACAAAATGATCCAACAACTGCACAAACTACAGAAAAGAATTATATTACAGTGGATACCTGCACATTGTGGAACTGCTGGAAATGAATCAGCTGATTTTCTTGCCAAAAGGTGAAAATTTCATTCATGAAAACAAACACAAACAATCAATATATAACAAATCCAAAGATAAAAATTGCAACATTTTTATTAAAAATCAAGAAATTATTCCAGAAATCCCATGTAAAGCTGCAGTAACAAATTTTAGATTACTTGCGGATCATGATTATTTGGCCAAAACTTACACAGAATAGGAATTTATACAAGTCTAAATTGTCCTCTGTGCAACAAAAAAGAAGAAATGACTGAGGAACATATTTTAACCTGTGAAGCCCTACCTGCCAGACCCACTATAGAGAATTATTGGACAGCAAGAGAGGTAATGGCTTCATTGTCAAACCCTAGCATTTGAAAACAACTATTTGGACGGGTTACAGAGAAGTGAGCATCGCTGGGAGAAGTGTGTAGAGTTACAAGGAGACTATGTTGAAAAACGTCGAGTAGTATTTGGACGGGTTACAGAGATGAGAGCATCGCTGAGAGAAGTGTGTAGAGTTACAAGGAGACTATGTTGAAAAACGTCGAGTAGTATTTGGACGGGTTGCAGAGATGGGAGTATCGCTGGGAGAAGTGTGTAGAGTTACAAGGAGACTATGTTGAAAAACGTTGAGTACTATTTGGACGGGTTACAGAGATGGGAGTATCGCTGGGAGAAGTGTGTAGAGTTACAAGGAGACTATGTTGAAAAACGCCGAGTAGTATTTGGACGAGTTACAGAGATGGGAACATTGCTGAGAGAAGTGTGTAGAGTTACAAGGAAATTATGTTGAAAAACGTCGAGTAGTATTTGGACGAGTTACAGAGATGGGAGCATCGCTGTGAGAAGTGTGTAGAGTTACAAGGAGACTTTGTTGAAAAACGTCGAGTAGTATTTGGACGGGTTACAGATTTGGGAACAACGCTGAGAGAAGTGTGTAGAGTTACAAAGAGACTATGTTGTGAAACGTCAAAACGTCGAGTAGTATTTGGACAGGTTACAGATATGGGAACATGGCGGAGAGAAGTGTGTAGAGGTACAACGAGACTATGTTGAAAAACGTCGAGTAGTATTTGGACGGGTTACAGATATGGGAGTATCGTTGGGAGAAGTGTGTAGAGTTACAAGGAGACTATGTTGAAAAACGTCGAGTAGTATTTGGACAGGTTACAGAGATGGGAACATCGCTGAGAGAAGAGTGTAGAGTTACAAAGAGACTATGTTGAAAAACGTCGAGTACTATTTGGACGGGTTACAGATATGGGAGTATCGCTGGGAGAAGTGTGTAGAGTTACAAGGAGACTATGTTGAAAAACGTCGAGTAGTATTTGGACAGGTTACAGAGATGGGAACATCGCTGAGAGAAGAGTGTAGAGTTACAAAGAGACTATGTTGAAAAACGTCGAGTAGTATTTGGACAGGTTACAGAGATGGGAGCATCGCTGGGAGAAGTGTGTAGAGTTACAAGGAGACTATGTTGAAAAACGTCGAGTACTATTTGGACGGGTTACAGATATGGGAGTATCGCTGGGAGAAGTGTGTAGAGTTACAAGGAGACTATGTTGAAAAACGTCGAGTGGTATTTGGACAGGTTACAGAGATGGGAACAACGCTGAGAGAAGTGTGTAGAGTTACAAAGAGACTATGTTGAAAAACGTCGAGTACTATTTGGACGGGTTACAGATATGGGAGTATCGCTGGGAGAAGTGTGTAGAGTTACAAGGAGACTATGTTGAAAAACGTCCAGTACTATTTGGACGGGTTGCAGAGATGGCAGCATCGCTGGGAGAAGTGTTTAGAGTTACAGGGAGACTATGTTGAAAAACGCCCAGTACTATTTGGACGGGTTGCAGAGATGGCAGCATCGCTAGGAGAAGTGTGTAGAGTTACAAATAGACTGTGTTGAAAAACGTCGAGTGCTATTTGGATGGGTTACAGAGATGAGAGCATCGCTGGGAGAAGTGTGTAAAGTTACAAGGAGACTATGTTGAAAAACTCCGAGTACTATTTGGACGGGTTACAGAGATGAGAGCATCGCTGGGAGAAGTGTGTAGAGTTACAAGGAGACTATGTTGAAAAACGCCGAGTACTACTTGGACGGGTTACAGAGATGAGAGCATCGCTGGGAGAAGTGTGTAGATTTACAAGGAGACTATGTTGAAAAACGCCGAGTACTATTTGGATGGGTTACAGAGATGGGAACATCGCTAGGAGAAGTGTGTAGAGTTACAAGGAGACTATGTTGAAAAACGCCGAGTACTATTTGGACGGGTTACAGAGATGGAAACATCGCTGGGAGAAGTGTGTAGAGTTACAAGGAGACTATGTTGAAAGACGCCGAGTACTATTTGGACGGGTTACAGAGATGGGAGCATCGCTGGGAGAAGTGTGTAGAGTTACAAGGAGACTATGTTAAAAACGCCAAGTACTATTTGGACGAGTTACAGAGATGAGAGCATCGCTGGGAGAAGTGTGTAGAGTTACAAGGAGACTATGTTGAAAAATAAAGAAAAATTCTGAAAAAAAAGGAGGTTCTTGTATATTTACTAGGTCGGAAACTTTTCAGACCATTTATGCAATTAAAATGCGTAGATTATCAATTACAATTCAAGCTATAACAGCGTCTTTCCTTTAAATGCCAGAAACCGGAGAACAATCCAAAAACCTTGTGGTTATAACAACTGCCGAGTTACTGCTCATTTGAGAGTATGAAAACTACCTTTCCTGTAAAGGATAAGGGATCAAAATCAAATCCAAATTTTTTCTATGAGACAGAATACCGTCAGTTTGGGAAAGTCCGCCTCGGTAGCGTGGTAGTAGCATATCTGCCTCACGTTCAAGAGGTCCCGAGTTCGAATCTCGTTCAGGGTGAGTTACCTGCATAAGGTTGTTTCCTGGGTTTTCCCTTATCCTGAAAGACGAATGTCGGGTATCCCTAAGCCCTATGGACCCGGGGCTCATTTGAGCATCATTTCACCCATTCCATTCGTCGTCCGATATTGCAATTTTGGAGGATGTAAATTACAAAATAATAATAATAATAATAATAATAATAATAATAATAATAATAATAATAATAATAATAATAATAATAATAATAATAATAATAATAATAATAATAATAATAATAATAATAATAATAATAATAATAATAATAATAATAATAATAATAATAATAATAATAATAATAATAATAATAATAATAATAATAATAATAATAATAATAATAATAATAATAATAATAATAATAATAATAATAATAATAATAATAATAATAATAATAATAATAATAATAATAATAATAATAATAATAATAATAATAATAATAATAATAATAATAATAATAATAATAATAATAATAATAATAATAATAATAATAATAATAATAATAATAATAATAATAATAATAATAATAATAATAATAATAATAATAGTAATAAATAAGTAAAAAATCAGTTTAGGAATATTTATATTTTTATTCCATGCATAAGAATTGATTTTTGAAAAATATCCCGCACTCCTTCGATTTTCATAATTTTGCTCTTCAAATTGCTATACTGCCCCTTCCTTAGGCTGCATTCAGGATTCTAAAGGGCTTTTTCAGTTACAAAGGAAAGCTTGCTCTTGCCAAAGTAGCCAGCTTGTTGATGTTTTCACTGTCTGCAATTCCCTTTGCGAAATCCTGTGAACGTAACGACTCGTATTTCAATAGGTCAATGAGCAATCGACAGAGGGAAAGAATCCTTTGAAGGTAAGTCAATCGAAGCACTAAGTTAAAGTAAATAATTAAATAACTGAATAGAAAAGCCTAGAAAGTCGTAATGTAAAGGGTAGTGCTCTTCGAACTTTGATAAGCTTACCCCATACACAATAACACTCCGCACGCTCTGAATATTGAACCCCTTCTTCTTTTCCACTGCTTCTTTAACATTTTAAGGGAAGTAAGTCACTTCTGTAGCTGTGTTTAATATTTAATTTTGATTACAGTGTTTTCGTCATCCTCTAAATCTATTTAAAGTATACAGTACACATTTTTAGTTAATTCATGGCGGTTAGTAATTTTTTCACACTAGCCGTATATAGGCTAAGATCTTTCGTAGATGAGGTTTACATGAAAAATTCAATGCCACGACGCCGATTTGAACCAGGGATCTCCTGACTTCCGTCCAGTTGCTCTAACCCATTGAGCTACCATGGCCAACGTGCCGTCATGACATTAAATTCACCATTTCACTTGTATATTAAATACTTTTATATGAAATACAGGTCATGGAAAACTGATGTTCTCAGGGAATCCATTTAAACCGAAATGCGAGGGCTGTTGAATAAATAATTATATGGTTATAGTTTCTCGAACTAAAATTCAATCTTATTATATTCTGTTAGCTTAATGTGAAGCAAACACGCCGTAGTAGCTTCATTGTTGGTACTCATGGTTCCCGCCTGTGAGAACCAGGTAAGTTCAGTCATATTCAGTATCGCCTACCGCTGTAATGGAAGTAACATACAGTTAAAGTTGATGTTAGAGGAGGATCCGGAGTTTCTTTCAAACGTAATCACTGCTCATGAAACTTGGCTACATCATTTTGATTCTAAGAGCAAACAGCAAAGCTCAGTGTGGAAATCTCCCTCATCACCAGCCCCCAAAAAACCAAAAGTGGTTGCTTCTGCTGGGAAAGTTATGGTCATCTCATTCTTTGATATTCATGGAATGGTTTATCAGCATGTTGTACCTGCACACACATCAGTAACCGGGCAACACTACAAGGATGTCCTGAAAACATTACAAGTCCATATCAAGTGCAAAAGGCCACATTTCCGTGAAGAAGGCTGGATGCTGCACCAAGATAATGCGCGGCTGCATGTTGCCAATGTTGTTGCTGAGTATCTTGCAAACATCAACGTGAAGTGCATCCCTCACCCTCCCCATAGTCCGGATTAAGCACCATATCAATTTTTATACTCCTTAACTTGAAGAAACCCCTTCGTGGGAGGAATTATCCATAATCAGAAGCAGTGGTGAACGCTGCGAAGGTGATTTTTAAGGATCTATAAAAATGGTTACCAGTATATCGTTAAGGACTGGCACAAATACAAGTGCATCGCAATCAGTGGAGACTATTTTGAGAAGGACCTTCAAAATTATGAGCATGAGTAAAGGTACGTTGTCAAAAAAAATTGTAATCATTCTTTATTGAACAGCCCTAGTAAGTTACATTGGCGAGGATACTGACCGCAAAACTCCAGAGAATATGGTGAGAGGAGTGTTGACACGTATAGATGATGGTGGAAGACACTTTTAGCATTTTATCTGAGATGTAAATAGTGAAATTTAATGTCCCAATTGTGTGTTATATTCTCCCAAAGTTGCACGTTTGTCTTATTATTGGTTAAAGACTTATGACCTATTGAAATGGTTCAGGTTAATGTGGATCGCACTGTAGGAAAAGTAGCTCTCGATTTCCTAGCTTTCAATTCCTCTACCTTATGAACTCTAAGAAACTCAATTTAATACAATATTCCATTCAATCTTTTTCAGTACCACATGTACTCTGTTAGGCATGAAGATAGAACAATCACGTGGGTCTTCTTTATAGAAGCTCAAATACTGTAACAAAACACACATAGTAAACAAGTTTATTTTGTATGGATTCCGTTCAATCAACGTAGCTTGGAAAATAAAGAACCTACAGGCCGCCAGAGACGTTACCTGAATGTAGAGTGAAATAACATCCCAGTTTCTCGTCATGATATTTCAACCACCGCACAAAAATTTGACAGAAGCATTCAATATATAATTTCTATGAATCAGTATTATGAGAAATACTATCTAGTGGTTTAAATCGCTAAATTGTAAATATTCAAGCAAGAATTGTTTTCCATAATTTAGCCTACACACGGCTGCTGTGAAAGTATAATTAATTTCCATTAATTGACCTAATAGTGGTCTGAACTATAAAGGCCGGGTCTTAAAGTACTTACAAAATAGTAAGTCGCCATACATGTGTTTATGACAACTCCTAGTGGTTTACAAGAAAAAAAAAACACGAGTGAGTTGGAGAATTTAATGTCATGTCGGCACGTTGGCCATAGTAGCTCAAGAGTTAAAGCGGCTGGACGGAGACCAGAAGATCCGTGGTTGAAATCCCGGCTATGGTATTTTATTTTTCATTCTGAGTCTATATTTCCATACGTTAGCCTACACACGGCCAGTGTGAAAGAACAATTAATTTCCATTAATTGACCTAATAGTGGTCCGAACTATAAAGTACAGTCCTTAAAGTACTTACAACATTGTAAGTCGTCATTAAGGTAATTGTCTCATGTGTTTATGAGAACTCCTAGTGGTTTACTATAAAGCCCGGGCCTTAAAGTACTTACAACATTGTAAGTCGTCATTAAGGTAATTGTCTCATGTGTTTATGAGAACTCCTAGTGGTTTACTATAAAGCCCGGGCCTTAAAGTACTTACAACATTGTAAGTCGTCATTAAGGTAATTGTCTCATGTGTTTATGAGAACTCCTAGTGGTTTACTATAAAGCCCGGGCCTTAAAGTACTTACAGCATAGTAAGTCGTCATTAAGGTAGTTGTCTCATGTGTTTATGAGAACTCCTAATGGTTTACTATAAAGCCCGGGCCTTAAAGTACTTACAGCATAGTAAGTCGTCATTAAGGCAGTTGTCTCATGTGTTTATGAAAACTCCTAAGTGGTTTACCGGGAGAAACACGAGTCAGTTGGAGAATTTAATGTCATATCGGCACGTTGGCAATAGTAGCTCAATGGTTAAGGTGGCTGGACCAAGACCAGAGGAGCCGTGGTTCAAACCCCGGATATGGAACTGAATTGTTCAGTCTGATTCTATCTTTCCATACTGTTACCCAATCGGCAAATTTGCGGCATCGGTACCGCCTGCAGATGCTTGAGAGACTGGGGGGAGGGGAAACCTCAGGGATGGCTGAATCTTCGTTTCCCCCTCCTGCTGCCGCCTGAAAGAAGCGAAACCTCCAGAATATTTTTCCCCTCCATGGTAAAGAATTGTCTAGAAACATTTAGCCACCTATAAATAGAGGGACAATGCGACCGAGAGTTAAGTTCAGTTCATGGCGAGCAGCGTGAAGAGCGCCCAGTGAGGGAACAGACTGTGTACGTGTATCGGAGGAGTGTACGTAACTGCGTGCAGTGGACCTGTGACAGGTGACCTGGTGAATTGTAATTGTGTGCATTACGTAATTCTGTGTAGTCGGCAGGTGTTCCGATTGTAATTCATTGGAAATAAAGAACATTTTTGAGTGGTGCAATTGGACTTTTCATTTCACGAACCCACAAAGTCACAATACTTAGCCTACAAACGGCCAGTGTGAAAGAACAATTAATTTCCAAGAATTGGTTATTCGCCATTCATGGATTTCTATCTTCTCTCGAAAATCCTATTCTAACAGAAACATCCATACGTATACATTAATTTTTTTATAGCTTAGGCTTATTCCAAATATTGATGGTATTCTTAAAGGATCTTCCAGGAATTGAACAATGCTGTTTTATCTAAAATGCATGTTTAATTAAGAGCACCGTCTTGTAGAGTGCTTTTACTCTAGCATACGAGTTATATGAGAGGAAACGAGCGGGAAGCTCAGGAGTTTCGTCTGTGGCCCACACTAAGGAGACAGGGCTTCGATTCACGTGGCCGACCTACCTCCATGGGTTTATACGGCGTTTGTTCCAGGTTGCCAGGTGAATTTTGGGTAAGTTAATTACATCCCCCTAATATGCTGTCCTTCCATTTCATCTGGTGGTCTCTTTCAGGGATGAAGGATAGGTAGGAGTCTTGGCGGTACAGGCAGGATATCTTCTACGACGTATTCTTCTATCAGGTGTGCTTCTTACAGCCCGACGCCATCTCATTGTCAAATTCCATCTAGGTATTGCACCAACACCTCCTCTCTGACTAGCCGCTTATTTCAGTCGGTGGAGCACCTGCCTGTCGTGCCAGGGGTTCCGGGTTGGTTTCGCGGCTGAGGGTGAGGATTTTTCTCCGACCAAGGTGATTCTCCATCTTCCCCATAGTCTGGAAGTATGAATGAGAGTGTGAATGTATAGGTGATGTAATGATATAAGCCAACGAATAGGAGTTAACACCTTCGATATGTTCCAAAGGAGAACGACCACCGATATGAACATTGCTGCTAAAAAAATCATAGACATAGACATTTGACAACATAGCTTTACTCATCCTCATAATTTTGATGATCCATCTCAAAATAGTCTCCCCTGAATGTGATACACCTGTCCCAGCGCTTCTGCCAGTCTTCAAAGACATACTGGAAACCATTTTTTGACAGATCCTTCAAAATCGCCTCCGCAGCCTTCTCCACTGCTTCTGATGATGGATAATGCCTTCCACGAAGACGTTTATTCAAGTTATGGAATAGAAAACAGTCACATGGGGCTAAATCCGGACTATAGGAAGGGTGGTGAATGCACTTCACGTTGATTTTTGCAGGAAATTGAGCAACAACATTGGCAATATACAGCCGCGCATTATCGTGGTGCAGCATCCAGCCTGCTTCACGGAAATGTCTCTTTCATCTGATGTGGACTTGCAATGTTTTCAGGACATCCCTGTAGTATTGTCCAGTTACTGATATGTATGCAGGTACAGCATGCTGATAAACCATTCCATGAATATCAAAGAATGAGATGACCATTACTTTCCCAGCAGAAGCACCCACTTTTGCTTTTTTGGGGGTTGGTGATGAAGGAGATTTCCACACTGAGCTTTGCTGTTTGCTCTCAGTATCAAAATGATGTAGCCAAGTTTCATCAGCAGTGATTACGTTTAAAAGAAACTTTGGATCTTCCTCTAACATAAATTTTTTTTTTTTATAATTGTTATTGATCGATCAACAGTACAATGCTTTACAGATCAGACTGTAAAGAAGGTAACAGAACAATAAATTAAAGAACAATAACACTCAGGGGTAGGCTAACAGGCCGCCCCTTAACTATATTAAGTTAGAACTCCAACAATACTCTCTGAGAAATTATGTCAATATTGAAGATGTAAGACAGACATCAAGCAATAGAATCACTCGAATCAGATGTATCACTTAGAAGCAGGTCCTGTGGTAGTGTCCTCTTCAAGCGTGAGGGCTGGCGCGTGCGGACGCCGATGTTATAATGCACAGCTCCTGGAACATCTAGCAGCGCGGAAAAGAAACGACGAGCGATCCTGCGAATGTAGTCGTGAAGAGGTAACATTCCTATTTCGTGATGGTGCTGCTGATTACGGATGAACCATGGAGCGTTGGTAGCGATGCACCTGAAGCGATTCTGTACGACCTGAAGACGACGCAGATGGCATGTGTGTGCGGCCCCCCACATTTGGCAGGCATATGTAATAAGCGGACGAACGAGTGATTTGTAGAGTAACAATGAAGACTGTAGGCCGAGGCTGGAACGGCGATGCAACAGAGGTGAGAGTTTTGAAAGTCGCCCGGAGGCCAGTGATATAAGACGATCGACATGAGCACGCCAGCTCAGTGGAGAGTCCAAAAGCACTCCAATGTATTTAACGGGAGTTGTAGTGGGGAGCCAAGGGACATTGTTCCTGTAGAGACGCAACGGAGTAAGCGGAGTATATCGGCGAAGAGTGAAGATTTTAGCTTCGGTTTTCTGAGGGTTCAATAAGATCCGCCAAGTGCTGAACCAATGAGTTAGGCGATCTAAACAGAGCTGTACTACTTGTTGTGCGTGCTGGTGGTTAACATGAGAATTCGAACATCAACTTTAACTGCATATTACGTCCATTGCAGCGGTAGGCGATACTGAACATGTCTGAACTTGCCTGGTTCTGACAGGCGGGAACAAGGAGTACCCACAATGCAACTACTACGGCGTATTTGCTTCACATTAAGCTAACAGAATATAATAAGAATGAATTTTAGTGGGAACAATTATGACTGTAAAAAATTATTATCATTCTTTATTGAACATCCCTCGTATTTTCGACCCTTTGGGGTCATCTCCATTAGTATTTCACATCATATTTCAACAGATGGGCTATTTCGGGTTAGAAGTTTACATTTACCAACCTCAATACTAAATCATGGAGTTTGTTGAGTAACTGGAGGATGTAAAGCTGAGTCAAGGATATTTCCAGCAAAATGGTGCTACATGCCATACATTAAATGAATCCATGGAACTTATTCCAAGTTTCTTACACCACCGGATAATTTCCAGGAAATTGTAACCTCAGAGATCACCGGAGTTGATATCGCTGGGCTTCTTTCTGTGGGGTTACTTAAAACACAGGGTTTACGTCACATCTCCGCAGACATTGGACGATCTAAAGTACAACATCACACAGAACATTCAAGCTATTGACAACAGATTGCTCCAACGAGTTGTCAGTAACATGGAAGGACGTGTTGAGTTGTGCGTTATGCAGAATGAAGGACATTTTCAGCATTTGCCATAGAGATTAATCTCCCAAGATTACTCTACATTTTAGATACAATAAGTCGTTGCTAGCGCAAATATTTTTGAAACAATGAAAGAAATTTATCAGTTCTATGTAATCCGCTTTGTATACTATGCTGTAAGGTTTTCCATGCTCTCATATTAGTCATTGAACTAGTACACTGCATTTACAGGCTAGCAGGAATTCTAATTACAGAGTGCTACTGAAACCAAGTTGTTTTGTGAAGCCTCCTGCTTGGCTTATGTGCATACGTTGTAACAAACCTCTCAGTAGCTAGCTACTGTTTTGTTTTTATTGCTTTTTCCGTGTTACCTAGTTCCCTGTTATTACTACTCCACGTGTAAGGTAATGGACATATTCTGCAAAGAGGCTCTGGTAGAGTACAGTGACTCTCCGACTAAAATGTTTTTCGTGAATTTGCACTATATATGTAAATATGCCCGAGCATGTCAGAGCCAGATAGTTTTGTTTTTTAATGTTGCGCCTCCGCAGTTTTGTGTCATTTGCTATTCATTACCGCTTTCTAAATTCATCGTTCGTAGGCAAGTTCCACGCTCTATGTTTGTTTTACCTCGAATTTGACTAATTAGCAATGAACTTTTAAATAGTTATAACCCTGATAACTGCTGTTTTTTATTAGAGCTCATTACTCTGCGGTACACACGTCTATGTTTTAAAAGCGAATGGAGTGCTTCGAATAAAAAGCCAGCAGTATTGTCCCTAATATTTGTTGATAGCTAGCACTATTGCACACCACCATATTCTAATATCCAGGCCCTGTAAGTAAATGCATCTTGTCTGTTATTATGTTCCACATACACTATCGTGTATATTGGTAGTAAAATCGAAGGCAATTTATTCAATAAATGAGACCAAAAAATGTGTATTGTGATGGTTTTAAGAGCAATCGAAATCAAGTTTAGGGATAAAAATAGCAGTAAAAGTAATCCAGAAGTGCCTAAAGCTTTTAACAGATCTATTTACAACGTATGTATACAGTAGCATACTGTGAAAGGGAACTATATCATAAAATGAATCCCTTCAAAATAAATGCCTCATAATTGGTGATGTACGCTTTTGGACATCCTGTATCTTCGTTATTTGTATTCATACTAAGTATAAAAATGATTTTCATATTTAAACGTAACATTATTCTAGATAACATAATTAATTATGACCATGATTTTTCTCTGAGTAAAAATTGCAGATTTCATAATGGACATTTATTCACCTCTTTAAGAACTTTTACTGCTGTTAGAAATGTATAAATATAGATTTTGGGATTTCTTGCAGGAGTTATGTTTCACAGGATACGTTTCTCAAAATTAAGAATATTTTTGCTTCAAATTAAAAGTAAAGTTATTCATGGAGCATGCATCCGTCATATAATTATTGTAATTTCTACGGTTGATGATCTGCTATGAATATAAGAAGAAAAAAATTGACTATAGCACGTTTCACATATAAAATATGTTTCTTTTTCTTTCTTTCCTGCTTTCCTTCTCTTTCTTTTCTTCGTTCCTTCCCTCCTACTTTCTTTCTTCCTATCTTTCTTCTTTTGCCTCGCTGCTTCATTTTCATTCATTCATTCATTCATTCATTCATTCATTCTTACTTTCTTTCTTACTTTCTTTTTCTCTTTCTTTTCTTCTTTCTTTATCTTTCTTTCTTTCTTTCTTTCTTTCTTTTTCTTTTTCATCCATTCATTCATTCTTACTTTCTATCTTACTTTCTTTCTTCCTTTCCTTCTTTCCTTCTTTATTATTTTCCTTCCCTCCTTCCCCCCTTGCCTCCTTCCTTCCCTCCTACTTCTTTCCCTCCTACTTCCTTTTTTCCCTTTGTGCTTCTTTCTTTCTTACTCCCTTTGTTTATTCCTCTTTTATTCATTAGTTAATACAATCATTCTTTATTTCCTTCTTTCGTTCTTTTTTCTTTCTTACTTTGTTTCTTACTGTTTTCTTTCCTTCCTTCCCTCCTACTTTCTCCCTTCCTATCTGTCTTTTGTCCTCCTTTTCTTCTTTCTTTCCTTCTTTCCCTCCTTCTTTCTTTTTAATTTTTAATTCTTTACTTTATCTTTCTTTTTATTTTCTTCTTTCGTTATGTATAAGCTTAGTACAACAAGAAAACAATGCTCGACTTCTCTTACCTACATCCCAAAAAATTCAGCTGTCAATTCCATCAATCCCATCAGTTCAACTCATATACGGCTGCCGTGCGTCACATGTATCTTCATCTCTAGTAGCAACAGTGGTCCATTTTTGTGTTGTTTAAACTAGTTCGTTTTTGCACTAGAATGCTGTGAAGTTAATATAATGGTGTACAAAATATAGAGAAAGCATTGAAGTAAGCCTGACGTAAGGTACACAACAAACAATATGTTAAATTAATCTTCAGGTACTACCGTTCTTAGGTTTGTGAAAATTTTAATGAAATTTTGTGGCAATTTTTATCTTGCATTTTCTTACAATCTGTTAAAATATCTCAGAGAAGTTTTATTTATTGCCAGCTACAGACGATTGTTAAAGTTACCAAATTAAAGATAAATTACAGAGAAGGTTGATCTACGCTCCTTGCTTTTTACGTAAAAGCTGTCACTGAATATCTCTTCTAGGCAGTACAGTAATAACAAGTATAATTTATAATTTTGGGAAAAATATGTAATATATAACTATAAGAACCTATAAAATTAAGAAGCATATCTTATCGAGATTAGATATCTTGAAATATTTTGTTAGGGGATTACTTTATTCATGCAAATTGCGTTTCATGTTATGTTCATTATGTATTTATAGTCAAGAATTAGTCTGGTATTTGTAGCAAAGCATGCATTGCTGTGTAGTTACCTGATATTTGCTGCATAGAGGAAGTTAATTAATTCATTAATACTAAGCATTAAATTTATCTTGTTAATATTGGTGCAAGCACACGGCGCGTAGTTAATGATTTCGCTATCCATACTAATTAAAGGTATTACTTACTACGCGGCAGTTGACTTCGCTGTATTATGCAGTAATATTCAGCAAAGTGACATGTGTACAGCCCACACGTAACTGCCTATGATAAATTCTACCCTCCCTATGATGATGATGATGATGATGATGATGATGATGATGATGATGATGATGATGATGATGATGATGATGATGATGATGATGATGATGATGATGATGATGATGATGATGATGATGATGATGATGATGATGATGATGATGATGATGATGATGATGATGATGATGATGATGATGATGATGATGATGATGATGATGATGATGATGATGATGATGATGATGATGATGATGATGATGATGATGATGATGATGATGATGATTGGCACTACAGGCCATGTTGGCTCTTGGCCTCCCTAACCACCCTCTTCCATTCTACTCAGTCCCCTACTTTTCTTCTACAGCGTTTAACACCCAACTTTCTCAAGTCATCTTCTACATCATATACCAATCTCTTCCTGGGTCTTCCTCTTCTCCTTCCACCATCCAGCTTTCCTATGAATTTATTCTTAACTACGCTGCCTTCCGGCATTCTCTGCACATAGCCAATCCACCTTATTCTTCTTTGCTCAATCTCTTCATGGGCAGACAGCCGGGTGAAAAGATGATTAGATATCAACGTTTCGTAAGTGTACATGTCTCCCATTATCAGGATATTTATAAAATGTTGTAACCACAAATGAAACACTGGATATAACACAAATATAAACAAAGACAAAACACTATCAAAATTCACTTTACTGAACAAAAGACTGTTTTCAGTAAATTAAATGTCATATCAGGAGATGGCGTGAGTATAGAACATTTTGTCAAAGAAACGTAACTACTTAACTTGATTATCAAGCTGTATTGATCTTTGATTCTTAATTCGATGGAAAGCTTCAAGTCTTATTTCATTTTCCTTGTTTAATTTTCACTATTACGAGGGCTATCCAGAAAGTAGATTACGTTTTCGTCGGTTTCCGCTAGGGGCGGGGCTAGCGCGGCCATCTTGGGGTCAGAGCTTTGCGCAGCTCAGTCGGCATCTAGCCGTGCTAGTGAGAGGTTCGTGCTGTGCTCCGTTCAGATACTGTGACGGTTTGAAATGTCTGCGTTAATTGAAAAACCCGCGAGCTGCGAGGTGCGTGCAGTAATAAGGTTTCTGACTGCAAAAAACTGTAAACCGATAGAAATCTATCGGCAGCTTTGTGAAGTGTATGGGGACAACATTATCACTGAAGGTGGAGTGCGTCAGTGGGTCATCAGATTTAAAAATGGCCGAACCAATGTTCACGACGAAGATCGAAGTGGGAGACCCAGCATAGTGACTGCCGAACTTGTCGAAAAAGTCGATGCTAAAGTCCGTGAAAATCGAAGGTTCACAATAACGGAACTTTCTTTGAGTTTTCCACAAATTTCGCGAAGTTTGTTGCACGAAATCATCAGCGAAAAGCTTGGTTACCACAAGTTTTGTGCAAGATGGATTCCAAAAATCTTAACAGAAGACCACAAAAATCAGCGAATGCCTGCAGCGTTGAACTTTTTGAACGTTTACCATAAGGATGGTGACTCTTTACTCGATCGCATCGTTACTGGTGACGAAACATGGGTGAAACACGTGAACTGTGAAACGAAATTGCAATCAATGCAGTGGGGGCACACAAGTTCTCCCCAAAAACCCAAGAAATGCATGCAAACAATGTCGGCAAGGAAGATGATGGCGACTGTTTTTTGGGACAGAAAAAGTGTGATTTTGGTGGACTTCCTGGAAAGAGGGACTACAATAAACTCTCAAAAGTATTGCCAAACTCTCCAAAAACTCAGAAGAGCCATTCAAAGCAAGCGCAGAGGAATGTTGAGCTCTAAGATCTTGTTGATTCACGACAACGCCCGGCCCCACACGGCAAATGTCACTCGTGAAGTTCTTGAATCTTTTAAGTGGGAGTTGTTTCCTCTTCCGCCGTACAGTCCCGACCTGGCACCGAGCGACTTCCACCTATTCCCAGCAATGAAGAAGTGGCTGGCTATGCAGCGTTTTGATGACGACGCACAGCTGCAAGAAGAGGTAACGAAGTGGTTGAAGGCGCAGGCGGCCGATTTTTTCGACGAAGGAATTTCCAAGCTCGTACATCGCTACGATAAATGCCTTAATTTGAATGGTGACTATGTCGAAAAGTAGTATTTGAGTGTGGCTTTCATCTGTATATAATAAAATTTGTTTCCTATACTTTGTTTACTTTTTATTCCAAAACGTAATCTACTTTCTGGATAGCCCTCGTATATCTGGTTGTACAAATAGTCACTGTATCTCCAAGTTAGTCCGCATTCTCCATACGTCCGAGTCCCTTATCACTCCAATTCTTCTTCAATTACTTCATTTCTGATAACCGAAAGGCACGAAGCACGCGGTTTCATCTGTGGCCTGCTTTCGGGAGGTCCGAGTTCGATTCCCGTGGCCGACCTATCTAACCCATGGGTTATATCGAGGTTTTTCCGGGTCGCTAGGCGAATGCTGTGCAGGTTAATTACATCCCTCAATTTTTCTTGTCCCTCCATTTCATCTCTATTATCATTTCACACCATTTCTCATCTGGTGGTCTGTTTCAGGGTAGAAGTGTCGGCGGGTGTCTCGACGGTGTATGACAGGATGACATGCTCTGAGGAAAACAACTTCGTCCTCCGGTAGGTCGGTTGCCGGTCTCCACTTCTCTGATGGGACCATTTCGTGACCACCAGCTAGGGACATTTGTGGCTCGGATCGCCTGCGAGTGACCTATGGGGATAGGCAACTGGACTCGTCGCCTGCCGCAGTAGGGGAGCGTGTCCGTTGAGGAACTTCGGACCGAACAGCCGAGCCCCTCCCGAATGGGAGTTGTTCGGATTGGGTTGGACTCGAAGGGGCAGTGTGTTCTCGTTAGCCCACGGGTAAATGGGTACTTCCGGCCAGGCCGCCAAGGGCCGCCCGGAGGGGGTAGAGGGTTGCCTCAATAGTCCCGGGTGCTAGCCTGCAGAGCTAGTAGTGGGTGTGCTAGATCACCTGCGGCCCCACCGAGGTTATCGGTAGTCTTACCTGCGGGGTTGACGCGCGTAAGTGGCGTATCCACTTCCATCCCGTCTTGACGTTGTGCTCAGCGGGGGAGGGGGCTTTTTAAGAAATCAGGTATTGCCCTATGGAAATAGCCCCGGAGTATCCATCGCTCCCGGGTAGAAGGAGGCCCGGGTCCTTGGTCCTACGGGTCCAGGACTAATAGGAGTAGAACCTCTGCACTTAACTGTCGGGAGAGTAAACTATATGGATCTCTGTACTGTCGTAGCTCCTTGGGTCGGCCGCCCTCTCTCTGCTCCCGCCTCATTCTTCCTCCCGAGGTACCCCACTTGGAGCCATATGGTATGGTAGCCTACGTACCAAATACGCTCTACAAAGAAATCATAATAATTTCTGATATCTCTCGTACAACGGTTAACAGATCCTAAGTATTTCATCGGGGTAGCTTGTATTTTACTCTTCTCCTTTTTCCTTATAATCCATGCCACACCTCCATAATTCCTCATGGGTATTGTCATTATTTTATAGAATCTTATTGGCTCTTATGCATCAAAGACCTATTTTAGCAGCCTTTAGAACCATAGTAGCAATTTTATAAGTTATTAAATGTTCATATGAATTATAAAGGAATACTTTTCTTCTGTGAAATAGTGTCCTGCAGCAATGCGGATTGAACGGCTCTGGAGCCCACTTCTGTTGAATGTCGAGTTGTGCTTTCGTTTGCCCGGAAATAGGGTACTCAGTGAATTGTATGCGTCTGTGACCTTTCGAAAGGCCAGGTCACAGCGGCACGCTATGCTCGAGATTTATTGGCCCGGATGGCAATAACCAGATCAAGGGATTCACCAACTTCGAACTAAGGCAAAAGACAGCACAGCTTTTATGCCCTGTAGTGTAGCAATGCTGATCTTGGGAACTTTAGCGTGCATAATTTAAATTGGAACTGCGCCGCTAATGCAACTGAGTGAATACCACTGCAATTCGAGAATACCAACCCTAAGTGTAGTTATCACGTAAAATGTCGTTAGGTATAGTATTTCTGGATAAAATGGAAACTTTGTAGACTATACAATAAACTTCGGAAGTCAACGTGAGTGCAGTTTGCCTCTAAAAGGTAACTGACCCTACAACCCAATAATGACCGTCATAAATCTATTCTCCACACTTCAAAAATGGAACACTGTCGTTGAGGACCAACAGCGGCCCTGATTTTCCAGAAATGACAGTCGCATGTCTACTCCACGTGCAGTTACAGTTGCCAAAGTTCCAACTTCCAGCTGATCTGTTTCATTACGTGCAGAAATTCGTTGTGTGTCACGATGTGGAGACCGTGGGAGAGAAATGCAGTGTTAAATACAAATGAAGTAGAAGATAACTTTCAGTCAAGTGAAAATAATCAAAGTGATACAAAAGTGTGAATAACTGGGCCGAGTTATATTACTAGAGAAGCCTCAAAAAACAAAGTAATAACGGGATCTCTCTCTAAGCAAATTTAAGCGCTTGTTTTGAACACATATAAATAAGTGCTGACAAATAATCTTGGTAAGGGGTCATGAAATGAACCTGATGATAAATTCTCCGTATTCACAGCAATACAGTAAGAAATATTGTGACGAAAAGGAATACCAAATACGCCGATCAGGTGTAAAAAACAAAAGGAAACGTTTCTTTAAAGTGGATAAATTCATATGCGATTTAATTCGCCGAGAAATTTATAGGTTCTATGCAAAAGGCAGAGCGCCAACCTTAGACGAATTAGTAGCAAATGTGCAAAAAAATTGTGATTTTCCTTATGGACACTGCACTTTGCGCGGTCTCCTAAAGGAGCTGGCTTTCAAATACCGCACTTTGAATAAGATAAGGGTTATTATGGAATCCAATAGATTTGTAGTGTTTGTCAAACCTAAGGAAGTTTCGCAGTAATGGACCTAAGATAATTTAGCCGAAACCTCGAACGATACCCATGCCGTATCGAGAAAGTTGGCATCCTTGCAGAAATGGAGAAGGAGGACCGGGGTTGTAAAACGATTATAAGTGTTCGTCAAAGGAGTCGGCCGACGTACACACGAGTTAACTAAACAGACTTTATCTCACGTTAATAGGCCCACCCTAGTGTAGGCCGTGCGTGGAGACCCGTGTCGGTGGAAAGGTTAAAAAAAAAGTGAAAAAGGTGAACGAAATTTTTAGTAGGCTTTGATTGATGTTTTATATGTACGTGTATTTTTAATAGGTTTTGTTATACTTGTATAGTTTTTAGAAAGTTTTATATCTGGCGTTTGCCATGACTAGTTTTTTTAAAGGGCGCTGATGACCGCCGTAGTTGAGCGCCCTAATATATATATATATATATATATATATATATATATATATATATCATCAACATAACATCCTGCTGTAAACAAGGTGAAGCTGACTCAACTCGCCACGTGTTGGACGCTACATACACGCACGTAAGTTTTGCAACATTAGCAATAAATGTAGCAGCTCTAATTTCTATATAATAAATAAATAAATCCCTGAGTTGATTTATTTCTGAAAAAATAATATTGAACTTTACCACGTATAGCACTTCTCGTAAAATCGTCGTATTTCTTCACGCGCTGTTTGCATTTACGCAACTTTCCCGGTGTTCTTAGAGCTCCGGAGGCTTGCTGTTTCATTTTAACATAACACTATGTACACTACTTGCTAGTTTCTTTCTTTATGTTTCTTATAAACGATTCCGGATTTCTTTCTTTAAGCACCGCGAAACAATGCGTGATCAATTTTTAAATGTTTGCCTCGATTGTGTTTTATTTCGACTGAAGCACCGGCCTGCTCCATGATGAAAAGCTTACTGATTTTAAATGGTATATACATAAGAGTTCTTGGGCTTATGAGGCACACGAGATGTACAAGAAATACAGTGTTAAATATCAGAAGTAACTCCACACTATAAACAATAACATCTTAATCAGCATTCAACTCTATACAGACCTTGTTGTGAGAGAGCTGTCTGGTATAGGAATGCAAAAATACCAGGCGTGTCGAGAAAGTAAGTTCTGTTTCAATTTATCTCCGGTAGACTCTCTGTATCAAGGAGAAGAAACGTGCGCCATTGTGAGATCGCTGTCAGCCACGTACGCTTTGTTGTGTTTGTTTTGAAGCAACAATGTTTATGGGTGCACACAAGTTCCACGTTGGAACGTCAATTTGATGCAAATAATTTAATGGCGAGCAATGAGGTTTCTCTCAGGGTATGCGTGGATGGGTGTGAGATGGAAATTTTACAACACTGGAATGCCCGTCTCAAAATTATTTATTCACTGCTTCTTTTCAAACATCGAATTGAAAGTTGCCGACCGAGGGTTACCAATCTCGCTTTAGAGCTATTGAATACTAATTGTTTATTACTCGATAAATTTTTGATGACCCGACAAATATTCAAGACAGAACAAGTTGACCGCTCTAATAGGCTTCACGTCTCAGACTCCTCTCTTATCGGCTGCACGCCGAAGACTGTTTATAATGGCTTCCTAGCCGCGAGCTGTCTCTATCGGCCTTACGCTGAAGAGTGCTCCCCTGACCACAGCTGCACGCGTGTATATCTCTAACTTTCCCTCTCAAAATTCCTTTTTCAGACAATATCCCTTTGTGACTGTTTTGGTCGCCATTGTACACGATCCAAAGAATTCCCTATTCATACTCGTCAAGTGACAATTCCTTTAGAAATCTTCTAAGGAGACTGTTTCGTACACGGCTTTGTTATACACTTTCCCCAACTCAACTGGCTTCGCCCTGGTCTTGACAAAGAACCAACATTCCTTTGACATCTATCATGACTGCTTCTGGCAAACCATAATTTCGGTATCAGTTTACAATGTCGGTGTTGATTGAAAATCCCGCCGCCTTTGAAATCAGATCTGTGATTCGTTTTCTGAATGCTAGGAAAGTAAAACAAATTGAAATTTATCGGAAAATTTGCGATGTCAAAGGGTGTTGTGTTTCTTCACGACAACGCACGCCACACACTGCAAATGCGAAAAACATCCTACAGGGCTGGGACGTGTTTGACTATCCCCCGTACAGCTCTGACCTCGTTCTAGCGACTTTCATCTGTTTTTTTCATCTCAAATCTTTCCTTGACGGTCAAGACTTCAACAATGATGAAGTTATAGTTTAACAACTATTAGGTTATCTGATGTGAATTAACCTTTATTCCATACTAACGCCGAGCGGGATTAATTAACTAATATCAGCTCTGCACGTTCTAGCTTCAGTGTATCCTGATCTCGTCTGCTGTCATACTGTGCACTGAGTGAGTGACTGAGTGAGTGAGTGAGTGAGTGAGTGAGTGAGTGAGTGAGTCAGTCAGTCAGTAAGTAGGTAGGCAGGCAGGTAGGTGGGTGGGTCGATCCGTAGTTAGGTGGGTAGTTAGATGGGTGGATGTGCAGGGGATAGGTAGATAGATGGGTAGACGGGTAGGTGAGAGGTAGGTAGATGGGTAGGTGGATAGGTAGATAGATGGGTGGACGGGTAAGTGGATAGGTAGGTAGATGGGTGAACGGGTAGGTGAGAGGTAGGTAGATGGGTAGGTGGATAGGTAGGTAGATGGGTGGACGGGTAGGGGGGTAGGTAGGTAGATGGGTGGACGGGTAGGTGAGAGGTAGGTAGATGGGTTGGTGGGTAGGTGGATAGGTAGATAGATGGATGGACGGGTAGGGGGATTGGTAGGTAGATGGGTGGGCGCGTAATGGATAGGTAGGTAGATGGGTGGACGGGTAGGGGGATAGGTAGGTAGATGGGTGGACGGGTAGGGGGGTAGGTAGGTAGATGGGTGGATGGGTAGGTGAGAGGTAGGTAGATGGGTTGGTGGGTAGGTGGATAGGTAGATAGATGGATGGACGGGTAGGGGGATTGGTAGGTAGATGGGTGGCCGCGTAGGTGGATAGGTAGATAGATGGGTGGACGGGTAGGGGGATAGGTAGGTAGATGGGTGGGCGCGTAATGGATAGGTAGGTAGATGGGTGGACGGGTAGGTGGATAGGTAGTTAGATGGGTGGACGGGTAGGTGGATAGGTAGATGAAATGAAATGTGTAGTGTTTAACGCCCGCTTTTACTACATACGGCACCGCAGGTGGTGACACTGATGATACATGAGATGAAGATGGAGCAGCGGTGGAATGTAATGGTTGGGGAAACCGGAGGTCCAGGAGAAAACCCGCCCCAACGCCATGTTGTCCACCAGAAATCTCACTTTGCGGTCGCCTGGGATCGAACCCGGGCCGCCTTGGTGAGAGCCGAGCAGTCTAACCACTGAGCCACGGCATGGCCTACTAGGTAGATGGGTGGGCGCGTAGGTGGATAGGTAGGTAGATGGGTGGACGGGTAGGTGGATGTGTGGACGGGTAGATGTGTAGGTAGGTAGGTGGGTTGGTGGGTGGGTATATCGGTGAGTGGGTAGGTAGTTAGGTAAGTAGGTAGGCAGGCAGATAGTCAACTAAGGCTTTCCCCAGACTTAACGCCTCAGACTTCTTTCACTGTGGCACAGTGAAAGATAGAGTGTAGCAAGAACCTCCAAAGACAGTGGAGGATATGCAACATCGTATTACTGCACCGTGTCCGGCAATATCTGTAGAAACACTGCAATTCCTGCAATACTCTCTTGTTACTAGATTCCAAAAGTTTATTGATGCAAACGAAGGGAACTTCGAACATCTGTAGAAGTGATACAGTTACATCGCACAAGACGCTACTGGGATTTGTAGGTGCATTTTCCATGTCGGATGAAATGCATAACAATGATGCTTCTGAGGGATATAGGACACTAGTAAATGAGTTTAGAAAAGCGGAACCAACTGTGTTATTAACTCCTGTTGTCATTTCACTAGAATAAACAGACATGTTCCACTAAAAAGGTAACTTGGGGTTGGAAGTGTTATTTGTTTACCTTTTTGTATTGTGCATACCTTCTCACTGTGTGAGCCACTGAGATATGGACGAGTACATTCCTGACCAATTGGAACATTCATATTTCTTTCACTTCGGAGATATTTTAGGTCGCAGAGTTTGGTGGGACAATCTGTATATTACAGAATATTTTTCGCAACTTGACTTAGTTAATAATGACATTGAATTACTTTTGATAAATATTGGAAAACCCGCTTCGAAACACTCCATAAGTTCAGAAGATTGTAGGAAGGTTGTCAATATTATAAATTGGATTTCTTCTTTCCCTTGAGATAGTGAAACGATCAATGCAAAAAACTATCTGTAAATGATCTCCCATTAGACACCAGTGATATCCAGAAATGAATGTCCGGCTCTGCTACAAAAAGCGAGAACTACAAGCACGTGACATAGTCGCCGCAAACGTTACATTTCCGGACCTCTCATTTTCTAGCAGCCTGTCATTTGTTTTTCCCTTTGTCCTGTCTTTCTCTTACCGATTACATTCCTCCCTCTAGCTCTGTTATCGGACTCAACTCTCCCTTCATATCCCTTGTCTGTAATTATGACATGTCATTCTTGAACAGTGTTGATAATACTGCTTCTTCTAGGCTGCGTATACAAATTTAAACGTAAGGAAAAGTTTAGGCTGCAGCAGGGACTTACGCCTCTTTAATGTGCTTACAATTGAAGTCCAGCTATGAAGTGTTTGCGTAAAAAACGTTTACTTAGTTAAATAACAGTATTTTAAGCACCAAACGAATTTATTAACCTAAAGTTTTTAACGTTTCGTTTTTTATAAGAATGTGAATTGTCTTATTGGTGCATTGGCATGTCTTCCTCACCTCCTCTTCCGTAAAGTACTCTTAGAAAATCTGATGCTCATTAACCGAAAGCAAGCCCAATTAACTTCTTGTGTTACATTCAAACACTCAAAAAGTTTAAAATGAATGAATGAATCACTCATAGAAACATCTTACATTAGGCTATTTCCCGTTAAATAAAGCAAACCCAAAAGAAACAGGACTCCGAGGACGCTGCCACTCGTAGACGTAGTGCAGGGTTCTGACGCTAGATAGTCTTCGTAGAGACCTTTATGAAACAGCTGTGCAGACGGCGTCAGTGTAGAGCTGAACGTGCAAGTGTGGTATTGTGTTCCTCTGACTGTTGGCGGGTTACCTCTGCGAAGTCGTTATGGCAACTTTAAAAGAACAAAGAGTATGTGTGAAATTTTGTTTCCTGCTTAAAAAAACTGCAACGGAGACACGCCAAATGCTTAAGGAAACTTTCTGGGAGTACGCTATGAGCCGCACACAGGTTTTCGAGTGGTTTGGACGCTTTAAACGCGGTGAGATGTGTGTTGAAGACCAAGCTCTTTCTGTACGCCCTTCAACATCGCGAAATGAGGATAACATTGAAAATTTCCGCCAAAAGATCAACGAAGATCGTCGTCAAACAATCTAACAAATTTCAGCAGCGACAGGAATCAGTTGGAGCTCGTGCCAGCGGATTTTGAGGGAGGATTTGCACATGAGACGTGTTGCTGCTAAATTTGTTCCGCGCCTTCTCACACAGGAGCACAAAACCATCCGCATGAATGTGTGTCAGGACTTGGAAAAGCGATTGCACGTGATCCAAACTACTCGAACAAAATCATTACAGGGGATATGAGTTGGTGTTACGGGTATGACCCAGAAACCAAGCAAGCGTCAAGCCAGTGGAGGACTCCCAACTCTCCCAGACCAAAAAAGCAAGGCAAGTGAGGTCAAATGGAAAGGCGATGATCATTGTCTTCTTTGATGTTCGTGGAATTGTGCATCGGGAATTCGTACCCCCTGGTCGGACTGTTAACCAGAACTTTTACTTGGATGTTTTAAGGCGTCTGCGAGAGGATGTGAGGAGGAAACGCCTGGAACTTTGGCGATCAGGTGACTAGGTTTCTGCATCACTACAACGGTCCAGCACACACGGCCTTACTAGTGACCCACTATTTGGCATCTCAGAGGTGATCTGTCCTTCCCCACGCTCCGTATTCGCCGGACCTAGCCCTGTGCGACGTTTTCATATTTCCACGAATGAAAGAAATGCTAAAAGGGGAGCGTTATGACGACGTGGAGGCGGTAAAAACAACTTTGTAAAGGGCACTGGACAATATCAAACTTGAAGAGTTCCAAACATGCTTCGAACAGTGGGTAAAGAGACTTGACAAGTGCATCGCATGCATTGTAGAGTATTTTGAAAGTGACTGAAATAATTTTGTAAAAATGTTCATCAGTAAACATTTATGACAACAATCCGGTTTCTTACTTCCTGCCGACGATGTCCTCTACGATGGCGTTCAGGGACTTAGTGTTAATGTCGGCCTTTCCCTCCAGGTCATTAACGCGGCTCGCCAGGTCTTCGACGCGCTAGCCCAACTACGCGACGTCCTCCTTTACGCCGGCCAACTGCTCCTCAAATTTGGCAGCGAGATGTTCGTTCGCAGTCTTCATTTCAATTGCCAGGCTATCATTCGCCGCTTTCATTTCCGTGGTCAATTCGGCCATCTTCGTGGTCATCGTCACGGCCAGGTTGTTGTTTGTAGCTTCCGTCTTCGTTGATAATTCGGTCCTCATTTCTTGCATTTTCTTGGTGATGTCGTTAGCCGTCTTCAGTTATTTCAGCTCTGCGGTGATGTGGTTAGCCGTCTTTATTTCTGTTAGTTCCGCGGCCAGGCTGTTATTTGCCGCTTTCATTTCTGAGGTTAGGTCGGCCTTCATTTCCATCATCTTCTCCAAAATCTTTTCCAATGCCGCGAATGATCCCACTTCCTGACACCAGTTGTGACTCTGTGGGTTCGTAGAGTTAAAAGTCCGAGTTGCAGATATTCCAAATCTCTGTTATTTCCGTGGAAATACACTTATAGATAACATCAGCATTACGTTACGTACACATTCAGTCTACCAAGGTCGATGACTATTACAAACAGTGACAGCAGATTACATCAGCTCTCGTTACAACAGCACTTTACAGCTGCTACTTCTCTCTTTGCGCGTCACACGCCTGCTTAAATACTTCATTGATAATTCTAGATATTTCCGGAATAAACAAGAATTTGAAAGAACTACACAACAATCCAGGTATTACTAGAATGTCTCAGTTACCTCACTTATCTCTGTCGGCACGTATTGTCTCAGTGATACACTATCCGCAGGCTCTTTGTGTACACAATCCGCGCTTATCTCTCGGCACCGAAACTTCTATGCTTTTCGCCGCGACAATATGTTATTACTCGTGCAAAGTCAATAAAAATATTTATGAGAAAGTAAAAAATATTAAGTTTGTTATTTACTCAATATTTAAAATTCAAAAAAAATTGGCAGACACTAGTGAGTGGGCTTTCTCCTAAAATTCATCCACTGATATTTTGAGACACACCTATTACCTTAAATATTGTAAAGCTTGGAGCACAAGCATTTAACCTTCCGCGTGTGTTTCGTAACTCGGTGAAAACCTGCAGACATGCAAGTTGCTAGGGATGCCATGCCATGTGGTGCTGGCTGGCTGTATAAAGCCAGAAGGTTTTTGCTGCGTGCCCACCCGTTAAGGGTTTTACCGCAGGTAAGGTAATATCGGGATGTTGTAGGATGAAATGTTGATTGTTAGGATGATGAATTTTTCTGAGGTTACTAGTTGTACCTGGGGGTTGATGGACAGGATGCAACACCTTGCACCCTGGTGTTTTGTTTATTTAAATTTTGGGTTTAATTTTGATGCCAAGCAGCTTGGAAGGATTATGTGGAGCTCAGCTTTAGCTGCTGTTCGGATTAGCTCCGTGGTTATCTCGGATGCCCGCAAGCCATGCGGGGTAACCGGTGCTGACTAGAGCGACGTCTAGTGGGGTCATAATCTCCCAGGGATCTGACAAGGGCGCTTCTATGAGATGGTAAACTTTCGTAAAATTTTGATGCCCGGCGCCTGATTTCATCCTCCACGTATGGAAGACTCGAGGCCTCGTGTAGCAACCTGGTAGGAAAATAAGGACCCACAGAATATATAGACCTGAGACCTCTATTCTGTGCACGTTGGAGCCATGCTATCACGCTGTCTGCGGCCATGCCCCAGATCTCACAGGCATACAGCATAACCGGGATTACCAGCGCTCGGAAAAGGTATAACTTCATGCCAACTGGCATCGAGGTTGACCGCAACATTGGATACAGTGAAGCAATTGCTCCCTGTACCTTAGCCGCTCGGTCCCTGATGTGTTGGCGAAAGGTTAGACCTTTGTCCAAGTTAACACCTAGGTACTGGACAGAGTTAGTCCACTCTATCCTTCGACCTCGGTAGCTGAAATTGGGGCAGTCTGCGGGGGTGTGGCGCTTTGTGAAAAGTATGGCGTGGCTTTTGTCCGGATTAACGGACATCCGCCAACGCCTACACCACTGCTGTGTGAGACGGAGATGTCTTTGTAGGGGATTGAAGGCTCTGAGGATGTGTTTGTCTTTGCAGAACAGAAGCACGTCGTCAGCGTATTGTGCCATTTCGACTCGTGGCTCTGTTGGGAAGTCTGCCATAAAGACGTTGAATAGTGTGGGGGATAGTACAGAGCCTTCGGGGACTCCGCCTCTCACTGGTCTGAGTGTAGATGTTTTCCCCGCGACTGTGACTTTGAATGTGCGGTGTCGTAAGAAGCTGTGTATAATGTTGAGTAGTTGTGTTGGTATCCCCAGGTGGATCAATTTGTAGAGGAGCCCGGCGTGCCATGTCGTGGAGAAGGCCTTCTCGACATCCAAAGAAACTGCAGCAGTGAAGGCGCCTTCCTGGAATCCCAGGGCAGCAGTCTCCACCACCCGCAGCAACTGTTGGATTGTCGAGTGCCCAGGACGAAAACCAAACTGATGTGCGGGAATGGCTTGAAGGTCTCCAAATATTGGGGACAAGCGGATGAGAATCAACCTCTCGAGAACTTTCGAGAGGGTGGAAAGGAGGCTGATGGATCGGTAGCTGGAAGGGTGAACCGGATCTTTCCCAGGTTTCAATATGCAAATCACCCGGGCTTCTCTCCACTCTCGTGGAAAGTACCCAAGGGTGAGGCACATGTTGAAAATCCTAGTGAGGAATAGAACCGCGTTGAAGGGGAGATGGCGGAGCATTAGGGGAGTCAGCCCGTCCGGCCCCGCCGCCTTTTTTGCTTTGAGACGCTGAAGTGCGCCCTGGACTTCACTGGGACGAATGGTGGGGAGTCGAACCGCGTCCTCAGGAGGGCGACGTAAGAAACAACGCACCTCCCGACGAACGCGTTCGGAAAAGTTATCGTCCTGGGGGTAGTTGCTAGGGATGCCGATACAGAAGAATTATAAGAGTTTGTTGACAAAGAGCCCGGAGGAAAAACCCACATCCACATAGCTAGGAACGTCGATACAAAAGAGTTATACGAGTTTAGTTTAAGAAGAACACCGACAAAAACCAAATTCTTTCTCCTTCCACAGCATCAATTCCATAAATATTAGCAGGCGACACAAAATGCAATATATATATATGGATATATAGGGTGTCTCTAAAGTCACTATCCATTTCAATGAAAACACAATACTTTGTTCCGTCCGTCTTTGAACTCTGACCCACATTCGCATGTTTTCGACGTCCATACAGACTTCGTATAACTAACGGTGAATTTCGGTAGGAGTAGTGCCCTTGGCACTCAAAAAAAAAAAAAAAAAAAAAAAAAAAAACGTATCACTGCACGCAACTCACACTTGGCGGCGGAAGTGATAGGAAGCTCAGCCGCAAACAGCTGCCCAACCACGACTAATTGTTGCAACGGGTTCGTTGTGGTGAGGATTTGAAGGGGTGAAACCAAGTTACACGCCAGTGTTGCCGGATCTCGCGTAATAGCGTTCGTCACGGCTCCAGCGCCCAGCTTATTTTACGGACACGCCTCCTACTAAACTGTTTTAGAGTTTTATGTCTCGTAGACATGTAGACGTATCAGTAAAGAGTTAGGTAAGGCTTTTTTTTAAGATTATTAGCCATAAAATATCTCACCCCTGCAATCAATACACAACTGTATGTACCCCTCCAAGGAGTATTCTTCAACATACGAAGGGATGTTCGTCTCGTTAGAGCATCTAACGGTGGATTCAACGAATGATAGCACATGCATCGGAGTTCCAAATTACAAATTATAATCGCTAGGGAAATAATGAGGATCTGTTAGATTTGAAATGCTTCTGGAGTAGATACATCGATAACCGAGCATCAAATTGACAAGGGAATACACGCCCGTCGTTTCGCATCTGTCAAAATTGTCAATAGAAAAGTCTGATACTTTCAGCAAATGAAGGCATACCTTACGAACGGGAACACACATTTCACCAGTAAACATTGTGCTTCCAACTATGTTTAAATTCTTTATATAATGTAAAATGAAAATTGCTTATAGATTCTCTCACTAATATATAATATTAATTCTTCTTCAGCCAAGTGCTAATTTCCAACAAATAAACGCAGTTAGATGTAATATTTTGTAAAATATAGTTCCCACTAAAACGTTTCAGGCCACTTGCATCTATTATTTACTTGTTGGTTTGAATTTTTAATATAGTTTCCCAAACCATTAAATCTATCGGGACATTCTTCTTCTTCTTCTTCTTCTTCTTCTTCTTCTTCTTCTTCTTCTTCTTCTTCTTCTTCTTCTTCTACTTCACTTCATGGCATAGGCAATCAAGTGCTTGTTCCGCCTTCGAAGTCCTCCAGCCAACGTTTCCTGGGTCCTACCTATAGGATGATACTGTAATATTTCTTTTGTAAATCTATTATCTGGCATTCTTTCAACATGTTCCTTCCATTTTTGTTTGAGATCTTTTAACCTATCATTCATACTAAAAATGTCCAGCTTTTCTCTTATATTTTCATTTCTTATTAAGTCCCTCTTCGTGCATCCTTTCACACTTCTCAAGAATTTCATTTCTGAAGCCTGTATTTTACTCTGTTGCTTTTTAGTTAACGTCCAAGCTCACTTCCGTATGTCAGTATAGGCACAGCCATAACTTTGTAGAACTTTAATTTTTTTTCTTTACGTATTTTATTTCTAAATATTGTATTTATTTTTCCACACACTCTTTGAAATTTCCGTATTTTATTGTAGACATCATATTCCTTGTCATAACTAACATCAGTTCCCAAGTAGTTAAAATGACTTACCTGTTCAACGCAACGATTATTTATAACTATTTTTGTACTAATTGGCACTTTCCCAATGAATGCCATTACAGATGTATTTCTTTTTATCTTGAAATGTGCAGAGCGAGGCGCAGTGGTATCTGGACGAGTTCACCTCAGAACGGCTGCAACTGGAGGGGAGGGCAGCTCAGTTGCGTACCAGTTGCGAGCAACTAAACACGTGCAGAGCTACTCGGTAACACTACATTGTGTTTCAAAATGTGCGTGTCTCCTGGTTCCAAGAGAGCATTTATAAATGACGCCTCCTAGCAGCACCTTAGGAAATAAAGTGCTACATTTAAAAACACGAGAAGTAATAACCAATATCCATAGATTTATAAAAAAGGAACAATGGTCTGGGTCAGCTATAAAAATCTGAGGAAGGGTATCTGAGGCAACAGTTGTGTCTGAAAGCAGTTTAGGAGAGTTATTAAGGAAAGAAAAGCCATTGGTGCTAGCGCAACAATGTCCTTCTCGATGCCCAGTAAACAAAGATTAAGAACATGCACAAAATTTAATTCGGATGTTTTAATTCAGAAGTAGTTAGGCGAACTATGAATAACTTTTAAGCACAGAAAAACAAAGACCAACTTTGAAGAAAGTGCTTATGAAGCTAAAAATTCTACTGACTTCCAAGGCAGTGCCTGAACATTAAGAAGAGTTCTTTTGAAGCTAGGATTATTTGGAAAAAAAAAAAACACTAAGCGTGACAGACAAATTTTAACCGAATATAGCGCCATACGTGCAAAAAGGCTTAAGTGTTTACGAAATATTCGGAGATATCGAAGTGAAGTTTATATAGTTTATATGGATGAAACTTATATAAATACAGCACATACTGGACCATATGCCTGGAGTGAAATACGTTACAGGGACTCTGTAGCGATATTGAAAGGCCGGCAGTTGTTTATCATGCCTGCTGGAGGATAACAGGGTTTTGTTCCAAATGCCTATGTACTATTTAAGATCCAACAAAAGCGTGGAGATTACTACCATAGTAAGAATTACAACTTAGTGTATAAGAGCTGCCAAAATGACTTCGAGAATGAAATTTGTTTTTAGACACCTTATCCACCGCCCTCCCCTCTCGTAATCGTATGCGAATGCCACATTGTGGCGATAGGTGCAATATCCCTACCACAGTTGCTACTCACCCCTACCGCGCAGGACTCCTGTCAAGATAAAATAATACATCCCTTTGATTTTATAAAAGAAATTTTCATATTATATAGCTTACAAAGTTCACTAAGTTTAAAAATAGATTTTTGTAAGCCAGAGTCGCTATTTTGTATAATAACTAAGTCGTCAGCAAACAATAAAGTATTTAAAAAGTTTTTATTAGAAATTTTAAAACCTATATTCACTAGCTGCTTCCATTTGCACACTAGGTCGTCAGTATACATACTAAAAAGTGTAGGTGATAAAGTACACCCTTGTCTGACACCCTGATTAGTAAGATATTTTTTTTAGAATTTTTTTAATAAGTTAACTTCAGGATTTATGTTACGTTATATATCTGTTTATACTTAATGTTATTAAAATGTTCTTTCATTCTGGTTTCCAAATTACGTTTCGTCCTACCAATGTAAACCAAATCATAATAAAAGCAATTAAATTGATAAATACCAGACTTTTTATTATTAGGAATTTAATATTTTTTAGAGAAAGGTAGAAAAATTTTAATACTATAACTTAAGGAACTAAATTTATACCAAATTCATTAAATTGTTTTTGAAAACGTTTATTGAACTAACGATGGTAACTAAAATTTTGTTAAAATTATAATCGTCTTTTAATTTTAAGGGTGGAAATATCATTAACATTTTTTTTATTTTAAAGAAAGTTTATTATTTTTTGTTACAAATAGCTACATTTGTATTAAATTTATTGATTCAATCAGTATAAGTAGCTTCATTTTCTATGTAATTACGTAATGTTTACTTCGAAGGCTGGTAAATATACAATATAACTTCCATCAATGGTGGTAAAGTTATTTCAAATTATTCAAAAAATTTTCCGCCTTTCTTTTTGGCGAGTGTTCATCTTAACGGATGGTGCTAAATATTAACCTTCTGCTGAATCATGCATCCGTACACTACCATTTTTATCACGGAATTCTTTGCAGACTGCAGAACTCGTGCAAGGCAGCAGGTGTTCCAAAATCTCGTCATTGCTATTTCTTTCCAAAAGCAGTGTTCTTGTAGTTTATATGCATTTTTTTCATTAAGTTTTCCCAGTCTTCTGTAACGTTGGCAATTTTTTGGTGAATAAGTCATTCAGCGTCAGTCAGTTTAGAAGCATTATTTCTGTTTGCAACATAATCTGAGCTTACATTAACTAAATTAGATTGTTTTGGCAGTGGTAAGGGGGAGGGTCGTTTATAATGTATCGTGTCTCATTTCAATTGCAAGCTGATCTAGATGATACACCGTCCCTTGTTTTAAAACGGAATAACAGCTGAATAATACTACTTTAAGCTCTCTAGAGTAAATAGGAATTACGTACGATTCGTATTGCTTGTTATCGCTCATATTTAACAAACACCTTGGCTTATTCAAAGTAATTCTTTTATCACGTCATGCCCAAACGTTTACGTTTCAGTTCTAAGTAATTACAAATATACGTACACGCATATATGCCAACCAATAATGATATCCACTACAATGCTTACGTCGTGATGCACTGTTGTAATATGATAGTGTTTTATTTATTTGTATTAGGAGAAGGGAAATTTTTGAGCTAAAAATATGCTGTTTTTCGGTTATATAATACATTTTTATCTACTTTTCTCATGGATCAGTTTTTGCAAAATCCAAATTTTGTCTTGGCGCCAATAGTATTTATTGGAGATTGATTATGTTGCCGTTCGTCACTCACCACTTAGATGTAATGCAATACGACAGCACGCAGTACTCCAATTGTTTGCTCGTCTAGTAGTGCTCAAGGACAAACACCTTCCAATTTGAAACGCGTATACGAGAGCTGTTCAATAAAGAATGATTACAATTTTTTTGGACAATGTACCTTACCCATCCTCTTAATTTTCATAATATTTCTCAAAATGGGCTCCCCTGAATGCGATACACTTGTCCCAGCGTTTCTACCAGTCTTCAAAGACATGCTGGAAACCATTTGTTGAAAGATCCTTAAAAAATCGCCTACGCAGCCTTCACCACTGCTTCTGACAATGGATAATGCCTTCCATGAAGGCGTTTCTTCAAGTTAGGGAATAGAAAAAAGTCACATGGGGCTAAATCCAGACCATATGGAGGGTAAGGGATGCACTTCACGTTGATTTTTGCAAGATATACAGCAACAACATTAGCAATATGCGGCCGCGCATTATCGTGATGCAGCATCCAGCCTGCTTCACGGAAATGTGGTCTTTTGCGCCTGATATGGACTTGCAATACTTTCAGGACATCTCTGCAGTATTGTCCAGTTACTGATGTGTGTGTAGGTACAACATGCTGATAAACCATTCCATGAATATCAAAAATGAGATTACCGTAACTTTCCCAGCAAAAGCAAGTACTTTTGCTTTTTTGGTGGTTGGTGATGAACAAGATTTCCACACCGAGCTTTCCTTTTTGCTCTCAGAATCAAAATGATGTAGCCAAGTTTCATCAGCAGTGATTACGTTTGAAGGAAACTCCGGATCTTCCTCTAACATCAACTTTAACTGCATGTTACTTCCATTGCAGCGGTAGGCGATACTGAACATGTCTGAACCTGCCTGGTTCTCACAGGCGGGAACCAGGAGTACCAACAATGAAACTACTACGGCGTGTTTGTTTCACATTAAGCTAACAGGAAACAATAAGTTTGAATTTTTGTGCGAAAAATTATGATTGTTCTTTATTAAACAGACCCCGTAGATCCTTTGGTTATAATTTTGGGAACAACATATATAAAATATTAACATCGTGATTAGAAATTCCGTAAAAATTAAACGTGTCTAGTTAACTCAAAATGTGAGCGGATTTTCTTCTTTGTTAAAAGCTATCTCTGTACATTTTTGTATTCATGAAGTACCAGGAAGAGAAGAGGGACACAAAACAGCTCCCAGAACAAAAGAGTTGAAGCCATAAAAGAGTTAAGTGGGTGATTCTGTAAAGTCCCCTAGCTGATCCTATAATAATTTAATGACGAACAAGCCAATGGAATCGGATTAATTGCGGATTTTCGGGAGCTGGAAAGGAGCTGAGCACGCTAATGTGTTTATCGACTACATCTGCCTAGTGCGCACGCGCAGGCTATTGAGGCTGTTATCTCTCTTCTGTATGCATATTGCCCGTCGTGTAATTTCATGCAGACTGTGTTATACATTGTTCCCCAGGTGCAAGTCTGGCCAATACATAAGCACGTGTCATACTGCAATGTTGCCGCATCTCTCCACGTAGGACGACCTTGTTAAACATGCACGAGCGTGGGCGTGTGCACACGGAACATATGAAACAGGTATTACTATACCGTCGATAGTCAACTGTTCAAAAAAGTTGAAGTGCCATGGAATCGATGATAATGATAGGTAATAATGACATCGAACTAGTTTGGTTTAGGCAGCTTTCATTGCCTTGAAGGTGCAGAGTGTTCCGAATGTATAATATCTTATTTTTGAGTTTATATCTGAACAAAATCTTTAATCCCACTCACATCATTATATAAACTGCTAAAATATTTATGCTCTGACTACAAGGACTGCTTCGATTTACCTTGGATACTAGGTTTTAGGTGACCCATGCGTAGGAGAAGCAAGCACGTGCTCTAAGGTTGAGCACCCCTCATTTATAGTCAATAACCTTTTACTTTTAAGTCAGGGAGTCAGAGAGGGTTCCAGTCTATCATCTACACTGTTTTGTATGTATTTGATAAATGGAAGACTGAGGTAGCTCTAGGCACTTTTATTGGAGGAAGTAGATATCTAAGTACACTGATAAGGTATTAATAATACGTAATAATGAAGAGAACTTGCGACGATCAGTATAATAAGCTGAGTCAAATTGTAAAAGTATACAACTTAAAAATACCTATAAAAATTATGTCTCATCCTAGTAAATATCCAGTGCGTTGGAAACAGTTTTAAAAACAAAATATTAGAACAGCTGTCTCATTTTTATTATCTAGGATACAATGTGGTCTTTTGCGCCTGATATGGCCTTGCAATGGTTTCGGAACATCCCTGTAGTATTGTCCAGTTACTGATGTGTGTGCAGGTACAACATGGTGATAAATCATTCCATGAATATCAAAGAATGAGATGATCATATCTTTCCCAGCAGAAGCAACCACTTTTGCTGTTCTGGGGGTTGGTGATGAAGGAGATTTCCACACTGGGCTTTGCTGTTTGCTCTCAGGATCAAAATGATGTAGCCAAGTTTCATCAGCAGTGATTACGTTTGAAAGAAACTCCAGATCTTCCTCTAACATCAACTTTAACTGCATGTTACCTCCATTGCAGCGGTAGGCGATACTGAACATGTCTGAACTTGCCTGGTTCTCACAGGCGGGAACCAGTAGTACCAACAATGAAACTACTACGGCGTGTTTGTTAAAATTAAGCTAACAGAATATACTAAGATTGAATTTTAGTACGAAAAGTTATGACCGTAAAAATTATGATCATTCTTTACTGAACAGCCCTCTCCAATCTACAAAGACGATTGGAGAGCCCATTCGAGTAGCATGAACGAAAGAAAAGAATTCCAGTTATGGTTAATAGTTAACTGCCCGAACGAAGAAGGAATGTTGGACATCCTAGACAAATATTGTCACCCGAGCGTCGGAACACCCCGTAGACTGGCAAGCAGCAGACGGGTCGGTGTTCGCCCCGCCCCCTCGTTTGTCTTATAGCGTTAAGAACGGATGGCTGGGACAAAAAACATCACGGCGCCGTCTCTTTCTGTTCCACCTGTGTTCTCGAACTTACGGGATATTTCATCTAATGGAGAACCTTCCCGATCGGCAAGCGGACCCTATATAAGCTACACGTCGTGCAAGAGGAGTGAGTTAGTGAGTCAGTCAGTCAGTTCTTGGTGTAGGAATGCAGTGCTAGTGTACGACGAGAAGACTGTGTGAGAGCATCGGAAGATTGTACGTAATTACGAGTGCAAGTGAAATTGTAACGGACGAACTGGTGAATCGTAATTGTGTGCATTACGTAATTCTGTGTAATTGGTAAGAGTTTAACTGTAAGTCGGTGGAAATAAAGAACATTTTTGAGTGGTGCAATTGGACTTTTCATTTCACGAACCGACAAAGTCACAATATGATCTTAAGATTGTAAAGACGAAACAGGCAAGGTTACCTAATCTCTGCAAAGTTGTATAAGTTTATATTTTTGTAGCAATGAAATTATCTGTGTCATCACAACATATCAAACCGTTCACTACATTGCCCCCTTAAAACACGAAATATGTTTCTTTATATAGCACTCTTTTGTGTGTTACGTTTTAAAGAAAGTTTAAAGCCTACATTTTCTCGGAGTAGCATTCCATTTTGAGACACTCGCCTTTAGGAGGTTTGCTAATGAAAAATCCTGTTGCCAGGCAGTGCTGTTCTTTTATTTGTACTTTCCCTAAGTACTCTCCAATTTAGCGCGCGTTCTCCGCTCACAGAAGATTCCTACAGGGAAATCTCATGCAGAATTGATAATAATGAGGACGTTTTTGTACAACTTTGCGCTCTGCAAGGACCAGGATAGCGATCAGCATATTTTCCGACGTATAAAGGAACCTTCAGGGCCGCAGGAAAAAGCTGAGGTCACCAAGATTTCAGATACACATGATCCGACTTTGTGCAGGTGGAAATAGCTTTCACGACTATTCGATTGAAGTAACGTCTCCTCTTTTATTTAAAATAGCCATATGTAATTCAAAATTCACGCACGCATGTGCAGCTTGATGTTTAAAATATTTATTGATTAGATTTTGTTTCCAAAGTACTGCGTAACAGATCCTCATATCGATGTATCTTTTGATATCACATCTAGTCCTTTAAAACTTCAAATTTCTCCGAATATTTAAACAAATATAATAGCACTGACAAATTTGTAAAGCAGATAAATAACTTTTAAACTTTTCTTTGCAACTACGAGGCTAAGATCTCCAATTTTATTTAATATAGAAAACGTGTTTATTGTCAATAAATGTTGCATTGAAGGAAATGCGGATCTTACAGATATTTTTAACGTAATCACCATTGCAATCGATGCCCTTTTGCATGCGCTGTGGCAATTTTTGTATACCCTTGTCATAGCACTCTCGCGCCAATTGCGCAAGTAGCGCTCCACCTCGTTTTTCAAATCATCGTCGGTCTGGAAATGTGTACCACTTAGGTGTGACTTCAACTCAGGAAACAGATACTAATCACTAGGTGTTAAGTCTGGAATGTATGCAGGGGGATGGGTGAGGATGTCACATCCGAACTGGGCCAGGAGATCAGCCTCGCACTCACCTTGCGATAATGCAAATGTTCGGTTAACATCTTGTCAATCGTAGTTTTACTGACTTCAGGGATAAATTAGCACAGCTCGCGAACTGTCACACGCCGATTTTTAAGCATTTCTTGCTCCACTTTTGCAACTGTTTCGGCTGAAACCGAAGGCCGACCAGAACGCTGTTCGTCATGGACGTCTTTACGAACGTCTGTGAACTCTCTGTCCCACTTTCGCATGTTTTTGACGTCCATAGACTATGGCTCATGGACTTCGCATAACTGACGATGAATTTCAGTAATTGAAGTACCCACGCTTCAATTCTGGAGTAGTTTGGAGACAGCCAATTGTGATTTTAAGTTTCTTAAGGGCACTTGGAGGTCAATAGGTTTCAAAAAATCCCTTTTTTGTTTCTAATGTTAAAAATTATATACTTTTTCAGCTTGACAATGATATATATAACATAGGTTGTCAGCTGGTATTAAAGTCCTTTAATTAGTCAATTTAAAGAAGGTGGCGTAATGATACGCCCACTTCCTGAGAATGGTACTTAATCTTTGATCATGATTTCCCAAAACCTTGATTTTTCATAACTTAGGTGCATGTTTCACAAAAACTATAAAATATATTGTCACAAAATTTGTAGTGGTTATTTTTCAGTGTTTCTTGAACACATTCGGCTAACATTTATATTCATATGATTCTGTGTGTGTAGTGTTTAACGCCCGCTTTTACTACATACGACACCGCAGGTGCTGACACTGATGATACATGAGATGAAGATGGAGCACCGGTGGAATGAGGTGGTGGGGGAAACCGGAGATCCCGGAGAAAATCCGCCCCAGCGCCGTGTTGTCCACCACAAATCTCACTTTTCCGTCACCTGGGATCGAACCCGGGCCGCCTTGGTGAGAGCCAAGTGGTCTAACCACTGAGCCACGGCGCGCCCTTTTGTCAAAACTAATTAATTTTTCATGTGCATTGTATAAACTATATGCGATTTTCATTTAGCCGATATTATAAAACTGTATCTTAAGTTATTTAGGATAAAACTTGGTGCATGTAGCTTTAAATTCCTACAAGTAAAGTGCACTTGAAATATAGGGTACAATATTTTTTCAGGACACACGATGTGATTTATGCTCCTTTTGCAGGGACCTATGTGAACGTAATTTAAATATTATACAGTAGTTAAATGCATAACTCCTTATAGAGTAATCATACCGAATTTCAATTTCTGATAATGTTTAGTTTTCTATATATTGAAGTTGTAATAGTGGTAAAAATTAGCGTTGTCTGGGTAAAAATAGTTCAAAAACAGTCCAAACTCTCGTCACTGCCACTAGAGTTCTGTGCATTGTACTGCGCTGCGATCTCTGTAACGCATTCATAAAGAGTCCACGTGTGTTTAGGAAAAGAAAACACAAGTTTCTAACTGGTCCCAGTCCTGAAAAAGCAGGATGCACTTCGTGGTTATGCTTGGCCAAAATTGACTAGTTTTCTCATTAAATAACGTTACAACATATTTAAGTGAATTAAGATGGTAGAAAGATACAAAAAAGTGTTTCTAATTCGAACTATGGCCTTCAGGTGCTGGAAAATTACAATATTACAATTTGGAATTGCAATATTTGCACTTACATCGAGTGAGTGATATTTTGTGTAACATGTAACTTAAAATTTGAAACTTATGTTACTCAAATAAATTACCTTATATATTTTGAGAGCATGATTAATACCAAACAAAATACCGTGCATATTAAATTATAAATCTCTCGAAAACCACTTTCTGCTAAAAAAAACTAGAGCAGAAAACGCACAGTGTCGCATGACAGAAAACGAAGCGAATAACTTTGTGAGAGCTCCTATTGGCTAATCAACGTGCCCGTGTTACTCTATTGACCAACGATAATTAAATTATCGCGGTAATCAATAGCATTCTACGTACAAACTAACCAGTGATGCATTATCTCCTATCTTCATTTGTTTTGTTCCCTGTTTCAAGTCTTAAATGAAACAAAAAAGCGCGCATTGACCAATATTTGTGATCTCTATGTTGTTAAACCCTTTAATCTCGAGTTGTTATTAATGGAGTTTAATTGAGATATGTTACAGCCCCTACTTGATATAAAAGCCAACAAAATAAAGTGTGTTTGCAATAGGAGAATGATAACAATTATTATTATACAAGTGGGAAGCAAAGAGACACTTTCTCTCAATGTAATTATTACGCAGAGTACAACACGAAAAAGGTGATAATTCCTCTTTATAATTTAATTTTGCCTTTTAGCTCATGGTTGTTGTCATATGGTAATTAATTACTCGGATGTCTTTCGCCTTTGGCGTTTAAATGATTATCATGACAACTGATATTACTTATGCACAAATAAACCACCAGTAAACTACCAGCACTCAATGTTTTACTGAAGATAGCTTCACCCTTTGCCGACACAAACAGAAGAATATTTCCTGCCATATAATATATTATCTTTGCTGATTCAATAAAATAATTTAGTTGAGATGGGACATATTCCAAAATTTTACAATTTCCAAATTTTGGCTACATTTATCTGTCTTTAGCTTGGAAAGATAGAGTCAGACTGAAAGATTAAATGCCATAGCGGGTATTTAAACCAAAGATCTTCTGGTCTTCATCCAGCCGCTCTAACCTTTGAGCTACTATTGCCAACGTGCCGATATGACAATAATTCTCCAACTGAATCGTGTTTTGCCCGGTAAACCACATAGGAGTTCTCATAAACACACGAGACAGCTACCTCAATGGCGATTTACAACATGTAAGGACTTTAAGGTCCTGTATTTCAGTCAGTTGGAGAATATAAAGCCATATCGGCACTTTGGCCGTAGTAGCTCAAGGGTTATAGTAATTGCAGAGAAACCAGGATTTCCGTGGTTCAAATCTCGGCTGTGAGATTCGATTTTTTATCTTGACTCTATCAATAAATTTCTAATTTGTCTGGTTGCCTTGACGCTTAATGTCATTGAGACTGGAGACCAAGTTCTGTTGAGATTAAGGGATTATTCCTTTCTATTAAAGCTGTTAGTGTAGTGTTAAATTTCTAAGGCTTCCTGCAAAGTTGCTCGGAATGTTTTTAAAGAGTCTGAAGTTCTTGTGGGATTTCAGTTTTATTATTTCTTAGATATCCTATTAGATACAGTTTCCCTTTCGGAAGCAATTGGCTCAAGAAAATATTAGTGAAAGAGTAGTGCGTCCACTCGACAACCTTGATACCTTTCATATGTGGGGCTTTTTAGGTGTTAATATATTTTATTCTTTCACTTATTCAATATAATAACAAAAGTTAATGACTACGGTACCACAATTTCAAAGTAGAAGCGTTTATCGCCCAGAAGCTGTCAGTTTTCCAGCAAGCAGAAAGTTGCTTATTGTCAGGCTTAGGAAAGCCCTAAATATATACGAAACATCACAATTATTTTTGACAACGTACCTTTACTCATCCTCATTATTTTGATGCTCCCTCTCAAAATAGTCCCTCCTGAATGCGATGCACTTGTCCCAGCGTTTCTGCCAGTCTGCAAAGACATGCTGGAAACACCTTTTTGAGAGATCCTTCAAAATTGCCTTCACCACTGCTTCTGATGATGGATAATGCCTCCCACGCAGGTGTTTCTTCAGGTTAGGGAATAGAAAAAAGTCACATGGGGCTAAATTCGGACAATAGGGAGGGTGAGAGATGCACTTCACGCAACAACATTGGCAATGTGCGGCCGCGCATTATCGTGGTGCAGACTCCAGCCTGCTTCACGGAAATGTGGTCTTTTGCGCCCGATATGGATTTGCAATGTTTTCAGGACATCCCTGTAGTATAGTCCAGTTCTGATGTGTGTGCAGATACAGCATACTGATAAACCATTCCATGAATTTCGAAGAATGAGTTGGCCATAACTTTACCAGCAGAAGCAACCACTTTTGCTCTTTTGGAGGTTGATGATGAAGGAGATTTCCATACTGAGCTTTCCTGTTTGCTCTCAGGATTAAAATGATGTAGCCAAGTTTCATCAGCAGTGATTACGTTTGAAATAAACTCCGGATCTTCCTCTAATATAAATTTTAACTGCATGCTGACCTGCATGTGAATGTCCTTTTGTTTGAGAATCAACAGTCTTGGAACCCATCACGTACAAACAGGTCTCATGTGTAATGTTTCTGTCACCAACGTGTGGGTGGCACCCATTGAAATGTTCAGTATTTCAGAAAGTGATCTTAAGGTAATTTGTTGATCCCCTCTCACAATGGTAGCAGCAGTATTGATGTTTTTTTTTTTCGTAAGTGCAGTAACTGCAGTAGCGTGGCCACTTTCCTTTGAAATTAATTGTCTCCCCTCTTTAGAGATTTTAAACCACCTTCGAGTTGTGCTGTAGGGAAGAGCAGACTCTCCATATGTCTCCTGTAACATGGTATAGGCCTCAACTGAAGATTGGTTGAGAATTTCAAAGCCGCATATTGTTCCTCGCGTTTTACCTCCATTGCAGCGGTAGGCGATACTGAATATGTCTGAACTTGCCTCGTTCTCACAGTCGGGAACCAGGAGTGCCAACAATGAAATTACTACGGCGTGTTTGCTTCACATTAAGCTAACAATATAATACGATTGAATTTTAGTGCGAAAAATTGTGACCGTAAAAATTATGATCATTCTTAATAGAACAGCCATCATGCCCTGACCCGAAGATGATTTTTACATTAATAGGTTGCCTTTGGAAAAACAAAGTTATACGTCTCTGCTTGAATGGGTAGTTAGATCCAAAATCCAATATCCCTTTAAATTGCTCGAAGTATATAATTCTAGACCAAAGTTCTTCAAAAGTAATTTCTCTGGTCCAATTTCAATCTAATTACTTGTACATGTCCTTCTCTTCTTGAGGTAAGTAATCCACTCTGTACTCCGCATTTAGATAAAGTTGCTGCGAGAGGAGTGCGGTTCTGATTACATTAAATTTCCCAAAGTTTGCCAACTGGACTACCGGTTACTGCTTTGCCCGAGGAGCAGTACAGACAGACCCTGGCGACTGAAGGGGATACGTAACTCGTGTTACTTTAGCAGATAACAAGTGACTTCCAACGCATTGCCTTTGTTTTGTTTCCTTTGGAACTGACACACCACCACCTACAACAAACAGATGTGGAATTCAGATTAGAGTTTTCCTTGTTGTGGTCCACTTCGGTTGTCCATTCAGGAATAATGGTCATTTTCAACACGATCACTGGGCTATCAGACTATAGGGTGCTCTAAATGATACTCAATTTTCTGCCTTCATAGTTTACATTTTTCTTAGAATATGTTTTCCTTCTCCCTTATTTACCCAAGCTCCAAAAATATATTCAAAGTATTCCAATAGTCATAAAATTAAATATATTAATGCCTATCTACCTTTTTCTGAAAATAAGAGAAAAGTAAGCGTTTAAACTAGAATTTGATTCTAAACATTTTATTGGTAAGTTTTTTATATCTTATTTAAAAATGAATACTAAACAGGAAATACTTTAACAAATTAGAACATTTTTACAAATTATTCCATAATACCGTGCGACCCATATAAATCTGAACCATTTCAATTTGAACCAATAATAGGACGCATGTTCAACTTTGGGAAAATATAATACATAACTGGGAGATAACATTACACTATTTACATCTCAGAGAAAATGTTGGAAGTGTCCTCCAACAGCATCTATGAATCGTTGGTCCCAATTTCTTTTATACGACTGTAAACATTGAAGATTATATGGATATTGTCACCTAATTATCGGAAGGCCCAGCCAGCTAAGAGCCGGGTAGGCGACAGGAGGCATTTAACACGCCTACCCATTTGTCTTGTACCGCTGGGGATGGTTGGAAAAATGTGACTAGCCATCTCTTTCCCCCTCCTTGACGTCTGGAACAGTCGGGAAGATTTACTGAACCGCGAGACTTCCAGAAACGGCGATCTTCCCTATATAAGTCCTGCAGTGGACAGTCAGTCAGTCCTTGGCGAGCAGCCGGACCAGCGCCGTGCTAGTGAACGGACTGGAAGACTGTGTACGTGCATCGGCATGGTTGTACGTAATTGTGAGTGTAGAGTGGACCTGTGACAGACGAACTGGTGAATTGTAATTGTGTGCGCTACGTAATTCTATGTAATCGGCAAGTGTTCCAAATGTAATTTGGTGGAAATAAAGAACATTTTGAGTTTGTGCGATTGGACTTTTAATTTCACGAACCCACAAAGTCACAATATCTTCAAGACATTTGTGGAGCAGCTACATGATATCGAATTGAGAGAAGGTTATTTCCAGCAAGATGGAGCAACGTGCCATAGATCTAATGGTACCATAGAACTTGTAACCAGTTTCTTTGATAATCGAATAATCTCAAAAGATTTGTGAACCCCCCCCCCCCCAGATCCCCTGACCTGAACTTACAGAAATTTTTCTTATGAAAGTATCTAAAAATAAAGCGTACAAGAAAAAGCCAATAACAATTGACGTACTCAAGGAAACCTTTCGAACCGAAATAAGTAACATTGGCGAGGATACTCTCCGTAAAAATTCAGAGAATATGGTGAGACGGGTACAAATATGTACTACGTACATTGCAAAGCGAGAAATCGTATGGGAGAAAATTCGCAACACAGAGATGTTTACCTCAGCTTATCGCACAAACACGATGAGTCTAGTGTTTGTATACTCTGTTCAAATATAATCACGTCTTCTGGACAGCAATGTGTCATACATCGTCAGGCGCGAGTAAACGTACCATAAAAACCCACACAGCTTCCAATTGCTTCATTTGTATTTCGTAACTTACTGTACATCAAGTTACTAATATTTCACTCCTCTAATCGACTAGGTAAGACCCGATAAAAGACGACTTAGAGCATGAAGTTTCCCGTCCATACATTTCCTTGGTGGCCGGTTACCTCGGAAACCGAAGCTTCCGAGTAAAGGTGGAGGGAAAGCTGTCAACCGAGCGGCCCATTGGCGTTGGAGTACCGGAAGGCAGCGTGCTCTCACAGGCACTCTTTGCAGCTTACATGGCCGACATACCCACACACCACAACACCCAAACCTGCCAGTATGCGGACGATCTCATGATCTTCGCGGTAAACAGAAGCCCGAGGTTTAGCTTTCGGCAAATCCAAGCCTAGCTCCGGGCCATTGGCGAATGGAGCGCAAAATGGCGAATGACAATTAACCCGGAGAAGAGCTCTGCAAATCTCCTGGCGAAAACCAGAGCCAACCGGTTGCAACAGAACTTTGTTTTACGGCGTCATGGAATCCCATGGGTTCAAACGGTGAAGTATCTCGGAGTGACGCTGGACCGCAAATTAACTTACGCTCCGCAAGTCAAAGGCAAGGTCCAGCTTGGACACGTCGCGCTCAGTAACCTATACCCAATATTCCGTTCAACCATGCCCCTACGTCTCAAACTCCAGCTGTATCGGATGATCATCCCGCCCATGATTTTGCACGCCTGTGAGATCTGGGGAACAGTGGCAAATGCCACTTTCGTCAGACTCCAGACGCTGCAGAACGGGGTGCTCAGAGTGATATATGATACAGACTGGAGATTTCCAGCTCATATCCTTCATGAACATTAAAAAATCCCGTACATTGTTGATGTCATCCGAGAGAGGGCACGATCAAAGTACGACAAAATCCAAACCCATGGCAACCCTTTGGTGAACTCCCTGGGCAGATATGAACAGAGGGAGCAAAGACGCTTGCCATCATACAAACTCCCCAGAGACGTCCTGGGGCTCTTGGGTTAACCCAAGGTAAAGCCTGATGGCTCAAGCGTAAGGCCACCAGTAATCAAAACGGGGAAAAAACAATAAACCGATCCCCCACCCCCAATGGGGAGTGCAATAAAACCGCTAAGCTGCTGCCTTCTGAGGTCACTCAAGGGCATCCAAACAAAAATTTTAAACAAAAATACAACCTACCCCCAGCAGAACAATAAAAACATTCCTGACTCACTTCGCAGGTTAAGCCGCAAAGCGGCTAGGTACTGCGGCAGAAGACACCCGGACGGGGAAAAAGTAAAATTGCTCGCCTGACCAGGACTACCTCTGGACTGGATCACAACGCTCGTCACCTGAAGCTCGATACGCCTCAACGCTCTTTCGAGTAATATAGATGTTGGTGGAGAACACTTCCAACATTTTCTCTGAGATGTAAATAGTGTAATGTAATATCCCAATTGTCTATTATATTCTCACAAAGTTGCACCTGTGTGTATTATTGCTTCAAAAGTTATGACTTATTGGAATGGTTCAGGTTTATATGGATCGCATTGTAGAATACATGAAGTTTATTTCCCATGAAAAGATCTTGAATATATCGCATTTTAATTCTAGAGACATTTTCGGGAGAATAAAACATGTTGAAATGTAGAAATATATTACAATTTTCCTGTGAGATATTTTGTTTTCATTCTCCGTGTGGGTTTATCTTGTACACTTTATGAATTAAGTTACCCCAGAGAGAGAGAGAAATCGTAAGAAGTTAGTTCGCGAAACAGGGAGAGCCACAATTTTCAACTCATAATTCCGTCCTGAAGCACACTTTCAATTGTTCTCATCGAAAGATTGGCTGTATGAGTTGTTACAGTGTTGTTGGAAAAACAGAAGGATCAGTTCTGTAAAAAGGGGGCCAAAATTGTATTCATGTCCACTGTTCACCTGAAACATTTTAGCTTTCTCCTCTATGGGACAAATCAAGATCTTCTCAACGTGAACTACGGCGATTGCTGGAGGTGCCAAACAGGTATGGACAACAGTGGCTGCATTTCCTCTAATAACATCAGAAAGCAAGGCTTTAGAAGTAGTTTTAAAAAGTACGAGGGCTGTTCAATAAATAATGGTTACAATTCTTTTTTTACAACGTACCTTTACGTATCCTAATAATTTTAATGATCCTTCTCAAAATAGCCTCCCCTGAATGCGATACACTTGTCCAAGCGTTTCTGACAGTCTTCAAAGATATGCTGGAAACCATTTTTTGAGAGATCCTTCAAAATCGCCTCCACAGCCTTCACCACTGCTTCTGATAATGGATAATGCCTCCCATGAGGGCGTTTATTCAAGTTAGGGAATAGAAAAAAGTCACATGGGGCTAAATCTGAACTATAGGGAGGGTAAGCGATGTACTTCACGCTGCTTTTCGCAAGTTATATAGTAACAACATTGGCAATATGCGGTTACACATTATCGTGGTGCAGCATCATGCCTGCTTCAGGAAAATGTGGTCTTTTGCACCTGGTATGGACTTGCAATGTTTTCTGGACATCCCTGTAGTACTGTCCAGTTACTGATGTGTGTGCAGATACAACATGCTGATAAACCATTCCATGAATATCAAAGAATGAGATGATCATATTTTTCCCAGCAGAAGTAACCACTTTTGCTCTTTTGGAGGTTGGTGATGAAGGAGATTTCCACACTGAGCTTTGCTGTTTGCTCTCAGGATAAAACTGATGTAGCCAAGTTTCATCAGCAGTGATTACGTTTGAAAGAAACTCCGGATCTTCCTCTAACATCAACTTTAACTGTATGTTACCTCCATTGCAGTGGTAGGTGATAGTGAACATGTCTGAACTTGCCTGGTTCTCACAGGCGGGAACCAGGAGTACCAACAATGAAAGTATTACTGCGTGTTTGCTTCAGATTAATCTAACAGAATATAATACGATTGAATTTTAGTGCGAAACATTATTAGGCAGTTCGAACGTTTTTGGATCTTTCGGTATTTTTGGATTCCCAAATCTGTATTTGTCCTGAAATAAAGTATGGAATGTGTGTGTGTGAAGTGTAGTGCTTTGCCTTCTATAGAAAGTAAATATGTATATCATGCATATGTTAAGAGTTTTCAAGTGAAATTCCAACTACTTATCTCTTAGCGTATCAGTGTCATCATGGGAGTAAATTAAAGTCGAAGGATGCTAAGGATAACAGACAAATATTAATTGATTATGAGAGTTCATAAGCTAGGACTTCTCACCTAATTAAATATTCTTGCCAAAGGTAACAAATGTTCAACTGTCTTCGTAGCATAAAGGAAGCTGGTGGGCCCTAGTAGACGTAATTCAAATGACAGTCAACTACAGAAGTTCAACTGTCTTCGTAACATAAAGGAAGCTGGTGAACCCTAGTAGACGTAATTCAAATGACAGTCGAACTACGTATTAGCGTACTAATGGCAGAGGACAGTGGACACGTAAGTGCATGTACCGTAGGATATTGCCATTAACAAGATTTGATGTGATTTGCGAGTATATGCCTCGTATTGGAATATATATCCAACTCGACCCTTAATAGTATCGTAATCAATGTTTCCGTCCGCCTGAGGCAGCCTGTCGCTCAGCCAAACACGTCTGTAAAGCAGATGTTCGCTTAATGAATCATTAAATATTGGTTTTGTTCCGGCTGTTAAAGGAACTACATCCTTCCAATCAATTAACCCGCAAATTACTCTTGTGAAGGTATTGGTGTTTTTTGCCAGGCATAAGCTGCTGTTGCACCTAATCCTTATGTACCTTCGTATTAAATAAAAATCTGCGTGAAACCACAACTGTAGTGTCCGGCGTATTTTTGAAAATTATAACAAAAGTGTTGTTATATGAATTTAATATTTGAGGTTTTAACTTGAGCAGATGTGTCACACGTGACTTCAGAGATGACAAAGATGATATCATTATGTGGACTGGACTACGCTCTGGAGGTCAAGCCTTGTACTATTGTACCTATGCCCTCAAGTGGGTCACCTATGTTACAAATATGTTTATGTGAGTCACAAACATGTCCACGTTGGGACGCCAATTTGAAGCAACAATGTATGTGGCGAACAATGTTCCACTTGACAATACAGTTTGAAGCGCTTTTGTTTAGCTCAGGGTAACACAATGAGGTTTCGCACAGGGTATGCGTGGATGTATGTGAGAAGGATATTTAATGACACTGGAATGCCCGTTTCCAACTTCTTTATTCACTGCTTTTTTTTTTTTTTTTTTTTTTTTTTTTTTTTTTTTTTTTTTTTTTTTTTAGAACATCGAAATTGAAGTTGCCGACCAAGGGTTACCAATATCCCTGTTTAGAGTTACTGACGGCAGAACGTTTATTACTCGATAAACTTTATTCGTCCCTCACGTATATATGAACAAGACAGAACAAGAGCACTGCCCTAATCGCCCTCACGCCTAGGACCGCTGTCATCGGCTCCACGCCGAAGACTCTTGTCCACAGCTGCGCGTGTGGGTGTATATGTCACTTTCACTTTCTGAAAGCCCCCTTCATTCAACCAAAAATCTCTTTGTGGCTGTTTTGTCATGCCATTCTGAATGATCCAAAGAATACCCTATTCATACAAGTCAAGTGAGCCCCTTTATAAATCTGCTAAGGACACTGTTTCTTACATTGCTTTTGTTATAATAACTTTCCCCCAAAATGCTATTCGACTTAACTGGCCTTACACGTGTCGTAACAAAGAACCAACATTCCTTTGACATCCATCATGGTTCTTTACTTATGGCAAACCTTAATTTCGGTATCACCTCCTGGTGAAAGGGTGAGGTGAGGGAAAACAACGGGCGTTCTTCCCAGGGAGCCACGACAGTACATCGGGCACGGTCCCAGCAATTGACCAGCTGCAAACTCCCCGGCAGGCCAGTAAAACCTGCAATGCACCTACGAACGTGGTCAGGAAAGTTTCCGACATCAGCATCAAGATGGCAGCACTCGTAAATAAAAGCTATGGAATTTCGCTAGATAGTGAATGAATAGTGAATCGTCTTTGTGTTTTTCCCTTATGTTTGTCTACGTGACGAAAACATGTTTTAATATGGATAGAGTCAACATGAAAAATTCAATGCCATGGCCGGAATTTGAACCACGGATCTTCTGGTTTCCGTCCAGTCGCTCTTAACCTTTGAGCTACCATGGCCAACGTGCCCTCCTGATATGGCATTGAATTTTTCATGTTGACTCTATCCATCAAATATCTTAGCCTATATACGTCTAGTATGGAGAAATGATTAATTTCCATCAATTAACTAAATTGTTTTAGTATGTTCTGCATATTTTGTGTAGATATATCTAATGTTACCGCTTTAAATTATTTTGTAATGAACTCAGTTGATTCCAAATAAATACGTACAATTTGGAGTTCAAGTTTATACACATTATAACACAGAGAAATATCTCCAAACCGTCATACCCAAGAAAACTGCACAAACCTGAGAAAGTTCATTATTCAAAAAGGATAGGAAATCTGCTGCTATCCTCAGTAACCACTGATAAAATTATCAAAGTCTGATGAGACGCATTCTTAATTATATGTTTCAATGTTGCTTAAACTGTCTGGGCTTCTAGTTCACCTCCGTCATCGCGAAACAAATGGGCAGGCTCACGCCTTTCTATCGCTTACAAGGGTTTGAACCGGGGACGTGGTGCCATTCACCTACCAACCTAAAAAAGTGTTCCATATATCGGAAAGTTTCCGTGCACCGGAGTGTACGTCAAGATTGTAAACATCTTTGACGCATGGTCACCACGAATTACACAGTGTGAAGCCAGCCACCTTTTGATAGGTACGGTAAACCCAGTAATGCGTGGGACTAAGACTGGAATACACTACGGCAGTGATTCGGTCCAAACTTGGTCTATTGCTCCAAGTGGAGCATCTATGGCAGGAAGGATAGGTGAGTGGTGACAAAGAGCGGCCGAATCAAGGAGTCAGGTAGTGCAGAGGGCGGGGTCGCTACCATATACCGGTTGGATACTCTTGGGAGGACGGGAGAATTCCATTAAATTCTTGAGGTGATTTTGCACAAGGGCCTAACATTCGGGGAGCACGTTGGGGGGTTGTCGCATCAGGCGAATGGGAGCCACGACCTCACTCTACCTGATGTTGCGCTCCACGAGCCTGTTCTCCTGAAGCTAGGCCTTTTCCAGGATTTAGTCCTCCCGATAATTGTTCCCCCAGCATAATTTACAACGACCACATCCCGTCACTACATGGTTAAGCACTACACAGGGCAGGTACGTGTCTGACCCCCCTATAAGCTGTTCCTCTGCTGCTACAGTATAACCATCTTCCTTCCTACCGTGGTCCTAAAATGGCCCACTGGGCTCAACCGGAGACTGCCCTATCGCAGAACGAAGGCGTTTACCAGGAACATATCATCCTGCCATGCAGCACCGAGCCTCCCACCGACACTCCAATTTCAAAGAGACCACCAGGTGAGAGATGCTGTGAAATGATAATGGAGATGAATGGAAGGATAGACAATTCGGCGAATGCAATTAATCTACCCAGAATTCGCTTGGCGACAATGGAAAACACCTGAAAAATTTCATGGGTCAAGTAGGCTGGACACGGGAAGTGAACCCAGTTCTCTCCAACGTGGACCAAAGAAAAAAACCGCCTAGGCCCTCCCGCTGTGTAACATTTCAACAAATCGGCGACGGATGAGAAGTTCCGTCTGTGTTATTTTGTCGACTACAGCTGCTCCGGACAGCTTTGGCATATGATATATTTATTGTGCATATGCCAAAATTTTACAATTTACAACTTTTGGCCACATTTATTTGTCTTTACCTTGTTGCTAACTTGTCTTACATGACACCCTGGTTTCCTGCTCTGTCAGGTAGCTTTTAACAATCATACTTCCTTGTTACTTAATTAGTCCCTTTCTTCCCCCTCTTCTTCCTTTCTTATATTCTTTACGTTTATTTGTCTTTACCTTCTTGCTACCTTGTCTTAATTGATACCCTGGTCTTCTGCTCTGTCAGGTAGCTCTTAACCTCCATACCTCCTTGTTACTTAATTAGTCCCTTTCTTTTCCCTCATCTTCCTTTCTTATATTATTTACATTTATTTGTCTTTACCTTATTGCTACCTTGTCTTACATGACACCCTGGTCTTCTGCTCTGTCAGGTAGCTCTTAACCTCCATGTCTCCTTGTTACTTAATTGGTCCCTTTCTTTTCCCTCATCTTCCTTTCTTATATTCTTTACGTTTATTTGTCTTTACCTTGTTGCTACCTTGTCTTACACAACATCCTGGTCTTCTACTCTGCCAGGTAGCTCTTAACCTCCATACCTCCTTGTTACTTAATTAGTCCCTTTCTTTTCCCTCATCTTCCTTTCTTATATTCTTAACATTTATTTGTCTTTACCTTGTTGTTACCTTGTCTTACATGACACCCTGGTTTTCTGCTCTGCCAGGTAGCTCTTAACCTCCATGTCCCATTGTTACTTAATTAATCCCTTTCTTCCCCCTGATTTTCCTTTCTTACATTCTTTACATTTCTGGACCATTTTTCTTTTACTTTCTGTAAGAACTCACCAATACTTCTTAACTTCTTTTCCTCCCTGTCCGTTAACATATTTATAGCTACTATCCTCTTCTCTATTTTCTCCCATTTTTCTTCCCAAACCCTTTTGCTCCATATTGCAACCTCCTCGTATTCTGTTACATAGCGTTCTATGCTTTCTTTTCCCCCACAAAATTCACAAATTCCCCTTTCCCTAACTCTTCCCATCTTAGGAATATTGTTGCTGTTGTCATCCAAGCTAACCCTTCTCTCTTTTGTCTATTGCAATAATCTACATACGCTTCTCGTCCCCAGTTTCTATTTATCTGCTTGTGAAATTGTAATGATTTCATATTTTCTAGACTTTCCCATATTTCCTGTCTTTCTATATCCTTTATTCTGCATTTTACCAATTTACCCACATCGCTTGTATTCCTTTCCTCTAATCTCCATATATCTCCCATTCCTATTTTTTCCATAATTCCTCCTATTTCTGCCTACCAACTGTTTGAGTTCTCTAATGCTTTTTGCTGTCTGATGCATAATTTCATATATTCCCCTTCTTCTTTAACCAAACACCTATACCTAAATTTTGTTATTCTTTCCATTACTCCATTTGTTCTTGTATTTTCTAATTCTACTAAAGCTACTTCCCTAGATGCTGATATTGGTAAGCCTAGTAGCTCTTTACAAAACGTTCTATAGTTATGGTTCACCGTTTTGTTTACCTCTGTGCCCCCCCCCCCCCAGATCTCCACTACATACATTTTGGATATAGCTTTGTAGCAAGTGGTATGCAATAAGCTAACGGAAAATAGATATAATAGGCTTATCCCAAAGATTAAATGCCATGGATTTCTTAAAACATTTTAGGCTTCCTTTGGATAATTTACACATTCTTGATTGTGAATTTTGCATCACCTATGAGTGATAAATAAACCTGTAAACCAATCAATATTATACTTCTTATTTACGTGTCAACTCTGGACACTTAAAGATAGGACCTGACACTATTTTGGCATTTGAGGAAGGCAGTTCTCTGTCTACTGTTGCATTGAAGCCAAATCCGTTTATATAACGATGAAATATTCAGGATGGCAACGGTATTAATTGTGCGTTTGTTGAAAAAGTAAAGGAAGATGGTATTTGATAAATTTCTGGCGTCACCAAGCGATATCTCGTGAAAGCAAGTCCGTGACAATAGCGCCAGTCACAAGTGTTTGGAATAATAACAACAGACAGGCGCTGAGTGGACAAAACAAATGAAACTCGATCCATGAGGGATTGTTTACGTAACTTTCCAATATTTTGCGTTTGAGAGAAAATGAAAAGAATGAAAAGGGATCTAAATCGCTTTATCTGAGCTGATATATAGCACAAATTGGTTTTTTACCTATCTCGAGTTCGACAGTGGCACGTACAAGTATTGATGCACTTGCATTCGGAAATATTGGTCTCATTTGCAGCACAACACCTCGTAACTCAACAGAAATAGCTTTAATCCTCGCTGCAGTTTGCTTACTTTATGTTACTAAAATAATGTCCTGCCTCAATGATACCAAAGTAACTAACGCGAAGAGGAAAATATGATTAAATTATTTAACTTTGTATTTCGTATTAAGGTTTTCCAATAACTAACCTTCCCATGATCGCTTATGTTTATAGCTATAGTTATTCTTACATCTACGAGGACAGATCAAATATAAACTGGAATTTCTTCAGATTTCTTGCAAAAAGGGCACCAAACCTTCGGAAAATTTGAGACAGCTCCGTGCACATTTTCGGGAAGAAACACTTTCGTAGGCTGAGATGTTTGGGTGGACTAAAATTTTCTGGCGGGAAGAGAAGCTGTAGAAAATGAACATCACAGGAGGAACACCTCGGGCAGGCGTTACTACAGACAACATTGTTGCCATTTGTTATATAATTGAAGAAAGTCGGTGCATAAAAATATCCGAAATTGTTTTTTCTCTAGTAATAAGTTACGGAAGTGTTGAATCATCTGAGTTGAACTCCATTACAGAAAATTGTCTGCCAGGTAGTTGTCTCATCCCTCAACTAGGAACAAAACACGTTACGTCAGGAAGCTTGTCGCAGACACCTGCATCACTACGAGTTGCTGGGAGAATACTTCGTGAATCGCGTTGTGGTTTAGGATGAAACGTGGGTGTATCATTACATCTCAGAGTCAAAGTAGGCGACCATGGAGTGATGGCGATGGAGCTGTTCGGGACGACCAGCGTTGAGGAGGGAGCAGTGTCGCAAACCCGATCGCGAAAAGTCGGCTTGCGCACACAAAGAAACTGATAGGCGGACAGTGTGGAAATAAAGAGCCTGCAAAAAGCTGATAAACACAGCGCGAGTTAAAGGACTTGCAGGCCCAGATTAAGTTACCCTTATGGAATATTCTGGTGACGTCCGGAAGTGTCTAGAGTTATTAATGAGGTATTTAAGAGACTGTGACACGCCAGCGGACAGTTGTAAAACATTCGCGGGAGAGATAAGCGGAGAACAGCTGAGAGTTGTGTGTAAAACAAGAGTCAGCTGTGAAGTGTTGTAACGAAAGCTAATTGTTGTTATTGTCATCGACCTTGGCGCTGTAGATTGTGATATGTGACGTAATGTTACTTGAGAACTGAACAGTGTATTCCTACGCAAATAAAGAACGATTTTTATTTTCTGCAAATTGGACTTTTAATTCTACGAACACACAAGGTTGCAATTTTTGTCAGGAAGATCTATTCCATGTTCATAATGCTTCTCCAAAATTTGTCTCATAGTAAAATATTAGTCTATAGTTCCTTTGTTAAGTCGAAATCCCTACTGGTATTCTCCTATTATTGTCTCAGTGATTTTCGTAGTTTTTTCATTAAGTATTGTTGATAATAGTTTATACACTATATTCAGCTGAGCTATACCTCTATAGATATTACATTCCCCTTCCTTAAAAACTGGAAAAATTCTCCTAGTGTTCTAGTTTAGTGGCATTTCCTCCTTCTCCAAGATCTTTGTAATTATGACGTGTAATACATGTCTTCGGGGCTCCCCACCATATTTCAATAGCTCCGCCGTTATGTTACCTTCTCCTGGTGCGTCATTGTTCTTCATTCTTTTAAAAATTACACCTCTCATTCTTTACCTCTTTATATATAGGGGAAGTTTAACCGATTGAAGCTGTCTCCTAAGAAATATAACGCAAGTTTATTTATATGTTAGTTCTATAAGTCCTTTTTCATATCTGTGTAATATGTTCTCTCTCTTTAGTTGGTTCATGTTATTGTTCTCTTCAGGTTGTCCTGTTCATTCTATATTTCTCTTGAATTCAGTTACCAGCTTGTAGTAATCTCTTCCAGAAACTACTTCAAAGTTATCTCATGAGGCCGTTCTTGCTTCCAATAATTTCTCTCTATGTTTTGTTTTCAAATACCCATATAGTTGAAAATTGCAGTCCCTTTCATTTTCTGCCTTACTGTTTTGATAAAGCCGTCTAGCTCTGCATCCCTTCTTCTTTGATGTTTCTGATTCCAGTTTCTGCGTTTGTTTAGTCCCTTTTCCATCTATATCTGAGTCTACTGCATAAGTGCTTTTCCTTCTTGTTCACATTAATCACCATATTTGGTGTTGTGTATTTCTACTTTGAAAACATAGCGTCAGAATGAAAAATACAATGCCGTAACCGGGATATGAAGCACGGATCTTCTGATTGCCGTCCAGCCGCTCTAACCCATGAGCTCCTATTGCCGGTGACACTGATGATACATGAGATGAAGATGGAGCCCCGGTGGAATTAAATGGCGGGGGAAACCGGAGATCCCGGAGAAAACCCGCCCCAGCGCCGTGTTTTCCACCACAAATCTCACTTTGCGGTCGCCTAGGATCGAACCCGGGATGCCTTAGTGAGAACCAAGCGGTCTAACCACTGCGCCAAGGCGCGGTCTTTATTGCCAATGTGCCGACATGACATAAAATTCTCCAACTGACTCATGTTTCTCCCGGTAAACCACTAGGAGTTCTCATAAACACATGAGACAACTACCTTAATGACGACTTACTATGCTGTAAGTACTTTAAGGCCTGGGCTTTATAGTTAACCACTAGGAGTTCTCATAAACACATGAGACAACTAACTTAATGACGACTTACTATGCTGTAAGTACTTTAAGACCCGGGCTTTATAGTAAACCACTAGGAGTTCTCATAAACACACGAGACAACTACCTTAATGACGACTTACTATGCTGTAAGTACTTTAAGACCCTGGCTTTATAGTTAACCACTAGGAGTTCTTAAACACATGAGACAACTACCTTAAAGACGACTTACTATGCTGTAAGTACTTTAAGGCCTGGGCTTTATAGTTAACCACTAGGAGTTCTCATAAACACATGAGACAACTACCTTAATGACGACTTACTATGCTGTAAGTACTTTAAGACCCGGGCTTTATAGTTAACCACTAGGAGTTCTCATAAACACATGAGACAACTACCTTAATGACGACTTACTATGCTGTAAGTACTTTAAGGCCCGGGCTTTATAGTTAACCACTAGGAGTTCTCATAAACACATGAGACAACTACCTTAAAGGCGACTTACTATGCTGTAAGTACTTTAAGACCCGGGCTTTATAGTAAACCACTAGGAGTTCTCATAAACACATGAGACAACTACCTTAATGACGACTTACTATGCTGTAAGTACTTTAAGGCCCGGGCTTTATAGTAAACCACTAGGAGTTCTCATAAACACATGAGACAACTACCTTAATGACGACTTACTATGCTGTAAGTACTTTGAGGTCCGGGCTTTATAGTAAACCACTAGGAGTTCTCATAAACACATGAGACAACTACCTTAATGACGACTTACTATGCTGTAAGTACTTTAAGACCCGGGCTTTATAGTAAACCACTAGGAGTTCTCATAAACACATGAGACAACTACCTTAATGACGACTTACTATGCTGTAAGTACTTTGAGGTCCGGGCTTTATAGTAAACCACTAGGAGTTCTCATAAACACATGAGACAACCACCTTAATGACGACTTACTATGCTGTAAGTACTTTAAGACACGGACTTTATAGTAAACCACTAGGAGTTCTCATAAACACATGAGACAACTACCTTAAAGTACTTACAGCATAGTAAGTCGTCATTAAGGTAGTTGTCTCATGTGTTTATGAGAACTCCTAGTGGTTTACTATAAAGTCCGGGCCTTAAAGTACTTACAGCATAGTAAGTCGTCATTAAGGTAGTTGTCTCATGTGTTTATGAGAACTCCTAGTAGTTTGCTATAAAGCCCGGGCCTTAAAGTACCTACAGCATAGTAAGTCGTCATTAAGGTAGTTGTCTCATGTGTTTATGAGAACTCCTAGTAGTTTGCTATAAAGCCCGGGCCTTAAAGTACTTACAGCATGGTAAGTCGCCATTAAGGTAGTTGTCTCATGTGTTTATGAGAACTCCTAGTGGTTTACTATAAAGCCCTTGCCTTAAAGTACTTACAGCATAGTAAGGCGTCATTAAGGTAGCTGTCTCATGTGTTTATGAGAACTCCTAGTGGTTAACTATAAAGCCCGGGCCTTAAAGTACTTACAGCATAGTAAGTAGTCATTAAGTTAGTTGTCTCATGTGTTTATGAGAACTCCTAGTAGTTTGCTATAAAGTCCGGGTCTCAAAGTACTTACAGCATAGTAAGTCGTCATTAAGGTAGTTGTCTCGTGTGTTTATGAGAACTCCTAGTAGTTTGCTATAAAACCCGGGTCTTAAAGTACTTACAGCATAGTAAGTTGTCATTAAGGTAGCTGTCTCATGTGTTTATGAGAACTCGTAGTGGTTAACTATAAAGCCCGGGCCTTAAAGTACTTACAGCATAGTAAGTCGTCATTAAGGTAGTTGTCTCATGTGTTTATGAGAACTCCTGGTGGTTTACTATAAAGCCCGGGTCTTAAAGTACTTACGGCATAGTAAGTCGTGATTAAGGTAGTATTCTCATGTGTTTATGAGAACTCCTAGTGGTTAACTATAAAGCCCGGACCTTAAAGTACTTACAGCATAGTAAGTGGTCATTAAGGTAGTTGTCTCATGTGTTTATGAGAACTCGTGGTGGTTAACTATAAAGCCCGGGTCTTAAAGTACTTTCAGCATAGTAAGTCGTCGTTAAGGTTGTCTCATGTGTTTATGAGAACACTTACTGGTTTACCGGGAAAAACACGAGTCAGTTGGAGTATTTAATGTCATATCGGCACGTTGGCCATAGTAGCCCAATGGTTAGAGCAGCTGGACGTCAACCAGAAGATCCGTGGTTCAAATCTCGGCTATGTCATTGAATTTTTCAGTCTGACTCTATCTTTCCATACTTTAGCCTACACACGGCTAGTGTGAAGGTATAATTAATTTCCATCTTCTACTCAGATTTGTCCAATCCGTAAGTGTACCTATTATGGCAATTTTTCTTATTTTTCTTATACTTTATTTTCATATGGACCTTTACTTATACGTCAAAATATGTACAATTTTGATAATTTATAAGTAATTTTGTGCTATTTGTGATGGCGCTAGAATTCTGGGCTTCTATTCTCCTATTGTTTACGTATCCTACCTCGTCTGCAAGTTCTAACTTAAGGTAATCTTTTCATATATTAATTTCATTTGCCATTATTCCTATTACGATATTTCTTTTTGAATGTATTTCATGTATCATTTATTCCCAATTACTTATTAATAATTTATATGGTGTTATGATCCCTTTCTTGCATTCTTCTATCTGAAAACTGTGGTTTCTGCTTCAAAGCGAAGCAATGACCCTTTTTGCCTGGGCTATCAGAACAGTTACAGGAACACCACTAGACTGGGCTGCATGAGGTAAGAAGGCAGTTAATTGCTGTTTAATGTGGCACTGGCAGGTGATTAGTTCGAGATTTAAGTTCTTTGAGGTATTATATCTTAGGACCGCCAACAATAAGCTACTAATAATCAATATTACTATACTCGAGAAGAGTTTGAAAGACCTTCTAATGCAAAACTTTCACCCATCTTGTTTAATTACCAACTTGGTAGCATTAGATGCCAGTTAGGTTTACCAGCATGCATTGAATATTTCAGTTTGCCTATATTAGTCACGTTTACAAATGCTGAAATTATTTCCATGTAGTTTGTATTAGTTTCCTGGTTTTTATTGCTTTCAATGTTGAAATTCTAAATATCAGTATTGTAAAATAACTCTTTTAAGAAACTAGAGTACCCATAGCTAAGCAAATGGAGTATCAACTTCCAAACTTCGGATCCAGTGTTCTGCACCACAGACAGAGAGAAGCTAGATTTAGTAATGGATACGCTATGACCGCTGGTGATTCCCTCTTTGAAAAGTTTCTTTTATAGCTCAGAGAATGTGCTGGAGACTGCAATGCTTTAAGGAAGTCGAGGTGGTTATTCCCAGTAGACCCATAAGCTACCGAGATACGGCCTTCTCTTGGAAACAGCGTACGGGGATTTACTTTTCTCTCAAATCCCATCCCTTGCCATGGCATGTTGGCTGCTGGGATCAACACTGCTTTTTATTGTGACTTCGAGAATAATCCTAGCCGTAACAAAAAGTCCTATACAGCAATATCACCGCCTTCTATACATATTAGATAGGGATTCCATAGGTACTGTTACAAAAACACAGTTACTAGCACTTCCGATAAATGAAATTGAATTTTCTGAAACCGCTTTAGTTGTTGAATTTACTTAGTAGAACGGGTAGAGCCAGACTGAAAAATTCAACGCCACGGCCGGGATTTGAACCACGGATCTCCTTGTATTTAAGAACTTACAATAGTAAGTCGCCACAGATGTGTATCTCGGATATGAGAACCATAAGGTGGTTTATTGGGAAAATATAATGAATCAATTGGAGAGTTTAATATCACATCGGCATATTGGCCATGGTAGCTCAAAGGTGAGAGTGACTGGATGGGAACCAGGAGATCCGTGGTTCAAATCCCGGCGGTGGCATTGAATATTTCAGGTTTATCTAATTAATTAAAAACACCCATATACCGGAGTAAGGTATTCAAAAGGACTACTTCTTTAAGGGTTAATTCCTCAATATAAATTTACATATACCCTACTTGTTTATGTAACAGGTCTTTCTTGTTTCCGATAACGTAAGGTCGAAGTGTCCCGGTTTTCTAATTTCAGAATCTGGGATCCCTAAAGAGGAGTGTAGTGTAGGTGATTACCTTCTCCGTGATGCAAAAGCAAGATCTTGCATCCAGAACTGCAAGTGGAAAACTTCGTTTTCTTTTTTGCTTCATTGTTACAAATACTTTAACAAAATAAAAATATATTCCATTGTTTAAATTTTTTACACCAGGACTGTTCAATAAAGAATAATCATAATTGTTTTACGCTCATAATTTATCGCACTATAATTCAATCTTATTATATTCTGTTAGCTCAATGTGAAACAAACACGCCATAGTAGTTTCATTGTTGGTACTCCTGGTTCCCAGGTAAACTCAGACAAGTTCAATATCGCCTACCGCTGCAATGGAGGTAACATGCAGTTAAAGTTGATGTTAGAGGAAGTTCTGGAGTTTAATTAAAACGTAATCACTGCTGATGAAACTTGGCAACTTCATTTTGATCCTGAGAGCAAACAGCAGAGTTCAGTGTCGGAATCTCCTTCATCACCAATCCCCCAAAAAAGTAAAAGTGGTTGCTTCTGCTAGGAAAGTTATTGATATTCATGGAATGGTTTATCAGCATGTTGTACCTGCACACACATCAGTAACTGGAGAGTACTACAGGGATGTCCTTGAAGAAAGATTACATTTCAGTGAAGCAGGCTGGATGCTGCACCACGATAATGTGCGACCGCATATTGCCAATGTTGTTGCTGAATATCTTGCAAAAATCAACGTGAAGTGCATCTCTCGCCCACCCTATAGTCCGGATTTAGTCCCATGTGACTTCTTTTCTGTTCCCTAACTTGAAGAGACGCCTTTGTGGGAGGCATTCTCCATCATCAGAAGCAGTGGTGATGGCTGCGGAGGCGATTTTGAAGGATCTCTCAAAAAATGGTTTCCAGCATGTCTTTGAAGACTGGCAGAAACGCTGGGTCAAGTGCATCGCATTCAGGGGAGAATATTTTGAGAAGGACCATCAAAATTATGAGGATGAGTACAGGGAGGTTGTCAAAAAAAATTATGATCATTCTTTATTGAACAGCCCTCGTATTATGCGAATATGAAAATATTTTTCGCCCAGTACAGATGAAAGTAATCCTGGTTAAAAAAAATGTATATTCCTCCTTCAGCTGGAATCACACGCCAGACGTCTCAGTTCGGAAGCTAGTGAGCTAACCGCCAAAACATAGAGGCAGTCACGATATGCAACGATGCACTTTAAGTGAGTTTGCTCTACTGTGAAATGTTTGGCTACATTTGCTTGATTACACATAGCTTCATTTCAAAGGCTAATATGTCTAAAAAAGTAAACCAGCCTTAGGAGTTGTTAGTAATGCATTATGCATAACCTGCAGTATTCGAAATCACACTAGGAATTTAACTGTGTCTGGTGGGCGAAACACCATCCCTTTTCTGTTCTTGTTATGACCACTGTGAAGCCCAAACCAGACTCTGATCTGAACTACTATTTTCTATGGAATGGATGCCTAACCCTGCTTATCTAATGCTAGGGCGTTTTCTTGGTATCCTAAAGGTTACGATTTTATCTTATGGAATACTGGAACTGAATTTTTGGCGAAAATCAGTCAAAAAGTCCATTTTATTTTACTGCTCCAAAGGGTTTTTTGAATCTTTGGGACCTTCCTCCACTCTTCGTTGTGCTACAGTCCTTTAAGGTCACTGGGATGTTGATGGGCTTCCAAAAATCGATTTTTTGTTTTTAGTGTTAATATACAGAATTCTTCAGCTTTTAAATTATATACATAACATAGGTTGTCAGTTGGTACTAAAGACCTTTAATCCATCAATTTAAAGATGGCGGAGTAATGACACGCCAACTTTCTGATGTAGTATGAAGGGTCATGGAAGACTAACAGACAGTGTGTTATGGACCAGTTATGCGGAGAAATACAGGTAAAATAATTGCAGAAATGAAAAGAGCTCTTTGGTCCATTTATTTTCATAAATTTTCCACAGACAGTAATCCACAGTATGGTCTGTGCCCTAAAGGTGAAAATTCATGGTGTGGCTTTCAAAGAGCTCAGAATAGGAAAGAAATTTATAAACACAAACACTCTCTTCCAGTATAGGTTCTTTTGGCAATTAAACCAATATTTAGGGAACTTTCTCAAGATGAATTACTGAAAAAGTGCTTGCATGGTCGAACCCAAAACCCAAATAAAGCTTTCATCGTATAATATGAGAAAGAATTCCAAAAACTGTGCACGTTAGGCCATAAAATTTAAAAATTGGTGTATATGATAGCGTTATTTGATGGATGCAGTGTTAGGCAAAAAGTAATGACAAAAATGGATATAAAGGTTGGTGAACATATGAGGGCGGCATGTCTACAAAACAAATGTGCGTCGACTCTCAGAGGCAAAAAGAACAGCTCAGTTGCTTGAAAGTAGAGCTAGAAGTAAGAAAAGGAAAAGAAAAGATGAGGAAAACCTAACTGAGAAGGAATATGGAGCAGGCATGTTCTGAGAGTATGTATAAATTAAAAAGAATGTTGCTTAATATTTGATCGTGATTTCCCAAAACTTTGATTTTTCATAATTTAGGTGCATGTTTCTCAAAAACTATAACAGATATTGATACAAAATTTTTAGTGCTTATTTATTAACGTTCCCTGTACACATTAGTAGAATTTTATATTCATATGATTTATAAAATAGAGGGAAAATAAAATTTAGTCCTTAAAAATATTTTTTTTAACACAACTAAATAATTTTTCATGTGCCTAGTATAAACTATGTATGCCTGTCATTTAGTTTAGATTATAAAGCTGTGTCTTCTGTTATTTAGGAAAAAGATTGGTGCCTATAGCTTTAAATTCCTAAAAGGAACCTGGACCTGAAATATAGGGTGCAATACTTTTTTCACGATACACAGAGTGCCTTATGCCCCTTTTGCAAGGAACTGTATGAACTTAATGTAAATATTATACAGTCATTAAATGCACACATCCATATACGATAATCGCGCGGTGGTTTCGTTCGCGGCTCCCGTTCTAAGGGTCCCGAGTTCGATTCCCGGCTCTGGGGTTGGCGATTTTAAGTCGGCCCTATCCACGCCTTCACCTCTGTCTAGCACACGTGAAGTATCCCCTATGTACAACGTGGTTCGGAGTCCACGGTAAAAACTGTAGGTCCTCTCACCTCACCGCCATCTTCACTATCACCCTATCATCGGAGGTAATGGACACCGCCCTCTGGGTGCCTCCACCTGAGAAATGGGTCCGGTCATCACTTGGTGGGGTGAGGTTACCCCGAAGGCCAAGGTTGCCATGTGGGGAGTGTTAGTAACTAACTAACTATATTGTTAAAAACCAGCCGTGTCTGGGTAAAAATAAGCTTCCAGTGCCCCTAAATGCGCTCAGACACACACCTGTTTATCTTTAGAAATTGCTGCTGTTTCTCTTATGTTGCCTGAATCTGAAATCAAATACCCATGCTTTATGTTAAGCTATTTCGGACTATGAATGGGATTAATGAAATGATGAACAAATGAGTCAGGCCTCATAGGGCTTAGAATTACTCAACATTCATCTTTTAAAATTGGGGAAAATGTCAGAAACAAAAACACCTTATCCTCTAATGGATTATTGTGCTTTCTTCAAGCTAAAGAAAGGGATTACTGACCCTAGATTTGGTTTGCGTGGCTATGGAAATTTTACTCCCAGTGTCCCGTAGCTTTTCTAACAACCCCGTAAGTATATTTCGCTATGATGGTAGCAAGGCAAGCTTGATTTACTGTATTCCTTGAGAAATAAGATAGGAAAATCTATACCTGATTGGTTCTTTGAAGAGAAAAAAACAAGGTCAGTGGCGAAGCGAGAAACAAGGTGCTAGAAGCACCACTTCCCCAATAATTTCAGGGGAAATAGAACACAAAATGCACGGTAAAGAATACATTGTGTGTTCTGAATGCAATTTGAGAAACAGCGGCCATGCTGTGGTCATTGGACATCTCCTTAATGCTCGAGTGACCAGTTCCGCGAGCTCAGTCAATGCTGGTTTTCTTCTTTCGCTTTTTTGTGTAATTTAGGTCCTCCAATGTTAAGTCATATCTGATGATGAATGAAATGGGTGAAATGAAATTTGAGCAAAACAAATATGACAATGAAAAAATTTTATTAGCTATACTTTCTATGATATAAACAAGGTGGAAGTACTATATATTAACGGATTGAGAGAAAAGGATACATTTTAATTACATACATGCTAACAACAATGAACGCGCATTTGACTTTTTAACTGGTAATTACATGCTAAGGGTTCTAAATTGCTGGAAAAATACTTCGCAGATAGTCGTGTCTGAAGAGAATCATGTGGTGGCTCATTAACTTCGTCGTCTTTTAGCTTGCATAACAGAAATGTTCCATAACAGAAATGTCCTGATGGAATCTCTCCCCATGTTCATCACTAACAGCTCCACAACTAGGAGGGAAAAAGTCTAGGTGGGAGTGGAGAAAATGGATCTTAAGGGACATGTTGTATCCAAGGTTACGGTATTTTTGCAGGGGCTTTGTCACCAACTGCTTGTAGTTGTCATATCTTTTGTTGCCTAAAAATCCAGGAAAACTCCCTTGAAGGCTTCTCAAGCTTCCTTTTCTTTCCCCTCCAAAATTTGGTCAAATGCAGGATCCTTTACAACTTCTCCTATTGGTGGTCCGACAAAAATGACTTCCTTAAGTTTTGCAGTACTTAATTTCGAAAATTCCTCCTGATGTTATCTGTCAGGTGTGCCAACTCCAAAAAAAAAAATCCCTCAAATTTAAAATCTTCCTCTAAAAATTGAAATGTCACTTTATCTTCAAAACAAGAGCTCATCTTTCATTTGTACGGTGATTTTTGAATTAGCAGATGGAAGTACATATGAGTTCACTATTTTTAAGCCCGAAATATTTTTAATGTCGCCCAGTGTTATTGTTTCAAAAGTTGTGGCCTATTACGGCGCGTAATAATGAAATGAAATGTGTAGTGTCTAACGCCCGCTTTTACTACATACGGCACCGCAGGCCATGTCACTGATGATGCATGAGATGAAGATGGAGCACCGGTGGAAATGAGATCCCGGAGAAAACCCGCCCCAGGGCCGTGTTGTCCATCACAAATCTCACTTTGCGGTCGCCTGGGATCGAACCCCGGGCGCGTAATAGCCCGCCTCGGTAGCGTAGATGGTAGCGTGTTTGCCTCACGTTCAAGAGGTCCCGAGTTTGAATCTCTTTAAGGGTGGGCTACCTGGATAAGGTTTTACCGGCGTTTTTCCCTTATCTTTAAAGACGAGAGTCGGGTAGCTCTAAGATTCACGGACCGTCGACACATTTGAGCATCATTTCACTCATATCATTCACCGTCCCATTAGACTTAACGATATAGAACGTAAAATTACAACAACAATATGTCATCATTCCCTCTAATTTAAAGAAAATTATTACTTGGAGTTTCTCTCGCTTTGGAAGCCACACCTCGCTGCAGGATAAGGCCGAGAATGGAAACAGTGGAATTGCCCGTGGAAGACTATGAACGTGAATTAGACGGTTTCCCTCGACCTATACGAACAGAATCCACTTAAAGTTGTGTTCCGAGTGCTGATGGTTTTGACGCTGTTCTTGTCACTCATTCAGATCCTGCGGGAAATCGTGAAACTGATGTATATCACCAGTACGACCACTATGCATCGCAAACAACCAAATCATGTGCTTGATGGTGTTGGCTCTCTCATACCTGCTTTCACAGTTAATTTATTTCGCAGATTGAACTGGAAAATTCTGGAAATATCCTTCTATACTCATTAGATGTGAGCACATGCCATTTTTCTCTTTCTCTCAAAATGAAATGGCCACTTAGAGGAGCTCGTGTTGAAACAGACAGGCAATTATAGGAGCATTAAAGCAGTCTTGTCAAAGATTAACGCTACAAAATGCAATGATTGCCTACGCCGTCTCACTGAAATGTAGAGGCGTGCTGTTCGTTTTCAAGGAGATTGCGCCTGAACACAGACAGAATCAACAGGAACATCAATAAGAAGTCCATTAATTGCTGCTAGATCACTTTATTTAGGCGCCTATCGTAGCGCTAAATCAGTGACCACCATCTCAATGCACAGTGTGCACAGTAGGTCGTGCAAGTTAGGTCTCTGCACGCTTGAATAGTCTACCCTGCATTCTGAAGCCTTCAGAGCAGTGGCGGAACGCCGATCTTACAATTTAAATGCACAATTGAATGTGCAACAATGATAATCGAATTGTAATATGAAGGATATAATTGTTCTATAAATTGTTTAGTTGTTTCTTTCATTATCGTTCAAATATATACCTTTATTTTAATAGAAAAGACAAATGAACAATAAATTGATAGTTCAAACAAAATAAAAACAATCGACAATCTACTTACAATACAGCAGTATCAAATAACAGCTCGAAGAAAAGCAATAAGCACAACATATTACTCAGAAGTGGAACTTAGTTTTCTAGATTTTTGTTGTCTCTTTTGACACACTAGTTTTTCAAAATTTGGTATCAATGTTTTTGCAGCAGCTATTTAAGTTGACATTTTAAGTTCTGATCAGACAATTGACTTCTGCGGCGGTTTTTGTTTAAGCTCAGTGTGGAAATCTCCTTCATCACCAACCCCCAAAAAGCAAAAGTAGTTGCTTCTGCTGGGAAAGTTATGGTCATCTCATTCTTTGATATTCATGGAATAGTTTATCAGCATATTGTACCTGCACACACATCAGTAACTGGACAATACTACAGGGATATCCTGAAACCATTGCAAGTCAATATCAGGTGCAAAAGACCACATTTCCTTGAAGCAGGCTGGATGCTGCACCAGGATAATGCTCGGCCGCATATTGCAAATGTTGCTGCTGAATATCTTGCAAAAATCAACGTGTACTGCATCCCTCACCGTGCCTATAGTCCGGATTTAGCACCATGTGACTTTTTCCTATTTCCTAAATTGAAGAAACATCTTCGTGGGAGTTATTATCCATCATCAGAAGCAGTAGTGAAGGCTGCGGAGGAGATTTTGAATAATATTTCAAAATTGGTTTCCAGCATGTCTTTGAAGACTGGTAGAAACGCTGGGACTAGTGTATCACATTCAGGGGAGGCTATTTTGGGAAGGACCATCGAAGGCATGAGGATGAGTAAAGGTACGTTGTCACAAAACAGTGTAATCATTCTTTATTGAACAGCCCCCGTATATACGTACGTTGAATAACAAAGTTTCGCAACCTGTGTATGAGAGCTGCATATTGACGAGGCAAAAACTCAGTTGGTCGATCTTGGATCCGTGGTATATAAAGAAGTTTCAGTTTTTATGAAGGGGCAGATCGCAACAATGCGTGCTAGGAGTTCGTAGAGCAGCCTATGTTTAGTAGGTGATCTTATATGTTTGTTGGATACTAAATTTCATCTATTTTTATAACCTACACTTATTCTACGTGCTATGTCGTTAAATGGCAGTGCAAACCCAACAGCTACATCAGTTTACTTTTAAGAATAACTTAGAGATTTGAAAGTAATTTAATGGATAAAACAATTGCAACCTTCTTGAATCTAACAAGAGAGAATCAACTGTCTTAGAAACAAATGCTCCACTAAACTATTTACATATAAATCTGATCTTGATTGTGCCATATATCTGAGAAGTTAAGTGAAACAGTGGCATTATAATAAATGAAAACGTTAAAGGTCTAAAATATGCAGAATGTGCTGGAGAGTGTATCGTACTTTACTTCGCCTGTATTGCTCAGCCTTGCGATGTTCCAGTTTATTAAGCTAACTTCCCTTAGGTAATTGAAAATTAATGGACTTGAAAACTTAAAATTAACTGGGGCAGTGGGAGGAAATTCGGTATAAAGGAGCGGAAAACGTTCATTACAGCAAGCACTTCATATAGTGGGCTTAGTACACAGCTTGCTGGTTACCATCACAACAAAGATAGAAACCTAATCAAGAAAAGAAGAAAACCAAAAACCAGTAAAGAAGGCAAACAAGAGAAGATTAAAATCTCTGAACTGCTTTTCGATAATATTTATGTCTCTTGTCAAAACTAGGTCTTAATATTTATTTACTTTATGGCTTTTTAAAACTTTCCACAAACGTACTGGAGAAAATACTTTAATCTATCGTCATTTTTATGGTCTTCCAAAACTTCCCATTCTCTTAAAGATTTCTATTCAGAAATCTGATCATATCTTGCTCAGCATGGCTGCTGAACATCGTTGGCTAAATGTGCAGTTTCAATAGAGTGACTGAAATGTAAAGATGCACAAATTAATCTTGATAATTGGCCCCAAACACCCCAACTTAGAAATCAGAGTGCAACTCACGTAATTATCGTCCAGGTTCACACCAATTAGCTGTTTTCCATTGTATAATTCACTGGCTTATAAGTGTTCCAATGTCTTACTTCGAATTTAGTTTTAATACCAAAATATTTTGCATGTTCCTGAAATCAAGGATTTCAAAAGTCCACGGCGCTGAAGGTTATCAAGGATCATATATACAAACTATGTAAGAAAAGCAGTTGCTACCTTAAAACAATCAGAAGCAAAAAGAATATACAGAGTGTTTCAAAACGATACGGAAGGAACATATAGAAGTATTTGCTCAGTTTTTATGCTACAAATATATATATATTCGAGGGTATGGACAAGGGCAATCCACACAGAGTTAAGACTGACCCCCTCTATTGACCAGGGAGGTCCCGAGCTGTCCCAAAAGGGCGCCCGGCGCCTCCATGGGGCTCTCTATACGGCAAGACCTAGAGACTAACAAGCCCCGCGCCATCTGGTCCTGTGGACTCAAGACGGGATGGGAGTGGATTCGCCACTTACGCGCGCTAACTCCAAAATGGGAAGGCTACCGATATGACGTCGATGGGGCCGCCTGGTGATCTAGCACACCTTCTGCAGTCCAGCAACGCAAAGAAGGTCCTTGAAAGGAATGTGTTCCTTTACACAGTGTGACAAGGACAGCAAATGTATGTGGCAAAGAACGCCTGCTACACAAAGAGCAGATCGTTAAAAAAACATGCGCTCTATTCACTCTATACACTAAAACCGAAAAAATTCATTCACAAAAGTAAAAGCCGTCATAATGTTTTTGAATAGTCTGTAACTGTTTTGACATGGGGTATCATAAACCTGTCCAAAGAGGGTGTGGAAACCTTCACCAACTCCCCTGTGTCTCAGGCTTTGGAGACTTTCTCTCCTGTGGAGGGCAGTACTAGTTATGCTGGCTAGTACGCGGGAATATATGGCTTCTCTCAAACCCGCCCGGAAACGTACCCGATCTCCCTAGATAGTTTTTACTGCCAATAGTGCCACATAAAAATGCTCCAGAATGAGTGTAGTTTAGGTTCCAACAGAAACGAGGCGTGCCTCACGCTGAAGGAGTTCGTAGGCATAGATCACACGCCGTACCGTGTTCTGTAGCTATAAGCATACCGGCGTACTTCGCAGTAGACCTCCGCCAACTGCAGGTACTACAAAACAGAGTGCTTCGTACAGCTACAAATGCTCCATGGTACGACAGAAACCAAAAATTTTCATCACAAGTTTGGTCTTCTAACTGTTCACCAGTACATCCGACGACTAGCATGACCTTTCATTTACCATCTTGAGGAGGTCTCGGTTCTCGCACTCGCCAACCAACTCTCCTGAAGAGCAGACTACCACAAGATCCCCTCTGAGTGATCTCTCCAGCACAGATGACCCAGACTAGACATTACTACCATCAAACTTATTTAATAAATTTTTGTTACAGTTAACTTTCATATTTAAGCTACCTCAGCTATGTGTTCTGTTAGTATAATTCTCTATAACAACATCTGTACAGCAGGGCGCCGGGGTAGCGCGGTGGTTTCGTTCGCGGCTCCCGTTCTAAGGGTCCCGAGTTCGATTCCCGGCTCTGGGGTTGGCGATTTTAAGTCGGCCCTATCCACGCCTTCACCTCTGTCTAGCACACGTGAAGTATCCCCTATGCCCAACGTGGTTCGGAGTCCACGGTAAAAACTGTAGGTCCTCTCACCTCACCGCCATCTTCACTATCACCCTATCATCGGAGGTAATGGACACCGCCCTCTGGGTGCCTCCACCTGAGAAATGAGTCCGGTCATCACTTGGTGGGTTGAGGTTACCCCGAAGGCCAAGGTTGCCATGTGGGGAGTGTTAGTAACTAACTAACATCTGTACAGCATACTTGCAGATCGATGAATAATAAATTTAACAAAAAAAGATGTTCGCCTAACGACCCAGGAAAGCGCCCGCTAGAAACCATAAGTCAGATAGATTGGCTACGGAAATCGAACCCAGACCACCCGGATGAGGGCGACCTCAACCATCCTTCTCGGTAAGGTTAACTATATTGAAGTACGAGGGCTGTTCAATAAAGAATGATCATAAATTTTTGCGGTCATAGTTTTTCGCACTTAAATTCAAACTTATTATATTCTGTTAACTAATTGTTAAACAAACACGCCGTAGTAGTTTCATTGTTCATACTCCTGGTTCCTGCCTGTGAGAAACAGGCAAGTTGAAACATGTTCAATATCGCCTACCACTGCAATGAAGGTAAAATACAGTTAAAGTTGATGTTAGAGGAAGATCCGGAGCTTCCTTCAAACGTAATCACTGCTCGAAACTTGGCTACTTCATTGTGACCTTGAGAGCAAACAGCAAAGCTCAGTGTGGAAATCTCCATCATCACCAACCCCCCAAAAAGCAAAACTGGTTGCTTCTGCTGGAAAAATCATCTCTTTCTATGATATTCATGGAATGGTTTATGAGTACGTTGTACACATCAGTAACTGGATAATACTACAGGGGTGTCCTGAAAACTTGCAAGTCCATATCAGTTGCAAAAGTCCACATTTCCCTGAAGTAGGCTGGATGCTGCACCACGATAATGCGCGGCCGTATATTGCCAATGTTGTTGCTGAATATCTTGCAAAAATCAACGTGAAGTGCATCCCTCACCCTCCCTATAGTCCGGATTTAGCCCCATGTGACCTTTTTCTATTCCCTAACTTGAAGAAACGTCTTCGTGGGAGGCATTATCCATCATCAGAAGCAGTGGTGAAGGCTACGGAGACGATGTTGAAGGATCTCTCAAAAAATAGTTTCTAGCATGTCTTTGAAGACTGGCGGAAACGCTGGGACAAGTGCATCGCATTCAGGGGAGACTATTTTGAGAAGGACCATCAAAATTATGAGGATGAGTAAAGGTACTTTTTTAAAAGAAAATTGTAGTCATTCTTTATTTAACAGCTTTCATAAATTAACAGTACCCCATTGCTTTCTGCTCAACAGGTGTGTGCACTACAACCGCTAATAAACCTTCTGTTTTAAAGGGAAGTGTAATGGAGGAGGGAATTTTAAGTTTGGATCGCCATGCCTTTAAATTTAATTCGACATCTGTTGTGTAGAATTCATGCATATCATCCCGGAACGTGTATTAGTGAAGGCTTTTGTGGCAGAAGGCGTAATCCCTTAGAGGGTGGGAGACAACTCGTCGTAAAGTTTTTGTGACCGTTGTCTAATTTCATACTCCGCATATGAAGGAGATAAGGCTTCCTGCAGTAATCTCCATGAGGAGAGGCGTGGCATACAATAGATGTCGCTGCCGTTCCCAGGACTTCACAGACTTGCGGAATGAAGGGATGATCAGTGCTCTGAAAGGAGCCAATTCCCTAGAGTATGAGCCCTAACAGAGAGACCTGTATTGGGCCGCAACCACTCAAATTTCATTTGCATATTCCTATTATTGTTCATTCCTTTTCAACACTTTTCTAGAAGGTATACATAGAATGACGCTTATATTTAAATCATCCAGAAAGTGAGAAAAGGAAATGACGAAAATGTAAGCCATTTGATTTGTTTCTATTCTATTTCCCATACTTGCAATTTCACATAAAGGTTATGTGCGGTCAAGTTATAACACCAATTTTTTTAGGATTGGTACCCCAATAGGAACTTCTGGACTTTTTTAAATACACGTGGATTCTCTATGCATGCGCCACAGAGATGGCAGCACTTTACAGTGCAGCGACGAGAGTTAGGCCTGCTTTTGATACCTAAAATGACGTTTCCATTGCAAGAACAACGTGTAATCATTCGTTTTCTCCATTTTCTTGGTGTGACACCTACTGAAATTCATCACCAGTTGAGTGAGGCATGTAGTGATGGTGCCATGGATGTGGTTAATGTGAGTTCCTGGGTGCGACAGTTCAATGAAGACATAACATCGTGTGAAAAAAAGCCAAGACAGTTGCAAACGTCGCCTCTAAAATTGGCATGTCCGTAGGACCTGTGCACACAGTCCTGCAGGAAGATCTGAAACTGCTCAATCGGTAATCCTCCAAAACAACGTTCTCCACTCACTGGATGATGTCGTGAGACCGGCTGGTGCGAGGCTGTGACTATTTTGGATTGTTGTCACAGGATGTTCTGCCTTCATTGAACTGTCGCACCCAGGAACGCACATTAGGCGCATCCATAGAACCATAATCAAACACACACACGCACGCATACACACAGATATATATATATATATCGAGGGTATCTACCAGGGCAATTCACACACAGTGAAGACTGACCCTCCCCTCTAAAGACCTTGATATTAACGACCTGTACCAAAAGGGTGCCCGGCGCATCCCTGGGGCTTTCCATAGGGCAAGACCTAGAGACTAATAAGCCCGCCCATCTGGTCCAAAGGACACAAGACGGGATGTAAGTGGATACGCCACTTACGCGCGCCAATCCCAAAGGAGAAGCCTAGAACCCTACCTCGGTGGAGCCGCCTGGTGATCTAGCACACATTCTACTGGATATGCAGGCTAGTACCCGGGAATATATGGCTTGCCTCAACCCGGTCCGAAGACTACGCGATCTCCCACGGGCATCGGGAAGCACTGAGTCCAACCCAATCTGAACAACTACGCTACGGGAGAGGCTCGAATGTTCGGTCCGAGGTTCCTCCAGTAACGTCAGAAGTATCACGAGTACTTGTGGTCCGCAGCGCTCGCACAACAGTAGCTGAATGGGACGGAACCATCACCACATACCGTCCGCCTCGGTAGTGTAGATGGTAGCATGTCTGCCTCACGTTTAAGAGGTCCCAAATTCGTATCTCAGTCAGGACGAGTTACCTGGATAAGGGGTTTTCCGCGGTTTTCTCATATCCTTCAACACGAATGTTGGGTAACTCTAAGCTCTATGGACCCTGGACTCATTTGAGCATCATTTCACCCTAAATTGAGGACCTAAATTACACAAAACAATCACCACGTACCTCACTCAACTGACGATGAAATTCATTAGCTCTCACACCACGAAAATGAAGAAAACGAATGATTACGCGCTGTTCATGCAATGAAATCTTCGTTATTTTAAGTATCAAAAATATTCCTAACTCTCGTCGCTACCATTAGAGTTCTATGCACTGTGCAGTGCTGCCATCTTGGTCACGCAATCAGAAAGCGCCCACATGATTTTTTTTTTAACAGAAGTTTCTATCTGGTCTCAGTCCTACTTGAACGCACCTCATACACCTCTTTTCAAATGTCTCAATTTTTATCAACAAGGTGTTAAAGCTTTGATTTCCGTTAACACTCTAATACTCCTATTCTAACAGAAGCTTTTTCGTGATCAATCATTCTGGGAGAAGAGTGTATAGTTACAAGGAGACTATGTTGAAAAAAAAATCTGAAAAAATGTTTTTTATCTACGAGGTTAGGCCAAAAAGTAATGCCTCCTATTTTTTCCAGGTAAATAAGTAAGTTATGTGAAAACTTTGAATTTGGCACAATTCCTCAAGCCTTCTTCTCCAATCCCCTGCAGTAGTAACTTCCTAAGGCAACAGATGGCAGCACTACATCCTCTTGCAAAATGGCTGACATAGACATTCGTGTTAGACAGCGTTCTGTGATTGAATTTTTGACTGCGGAAGGTGAAACGCCAATTCGCATTCAAGAAAGGCTAAAAAATGTGTATGGTGATGCAACGGTGGATGTCAGTACTGTTAGACGATGGGTTCGTCTCTGTAACGAAGCTGAAGGGCAAACACCATTGACAGATGAAAAGCGAAGCGGCAGGCTGGTGACTGCAGTGACTCCATACAACATTCAGGGAGTCGATGACATCATTCGTGGTGATCGCCGGATAACAACAGGTGAATTGTGTCGCATTACCTCCCTCAGTAAAGGCCAAGCCGTGGCTCAGTGGTTAGACTGCTTGGCTCTCACCAAGGCGGCTCGGGTTCGATCCCAGGCGACCGCAAAGTGATATTTGTGGTGGACAACACGGCGTTGGGTGGGTTTTCTCCGGGACCTCCGGTTTCCCCCGCCGTCTCATTCAACCGGTGCTCCATCTTCATCTCATGCATCATCAGTGTCACCGCCTGCGGTACCGTATGTAGTAAAAGTGGGCGTTAAACACTACACATTCATTCATTCCCTCAGTAATTACAGTGTGATAACGATTATTCAACAACTGGGTTGCTCAAAAGTTTGTTCACGTTGGGTACCAGAATATTAACCGCCCAAAACAAAAAAGCAAGGAAAACAATAGCCTCCGAACACTCAACTTGGAGGGAGAGGAGTTTCTGAAAAAAAAAAAATGTTGCTGGAGTAGAAACATGGGTTCATTTTTTTGAACCTGAATCAAAAAGGCAGTCAATGGAATGGCATCACACAACGTCACCGAAGAAAAATGAAATTCAAAACTCAGCGGTCTGCAGGGAAAGTTAAGGCGACAGCGTTTTGGGATGCAGAAGGTGTGCTTATGATAGATTTTTTGGAGCAGGGATGTACAATAAATTCCCTGCAATACATCAGAACTCTCCAAAAGCTGAAAGCACGTCTTCGTTGAGTCCGCCCAACAAAAACTATGGCGGATGTTCTTCTTTTGCATGACAATGCAAGACCACACACCAGCCGTTACACCACTGCAGAAACTGAGAAATTGGGATGGCAAGTCTTACCTCACTGACCTGGCACCATCAGACTTCCACCTGTTCGGGTCACTAAAGGAAGCTCATCGTGGTATTCATTTTGAAGATGAGGAGACTGTGAAAACGTCCGTACGTCAATGACTTAGGAAGCAAGACCGTGTGTTTTACCACACTGGAATACATGCCCTAGTTAAAAGGTGGACCAAAACTGTGGAAAAGGACGGAGATTATATTGAATAGTGATACATTAATCGTCATTGTTGTAGTTTTCAAGGTATGTAAATTGGATTCATTTTTTTTTTTGGCAATTAAAAGAGAAAGGAATAGGAGGCTTTACTTTTTTACTCTCCCTCTAATATTAGGTCGGAAAATTTTTAGACCACGTGCTTGTAAATGGTCAGGGTTCACGCTGACCATATGCATATCAGTCCTCTGCCTTTAGGGTTATACCGACCACTTTAGCTAGAGCTGCACGGCTTCTACTTCAGATCTGCTTGTATCTCTGCACTCTGGAGCAAACAGCGCTGAGCTGCTCATTCAAAGGGCAAGAGCCCGCATGTACAGTCAAGTGGTGCATGGGATCGTGATGCTGGTACGAACTAAAACGCCTCATCTATGTACGCCTTACTCGTTTACAACCCTGCATCTAATGCTTGTCTTGTCTTTTTCTGTATTTCTGATCAGAATGTGAATTAATGCATTAATTCTGAGTGATAAAATTTAGGTACCACAAGAGGCTAATGAGTTTTTCCCTTTACGCGTGTATTTATGTGTGTGTGCGTGTGTGTATGGACTTGAATTTAATTAATAGTTGATTAAAACAATTCTGGTGTGGAAAGCAGATTGTGTTGTGTCCTGCCAACATTAAATAGAGAAAATGTCTTCAGAAAAACTAATAATTATAATAAAATTTACAACAATTTATTTGAGTCATTAAGTATAAAGGGAAATTGGTTAAGCGGCGGAGTACTCTATCCATGTGTGCTTTCACCACAATATTAGCTAACCACCATTAGTGTCAATTATTGGAAAATAATTGTTATTTCACATTGGTCGTGTGTAGGCTAAAGTTTAGAAAGATAGAGTCAGACTGAAAATTTCAATATCATAGCTGGGATTTGAACCACGGATCTTCTGGTCTCCGTTCAGCCGCTCTAACCGTTGAGCTTCTATGGCCAAAGTGCCGATATGACATTAAATTCTACAACTGACTCGTTATTTTCCCGTTAAACCAGTCAGAATTTTCAATCTGCATCTATCCTTCTGTTAATTATAAAGCCCAGGTCTCAGAGTACTTACACGTTGTAAGTCGTCATTAAGGTAGTTGTCTCATGTGTTTATGAGAACTCCTAGTGGTTAACTATAAAGTCCGGGTCTTAAAGTACTTACAGCATAGTAAGTCGTCATTAAGGTAGTTGTCTCATGTGTTTATGAGAACTCCTAGTGGTTTACGATAAAGTCCGGGTCTTAAAGTACTTACAGCATAGTAAGTCGTCATTAAGGTAGTTGTCTCATGTGTTTATGAGAACTCCTAGTGGTTTACTATAAAGCCCGGGTCTTAAAGTACTTACAGCATAGTAAGTCGTCATTAAGGTAGTTGTCTTATGTGTTTATGAGAACTCCTAGTGGTTTACTATAAAGCCCGGACCTTAAAGTACTTACAGCATAGTAAGTCGTCATTAAGGTAGTTGTCTTATGTGTTTATGAGAACTCCTAGTGGTTAACTATAAAGCCCGGGTCTTAAAGTACTTACAGCATAGTAAGTCGTCATTAAGGTAGTTGTCTCATGTGTTTATGAGAACTCCTAGTGGTTTACTATAAAGCCCGGGCCTTAAAGTACTTACAGCATAGTAAGTCGTCATTAAGGTTGTTGTCTCATGTGTTTATGAGAACTCCTAGTGGTTAACTATAAAGCCCGGGCCTTAAAGTACCTACAGCATAGTAAGTCGTCATTAAGGTTGTTGTCTCATGTGTTTATGAGAACTCCTAGTGGTTAACTATAAAGCCCGGGTCTTAAAGTACTTACAGCATTGTAAGTCGTCATTAAGGTAGTTGTCTCATCTGTTTATGAGAACTCCTAGTGGTTAACTATAAAGCCCGGGTCTTAAAGTACTTACAGCATAGTAAGTTGCCATTAAAGTAGTTGTCTCATGTGTTTATGAGAACTCCTAGTGGTTAACTATAAAGCCCGGGTCTTAAAGTACTTACAGCATAGTAAGTCGCCATTAAGGTAGTTGTCTCATTTGTTTATGAGAACTCCTAGTGGTTTACTATAAAGCCCGGGTCTTAAAGTACTTACAGCATAGTAAGTCGTCATTAAGGTTGTTGTCTCATTTGTTTATGACAACTCCTAGTAGTATACTATAAAGCCCGGGCCTTAAAGTACTTACAGCATAGTAAGTCGTCATTAAGGTAGTTGTCTCACGTGTTTATGAGAACTCATAGTGGTTTACTATAAAGCCAGAGCCTTAAAGTACTTACACCATAGTAAGTCGTCATTAAGGTAGTTGTCTCATTTGTTTATGACAACTCTTAGTGGTTTACTATAAAGCCCGGACCTTAAAGTACTTACAGTATAGTAAGTCGTCATTAAGGTAGTTGTCTCATGTGTTTATGAGAACTCCTAGTGGTTTACCGGAAAAAACTCGAGTCATTTGGAGAATTTAATGTTATATCGGCACTTTGGCCATAGTGACTCAATGGTTAGAGCGGCTAGACGGAGAGCAGAGGATCCGTGGTTCAAATCCCGGCTATGGCATTGAGTTTTTCAGTCTGATTCTATCCTTCTGTTAACTCTAAAGCCCGGGCCTTAAAGTACTTACACGTTGTGACTCGTCATTAAGGGAGTTGTCAAGTGTGCTTATAAGAACTCCTAAGTGGTTATCCGGAAAAATTACGAGTGAGTTGGAAAATTTAATTCCATATGGGCACGTTGGCCATAGTAGCTCAATTGGTAGAGTGGCTGGACGAAGACCAGAGGATCCGTGGTTCAAATCCCGGCTACGGCATTAAATTTTTCAGTCTGTCTTTATCTTTCCATACTTTAGCCTGCACATGGCCAGTGTGAAAGGAGAATTTTTCCCAATAGAAGAATTCATAAATGTTCAGTATTAAACAGAATGTTTTATTTGTAACATACATGTAATATGTCTGAAACCATCCATAAAGACCATAATTACTCATTACTCCTTTCGTAGATTAGTTTAGTTTATGTAATTTAGTAATACTAATAAAATAACTGTAATTGAAAAGAATAGTACACATACTCGCACTCGCACTTTTATTTTTTGTTATTCTTTTTATTATTCTTTCCCGTAATTGGCTTCTGACATTTGTAGACAGAGTAAAAGTGAAGAGCAATTATGTGTGATTGCAGGTGTCGTCCTGAATACAGACAATATAACCAAAATAAATGTTTGTAAGTTTATCATACGCCACATGCAGGTTTCCCTTCCACTAGGTGCCTGCTCCTAAAGGGATGGCGAGAGGGTAGCAAGACAAAACAAAAAACTGGCGAAGTGCTTTCACAACGATCGATATGGCACAGGACAGCACAATTTTTATAAATTCCCTTTGCGGGATGACATTTGTGACAGGTTTTAACGGAAGACAAAAGAGGTCAACAAAAATTGTGTAGGTTGGTATATGGCAATAAAAATAGGTTACTGCCCTGGAGGAATAAAAACCAGGGTCCTAATAATATCAATCCTTCATACCTGTATTCTACAAAGTGTTTCTAATGCATTTATTGTTGAGAGTGTAATTCCATTGTAGTTGCATAACCCTTAGTGACGAGGCCTTATGTATTATTTAAACAAGCCTTAATATTATGTTTATAGGAACGCTCTTCAATAAAGAACGATTATTATTTCTTACGGTCATAATCGTTCACAGTAAAGTTCAATTTGATTATATTCTACTAACCTAATGTGAAACAAACACCACGTAGTAGTTTAATTGTTGGTACACCTGGTTCCCGCCTGTGTGAACCAGGTTAGTTTAGACATGTTCAGTATCGCCTACCGCTGCAATGCAGGTAACATACAGTTAAAGTTGATGTTTTTTGGAGTTTCTTTCAGTGGCGGCTGGTGGGTTAAATTATTGGTGGTGCACAAATGAAAAATAAAATACAGAGTAGTAATGACTCACCTATTTATACAGATTCTCTGCTCTACTCTACTTAGACCTGGCGAATCTATCGATAACTTTTGCATTGAAGTCGCTGATCTTCATAACAAACTCTCTCTCAATTGGAAGCATTGCTAATGCTGACAATCGGTCCTGTGACATTGTGTTCCTAAAGAAAGTTTTTATTGTTTTTAAAGTTGAGAAACAGCGTTCTGCTTCAGCGGTAGACATTGGCATAGTTAACAGTACTCGGAAAATTTTGACATATTCGCTGAATGTAGTAAATAAATTGTTTTCCTTAATGAAGTCCACCAAGCACAAAGCGCCGGACATACCACGAAATTCCTCTCGACTGTAAATTACAGTCAGTTCTCTACGAATTTTTGTTCCAATGATAAAAGGATAGAACTTTATTGTTTCCCTAAGGGAATCCTCTGGAAATGTCTTAGAAATTTTCTTGATGAAACAAAGTTGAGGCTACTAGATGCCCAGTGAAGCTAAATCTGTCCTTTGTTTCTCTAAGAATGTAACATACTTCAAGAGCTTCTCTTCTTTTCACATCATGGTCTTCTATTCTTCTCCTCTTAATTGCAGTTTCTTCGTGTTCCTCAATATCCACGCTAATTCTTACCTTTTTCACTTTCCTTTCAAATGCGTTTAGCTGGGCGATGGAAAATGTGGCACTGCAGTCTCCGTTTCTGCAGCTGATTGTACAAAATGTCCACATGGTGTATGATCTTGTAGAAGAAATACAGCCAGAATACAAAATTATAATCTTTCAAAGTGGCCATAAACCCAGAAGCCTGAAAAAGTGTGGCGTTGTTGTTTAACAGAGCCCTCTTCTGAATAACCTCCATGCATTTAATTAAATTCTCCCAGTGTTCGAAAAGCAGAGCACACAGAAACTAAGCCTGAAGGTCACGCTATAGCCGTTGCTAAGAGTAGGAGGAGCTATGTTTATAAACCTCCATTTAAGCAATGTATAAGAAGCCACTCCCATCTCTTCACCTTCCCGCAAACCCCTCAGAGAACCCACATTTGGGCGAAATCTTAGGTTAACTCTTCGCTGCAAACCTGCGGCTCCTACAGCTAATCACTGTTTATTTCGACTTCTGCGGTCATGGTCAGCTGCAGACGATAAGCGTAATTGAAACATGTTTGTATATAAAACAATGCAAACAAGTACAGCTTTAATGTGCCAAATGCACCTGTTGTATATACAGAATCAGTGGGTGTAGCGCAAACCTGCAACCTTATGAGGAACCGCCCCTGGTTTCTTTCAAACGTTAACACTGCTGATGAAACTTGGCTACATTATTTTGATCCTGAGAGCAAACAGCAAAGCTCAGTGTGAAAATCTATTTCATCACCAACCTCCAAAAAAGCAAAAGTGGTTACTTACTTAACATACTTAACTTGTACATTGTTTAATATTCCTTAGAGTTCCAAATAAAACCGCTATTCCTTGAAATTGTTTACAACCTTGTTATCAAATTTATAATTTTCTAGGGAACAGTAGAAGTGAATACCTTACATAACGCAAAGGGGGTGTACAGGGTATATATAAATGAATATCGGGGGTTTAACCCCTTATAATATTTATTACATTCAACTTACAGTTATAAATTATAAGTCAAACGAAAAAGCAACTCAAACAGTTTTACTAAGAACCTTATAAATGTTCGATGTGACATCCCTTTGTCACACGGCGCACATCAAGCCTATAGCCGAGTTCTTCCCAAACGTTGATAAGTGTGTATTCAGTAATTGTAGCAACAGCTGCTTCAATCCGGTTCCTTAATTCAGGGAGGTCAGTTGGTAGCGGAGGTACGTACACACACTCCTTGATGAAGCACCAAAGGTAAAAATCGCATGGCGTTAAGTCAGGAGAACGTGGAGGCCATGCATAGCAAGCCCTGTCATTCGGGCCCTTCCGACCTATCCAGCGTTCAATTACAGTGACGTTCAACCTATCGCGCACTTTGTTATGCCAGTGAGATGGCGCACTATCTATCTGGAAAATGAAGTTCTCTGGCTAAGTTTTTCCAACGGAGGCAAGAGTAATTTCTCTAGCGTATCAAGTTAAGAAATGCCAGTTACAACAGATTCACCAAAAACGAAAGGTCCATAAACTCTTCGCCGGTATACGCCACAAAAAGCATTCACTTTAGGGAAATCTCGTTGCATTTGTACCATCTCGTGAGGATTCTCTGAGCCCCAGATGCGCACAGTAAGAGTGTTAACATGTCCACTAAGGTGAAAGGTCGATTCATTACTGAAGACAACACGATCCATAAAATCGTCATCGACATGAAACATGTCGTTTGCGAAGTTGGCACGTAATCCGTGGTCTGTCGGCTTTAGAGACTATAATAACTGCAAACGGTAAGGACGTAGCGTAAGTGTTTTCTTACAACTTTCCAAACAGTTGACACAGGAACTTGTAACTCACGACTAGCCTTCCGGACTGATTTCTTTGGGCTACGAGTGAACGACTCTCTAACTCACTCAGCAGTCTCTTCACTTAGCCTTGGTCGTCCCGGTGTCTTCATACTGATACCATCTAAGAATGCTATCATCACTAGGAAGATCGCAATCAAACTTAATGAGGAAAAGACGTTGCACCTTAGCTACAGATTAGGTCTTTGCAAACTGCAAAACACAATACGCTTTCTGTTTTCTAGTCGCCATCTTTGCTGCTACCGCTGTCTAGCGGGTTGTAGCAAAATCATTGCACGCACATATGCACTGGTGCCAACAAACAAAACTCAGTTGCTTTTTATTTTGACATATCATTTATAAATGTAGGTTTAATGTAATACATATTATAACGAGTTAAAACACCGATATTCATTTATATACACCCTGTATATCATTGCTTGATTTACAAAGGAATTAGTTAGTCCTGTTTCTTTAAATTGAAATGAATTCTCATACACAGTGCAACGATAACATATTATACGAGGGTGGGTTAAAAAGTAATGCCTCCTATTTTATCTCTTAAATAAGTAAATTATGTGAAAATTTGAATTTCGCGCAATTCCTCAAATCTTCTTCTGCAGTCTCCTGCAGTAGTAACTTCCTAAGTCAACAGGTGGCAGCACTGCATCCTCTTGCAAAATGGCTGACATCGACATTCGTATTAGACAGCGTGCTGTGATTGAATTTTTGACTGCGGAAGGTGAAATGCCAATTCGCATTCATGAAAGGCTAAAAAATATCTATGGTGATACAACGGTGGATGTCAGCACTGTTAGACGATGGGTTCCTCGCTGGAACGAAGCTGAAGGGCAAACACCATTGGCAGATGAAATGCGAAGCGGCAGGCCGGTGATTGCAGTGACTCCATGCAACATTCAGCGAATCGATGACATCATTCGTGGTGATCGCCGGGTAACAACAGCTGAATTGTGTTGCATTACCTCCCTCAGTAAAGGCAGTGTGATGACGATTCTTCAACAACTGGGTTACAAAAAGTTTGTTCACGTTGGGTACCAAGAATGTTAAGCGCCCAAAACAAAGGAACGAGGAAAACAATAGACTCCGAACACTTGCAGCGCTTCAATTTGGAGGGAGAGAAGTTTCTGAAAAAAATTGTTGCTAGAGTAGAAAGGTGGGTTCATTTTTTTGAACCTGAATGAAGGAGACAGTCAATGGAATGGCATCACACATCACCGAAGAAAAAAGCATTCACAACTCAGCGGTCGGCAGGGAAAGTTATGGCGACAGTGTTTTGGGATGCAGAGGTTGTACTTATGATTCATTTTTTGGAGCAGGGATGCACAATAAATTCTGTCCAATACGTTAGAACTCTCAAAAAGCTGAAGGCACGTCTTCACCGAGTTCGCCGAACAAAAACTGTGGCGGATGTTCTTCTTTTGCATGAAAATGCAAGACTACACAACAGCCGTTACACTACTGCAGAAATTGAGAAATTGGGATGGCAAGACTTACCTCACTGACCTGGCACCATCAGACTTTCATCTGTTCGGGCCACTAAAGGAAGCTCATCGTGGGTTTCATTTTGAAGATGAGGAGGCTGTGAAAACCTCCGTGCGTCAATGACTTAGGAAGCAAGACCGTGTGTTTTACCACACTGGAATACATGCCCTAGTTAAAAGGTGGACCAAAACTGTGGAAAAGGACGGAGATTATATTGAATAGTGACAAATTGATGGTCAATGTTTTAGTTTTCTAGCTATGTAAATTGGATTCAATTTTCTTGGCAATTAAAAGAGAAAAGATATAGGAGGCATTACATTTTGACCCACCCTCGTAAATATGCACAATTGTTGTCAACACCCATCCATTTTTATACTCTCTTAGTCACTACAAGTGCTGAAACATTCCTCCATGTTTTCAGTGCATTGACGTAGCAATGTTATTGTATCCTTTCAATGACTCTTGGTAAGTTTGCAGGTATTTTTCATAGTTCATTCACCACGTTACTGCACGTTTTGCAACGTCAACAAGTCAACTGCTTACAATTAGGAATAGTATATCTATGTTCCGTTTAAAAGCATATGCACAGGTACCAACAATGTTGTGGAGGAAATTTAAATTATCTTACCAATCTATTAAAGGAAACTTCTTGTGTATCCTTACATCCAAAAGGTAATATGTTCAATTTAAAATTAAGGGTATGTATGACTGAAATTTTCAAATTCTGAACTAATAATGCTAGCTTTTTCAAATTTACACCATAGGTTTAGTATATTGTAAACATGTTACAACCTAAATTTAAACCATTTTTCTCTAGCAGTTTAGAAATTATGATAAATTTTGTATGTTTTTTGTTACGTCACTAAAAAGTCCCTTGCGACAAAATATTTTGAATTTTGGTCTAATATTTTAACCCTATGTTCATAATACACATACTTTTTGAAATTGCTCTGGGTTTTTCTGTGTCTCCTTTAGTTTAGGTCACAAAAATTCTTTAATTTACAAATATTCTTTTTCGTCTAAAAAACTGTAAGTTTTGTGTTTGAAAATTAAAAATATATGCTTATATACATTTCACAATAAAGCCTAGGGCAATTTCCATTCCTCATGATATTGTAACGGGACTTCTGGAGCACCCTGTACCAGCTGCGAACGGAAGGTAGGGGAGGACCGCGTTAGCCACACCTCTCCCTCGTTTGTCTTATAGTGGTGACAGCCAGTGGTCGGAAAGAAACATAATTGTGCGTCTGTTTTCCCTTCCACCTGGTTCTCGATCTTTCGGTTACGAGAACAATCTTGTAAACACCAGAAGTCGGGATATTCCTATATAAAGAGGGACAGACAGACAGTTGTGGTCAGTTGTTGTGCTGTGTTGAGTTGGTCGGTCAGTTAGTGAGACAGTCGCAGTTCTTGGTGTAAGAGTTAGTCAGTGACGTGTTAATGAACGAGAAGATTGTGCAACGGAAGACTGTACGAACCGTGCATGAGTATCGGAGTTGATGTAATCGCGAGTACAAGTGAAATTGTAACGGACGAACTGGTGAATTGTAATTGTGTGCAGCAAGTAATTTTGTGTAATTGGCAAGTGCTTAACTGTAAGTCGGTGGAAATAAAGAAGATTTTTGAGTGGTGCAATTGGACTTTTTATTCCACGAACCCACAAAGTCACACTGGTGTCAGGAAGCGGGAAAACAACATCACCGAACATTACAACCATGGACGCGGCATTGGAAAAATTTTTGGAGAAGATGATGGAAATGAAGGCCGAACTAATCGGGAAGATGGAAGAAATGCGGGCCGAATTAACAGAGAAGCTGGAGACTAGAAATAACCTGGCCGCGGAACTGAAACTGATCAGGACGGCTAGGGACAACATCGCCGAGAAGATGGAACAAATGAAGGCCGAGTTAACCACGGAAATGAGAGCAGCGAACGACGGTCTGGCTACCGAAATGAAGGTGGCGAACGAGGCTCTCGCCGCCAAGTTTGAGGAACGGTTGGCCGGCGTGGGGGATGACGTCACGAACCTGGGCACGCGGAAGGGTCAAGTAGACGACCGCCTTAATGATTTAGAGGAAAAGGCCGACAACATCGCAAAACCCCTCACCCGCCTGACGGAGGAAAACCGGCCTTATGTGTGGACGGAGGACGCCGAAGACGCTTTCCAGCACCCGAAGGGGACCCTGTGCAGTGCTTCAATTTTGGGTTTCCCACAACCGGGTGGCGCCTTCATTGTGGACACCGACGCCAGCGACCATTGCATTGGAGGTGTCCTATCGCAGATCCAGGACGGCCACGAGCGCACAAGAGTGGAAGAGGAGGAGCGTGCCGCAGCAGTCCGAGTAGTTGTGGCAGTGCCTGCTGAAGGCTGGGATAGCGCAGGCCTGAGGAGGGAGCAGCTGGCGGACGCAGACTTGGGGCCACTCTTGAGGGAAGTGGACGCAGGGACGAGACCGACCTGGGAGGACATCGCACCGAGGAGCGCCACCTACAAGTCGCACTGGGCCCAATGGGACTCGTTGAAGACCAGAGAGGGCGTGCTGTTCCGGGTATGGGAGTCACCCGATGGGAAGGCGCGGAGAGGACAGTTGGTACTTCCCCGGAGCAAGGTCCCGGAAGTCTTGGAGGAAGTGCACGCCGGTACTTCAGGAGGACACCTGGGAGCGAACCGAATGATTCACAAACTACGGCAGCGCTACTTCTGGCTCAGACTCCGGGCAGATGCTGGTGGTACACCTGGACCGCCTCGCACGCTACGATGGGGCTGTTCGTGGGCGAACAGCTTTGAGGAGGGAGCAGTGTAACGGGACTTCTGGAGCACCCTGTACCAGCTGCGAACGGAAGGTAGGGGAGGACCGCGTTAGCCACACCTCTCCCTCGTTTGTCTTATAGTGGTGACAGCCAGTGGTCGGAAAGAAACATAATTGTGCGTCTGTTTTCCCTTCCACCTGGTTCTCGATCTTTCGGTTACGAGAACAATCTTGTAAACACCAGAAGTCGGGATATTCCTATATAAAGAGGGACAGACAGACAGTTGTGGTCAGTTGTTGTGCTGTGTTGAGTTGGTCGGTCAGTTAGTGAGACAGTCGCAGTTCTTGGTGTAAGAGTTAGTCAGTGACGTGTTAATGAACGAGAAGATTGTGCAACGGAAGACTGTACGAACCGTGCATGAGTATCGGAGTTGATGTAATCGCGAGTACAAGTGAAATTGTAACGGACGAACTGGTGAATTGTAATTGTGTGCAGCAAGTAATTTTGTGTAATTGGCAAGTGTTCCGACTGTAAGTCGGTAGAAATAAAGAACATTGTTGAGTGGTGTAATTGGACTTTTCATTTCACGAACCCACAAAGTCACAATATTCTGAACCTGTTTAGGAAATTTCATGAATGTAGTACAAAAACTGCATCGCAAGGAGCATTTTACAGGAAGAAAAATGCTGAAAATATGAACATTGAGAAAACAGCCATTAAAGATTTGATTGCATAACTCACATTAAATTCCACCAGGCTGATACGTTGGACCCTCAGATTTCTTTTTCCTCTCCTTTGTTGCTGCTTTTTCCACCTTTTTCTTCTTTAGATGTTGCTTTTCTTCTGCACAACTTCGCTTCTTGCTTTGCAGGATACGAGTCTGATCTCGCTGCACTGAAGTTTTCCTTGCTGAGTCTACTACACTTTCACCTCTGATATTTTGCTGCAGCTCCAATGACTTAAGACTACCCATGTTAAACTCACTGATGCTTTTAATAACAGCAAGATCCAATTTTTGTTTTGATATGAAAACTTCCTTTGGGCACTTATTCCATATGACATGATGCAAAGGTTCATTGGCATTCTGTGTTTTTCCTGTTTTGCACGTCTCTAGTAATGTTGTAGAAGCCAGCCTCTGATATATTGGCAACATTTTAGGAACTATTTTGTCTGAAAGCCTTATTTTTCTTTTCTTGAATTGAAAATTTAAGAACGGAAAACAGACAAAGAATGTGGATGTAGGCAAAAGAGGGCGTGACTCTGACAGAGTTTAAAGGCCACCGACATTTAAATAAGCATTTAAAATGGCGTCCGGAGGCAAAGTATGCATTTTTCACATTCGGGAATGTCTAAATTATTTTATAGAATTAAAATAAAAAAAGTCGTTATTTTCACGATTTTCATTAAATTTCAGTCATACATACCCTTAAAACTGAAATAAAACTGGTAAAACACAACAAAACGTTTTATCAGCCTTAAATAGCAATCTTCAAACAAAATTTACTTCATAAATAGATGTAAGTGTAACAGTCATTGCTCTAAATTGTGTACATTTGGATACTATAGCAAATTTATGTCAGATCTCAGCTGTAAATGCAAGCCGCGCGAAGCATTGTCAAATAAATTCATTTAAGAGTTAAATAAACATGTATAATACCAGCACAGTTTGGGAATGTATGGTGAACTACATTCAGTTTATTAGAATTGCTCCAGTAAACAAACTCGGTAATTCATAAATAGAATGCATTTCTAGAACACGTAATTACGTTGCATTATAATTTATGTAAACAGCCGTGGGTGTTTCAATCAACTGTTGATGTAATAAACGCTAGGAGGTTCAAATTTTCCATACACCATATTGCATTTGCTTCATCAGCGTTGCTACAAAACTACTTACTGACACTTAGAATACAATCGTAGATGAGTTCGATATAACGCTTTTGAAATAATGCTGGCACTGAAATTAATTGTTCTTTCAAGCTGGCTATGTGTAGGCTAAGTATGGAATGGCAGAGTGAGACTTAAAAATTCAATGCCATCACCGGGATTTGACCCACTGATCTCCTGGTTGCCGTCCAGCCGCTCTAACAATTGTACTACTATGGCCAACGTCCAATTCTCCTACTGACTCGTGTTTTTCCCGGTAAACCACTTAGGAGTTGGCGACTTACAACGTGTAAGTACTTTAAGGCTTGAGTCAGTTGGAGAACTTAATGTCATATTGGCACGTTGGCCATAGTAGCTCAATGGTTAGAGCAGCTGGACGGAGACCAGAACATCCGAGGTTCAAATCCCGGTTATGGCATTGAATTTTTCAGTCTAACACTACCTTTTCAGTGCTGTCATTGTTTACATAGCATTGTCGTACTGCAGCATCCAGCCTGCTTCATGGAAATGTGGTCTTCTGTGCCTGATATGGACTTGCAATGTTTTCAGGACATCCCTGAAGTAATGTCCGGTTACTGATGTGTGCTGATCAACCATTGCATAATTATCAAAGAATGAGATGACCATAACATTTCCCAGCAGAAGCAACAACTTTTGCTTTTTTGGGGGTTGGTGACGAAGGATATTTCCACACTGAGCTTTGCTGTTTGCTCTCAGAATTAAAATGGTGTAGCGAAGTTTCATCAGCAGTGATTACGTTTGAAAGAAACTCCGGATCTTCCTCTAACATCAACTTTAACTACATGCAGACCTGCATGCACATGTCCTTTTGTTCGGGAATCAACAGTCTTGGAACCCATCGCGCAAAAACACGTCCCATGTGTAATGCTTCTGTCACCAACGTGTGGGTGGCACCCAATGAAAAGTTCAGTATTTCAGAAAGTGATCTTAAGGTAATTCGTCGATATGCTCTCACAATGGCAGCAGCGGTGTTGATGTTTCCTTCCGTAGGAACAGTAACTGGAGCAGCAGGTCCACCTTCCCTTGAAATTAATTGTTTCCCCTCTTTAAACATTTTAAATCACCTTCGAGCGGTGCTATAGGGAAGAACAGACTCTCCATAGGCCTCAACTGAAGATTTGTTGAGACGAAAGCAGAATTTCAAAGCCGCATATTCTTCCTTGCGTGTTACCTCCATTGCAGCAATAGGAGATACTGAACATGTCTAACTTGCCTGGTTCTCATAGGCGGGATCCAGGAGTACCAAAAATGAAACTACTACGGCGTGTTTGTTTCACATTAAACTAACAGAATATAATAAGATTGAATTTTATTGCGAAAAATTATGACCGTAAAAAATTATGATCATTCTTTATTGAACAGCCCCCGTAATTTATAATGACCATTTACCCTGTAAATCTTATCTTGAGATTAGTTCTAACGAGTGTTTTGCCGGAAATAAAGTGACACAGTACTTTTGGAGAGATGTTAAGAGAAATTACACACGTATTTTACAATATAAAATTGTTTTGTCAGTTCACTGTTGAAACTAAGCTGGCACTTATTTTTAACATGAAAGCTAGCGTTTCAATTTATTAGCTTTAACAAACGTAGGTAAGTCCATTAATTTACTCGACAGAGTTTTAAGGCGTAGTGAGTTCCAGGTGACCAGCGCTGTGATCATCTCTTATCGGGTCTAATCTGGTCGATTAGAGGATTGAAATATTAGTAAGTTGATATAAAGTTAGTTACGAAACAGAAATAGAGTGACAGAAAGCTGCGTGAGTCTATATATGTTTTCTTGCGTCTGCTGATTTTTGAATCTTTGTGTACAGAAGACATGAATATATCTGAATAGAGTATAGATACAGTGCACTCACCGTCTATGTGCGACAAGCTGAGGTAAACATATCTGTGTTGTGAATTTTTTCCTATACGCCTTCTCGCTTTGCCATATACTATATCATAATGTATATTTATTAACTTTTGTTCTATTGTTTTTGGAACATACCAGGCAAAATGGGCTCACACGAGATTTTCCAGCCTTAAAAATTGAGACACTTAGTATTTTGTTTAACCATTTTTACAGAGATGTGTTAGTACTTTGTAGCAAACAAGTTAGAGCAGGGCAGAGAAAATTTATCCTCAGGGTATCAGTGGATATGTATGGGAGTTTAAGCGCAGGGGTTCTACTCCCACTAGTCCTGCACCCGTAAGACCAAGGATCCGGGCCTCCTCTACACGGGAGCGATGGATACTCCGGGGCTTTTTCCATAGGGCAATATCTGATTTATTAAAGTCCCCCCCCCCCCCGCTGAGCACAACGTCAAGATAGGATGGAAGTAGATACGCCACTTACGCGCGTCAACCCTGCAGGGAAGACTACCGAATAACCTCGGTGGGGCCTGCTGATCTAGCACACCTTCTGCTAGCTCTGTAGGCTAGTACGCGGGACTTTTTAGGCAACCCTCTACCCGCTCCGGACGGCCGTAACCTGGTTGGCGGTACCCAATTCCCCGTGAGTGTCAGGAACGCACTGCCCCCTCCAACACAATCCGAACAACAACCCTACGGGAGGGGCTCGGCAGTTCAGCCCGAGGTTCCTGTAGTAACGTCAGAGGTACCATGAGTGCTAAGGGTCCATGTATGGCAGTAAGGATGGTTCTGCTTACATTGGAATGCAAGTTTGAGACTGGTTTAATGATTGCTTCCTTTTTTTAATCACATCAAACTCGAAGTTGCCGACCAAGGGTTACCAATAGATCACTGTTCAGAGTTTCCGATGTAGAATGCTTATTACTAGATAAAACTTAATTCGTTATTTACGTAGGAACCGACAGATACCTTTTTTCTCCGGTTCTGGTCTGCCTTCGCAGAATACCCCACCAAATGTCTCTTACTCGACCGCCATACCCGTTCTGTCTTCCTCACTACAGCTGCGTCTGACTTTCAAATATTGAAGCCTCTTTATTCACACAAAAACTCCTTTTGTGGACCCAATCGTTTGCTCAATGCTAACATAATCACTTCTTCTTTTTAACAAAACACAACACTTCAAAATGTATTTACAATGTAGCACCCAACTGCATGATTTTTGTGATGAGCTTTCAGAAACCGGGCATTTAACTGAAGACGTTACAGATACACCTTTACACCATTTGAACTTTTGCACACCAAATTATGACATTGCACACAAAGTATTTTCATGTATGGCTGTTGCTTTCACTGTAAAATGGATATTCCCTGTTAAAATTAAAAGTACATAAACTTCTGCATTTAGTAAACTGGATACTGCATTATCATGACATAACACATACATGCATTTGCATGCTGCAGCTTTTATTTGTGTACACAACTCACGTTACTTTTGATGGATACACACCACGCAAGTGCATAATGTTAGCGGCTATCAGTTGTGTAGAACCAGTAAATATTTCCAGAGGAAAATGAAACTTCAGCCCTAACACGTTATACCTAAACGGACCTGTTCAGTTTCACAATTTAACTAAAATGGTGTCCACAATGTATGTATTGAAGGCTAAACAGCAACTGCTAATATAACATTGCATAACTTAATACTTTATTATGAACCCTTCTTGCAGGAAAATTAAAGGTTAAATATGTTAACGACACGAGGAATATGCACCAGGTAACTTGAGTGGAAGTGTGATGTCCGATCATGTGTACATACTTTCTTTTCTAAGCTCTATAGATTAGATTAGATTTATTTGCTTTCAGTAGGTTCACTTGTAGCCAGAAAAGGCTGTGAACGTTGAAGATGTCCAGAGGGATAAAGTTTAATAGCATATATATATGTACAAAAGTTAATATAAGGCACATAGAAGCAATATGAACAACAATATGGAAAACAAAGCAGAGATAATTATATATGAAACAAAATGAAACAGTTTTTAATTCAGCTTTCACTTGTCTTATGTCAGTACATCTCAACCTTTTTGCAATGGATAACATTCTTGTTATTTATTAAATACATATACATTAAAAATAAACTTTCAACTTGCATCAAAGATTTATTGGTAATGATTTGTCATTGGAACAGTTAGATATTACTTACAGAGCTACAGAAGCATTATCAGGATAATTTGTCATTCAGATAACCTTGTACAGAATATGTGTGATGACCATAATTAATATTGCTATAGTAAACGTTACCTAAAACTGAGCCGTCATATACCGAAAATCTGTAAAAAATGGAAAGTATGTTTTGATACCGGAATTAAGAGTTGCAATGTATAAATAATGATGATGGATTTCAAAGGATTGTTGGTTCTTTGTTACAACACGTGCAGATGTAGTTGAGTCAAATATCAGTTGAGGGAGAATTGTTGTTATAACAAAAGAAATGTAAGAAACATTGTCCTTAGCAGATTTCTAAAGGGTGCTTGACTTTGTTGAATGGGGTATTCTTCGGACCCTTCATAATTGCATGACAAAATAGTCACAAAGTGAAACTTGGTTGAATAATGGGCTTCAAGAAAGTGAAAGTCAAACACCCCCACGCGCAGGTGTGACCAGTAAGGACATTCAGATAATAGCTTGGAGCCCATTAGGGTAGTTCTCTTGTTCTGTCTTGGGCCAGGCAGACTAGAAGTGATGAGAGAAGATATTTGTCGATTCATATGTACGTGAAGAACGAATTAAGTTTTATCGAGTATAAACAGATCATAAACAGTAACTCTAAACAGTGAGATTGGTAACCCTTGGTCGGCAACTTCGAGTTTAATGTAATAATAAAAGAAGCAGTCACTAACCAGTTTGAAACGGGCATTCCTTTTTCATTAAACCTATCCTTCTCATACATATCCACCCATACCCGCAGTTTTGGTCCACCGTTTTGGTCCACCTTTTAACTATGGCATGTATTCCAGTGTGATGAAACACACGGACTTGCTTCCTAAGCCATTGACGAAGGGACATTTTCACAGCCTTCTTATCTTCAAAATGAATCCCACGATGAGCTTCCTTTAGTGGCCCGAACAGATGAAAGTCTGATGCTGCCAGGTCAGTGAGGTAAGACTTGCCATCCCAATTTCTCAATTTCTGCAGTGGTGTAACGGCTAGTGTGTGTTCTTGCGTTGTCATGCAAAAGAACATCCGCCATATTTTTTGTTGGGCGAACTCGGCGAAGACGTGCTTTCAGCTTTTTGAGAGTTCTGACGTATTGGACAGAATTTATTGTGCATCCCTGCTCCAAAAAAATCAATCATAAGCACACCCTCTGCATCCCAAAACACTGTAGCCATAACTTTTCCTGCCGACCGCTGAGTTTTGAATTTTCTTTTTTCTCGGTGACGTTTTGCCATGCCATTCCATTGACTGCTTCTTTGATTCAGGTTCAAAAAAATGAACCCACGTTTCGTCTCTAGTATCATTTTCTTCCAGAAACTTCTGTCCCTACAAATTGAAGCGCTGCAAGTGTTCGGAGGCTATTGTTTTCTTTGTTTCTTTGTTTTGGGCGGTTAAATTTCTTGGTACCCAACGTGAAAAAACTTTTGAGTAAACCATTTGTTGAATAATTGTTATCACACTGCCTTTACTGAGGGAGGTAATGCGACACAATTCACCTGTTGTTACCTGGCGATCACCACGAATGATGTCATCGACTCGCTGAATGTTGCATGGAGTCACTGCCGCTTCGCTTTTCATCTGCCAATGGTGTTTGCCCTTCAGTTTCGTTACAGCGACGAACTCATCATCTAACAGTGCTGACATCCACCGTTGCATCACCATACGCAATTTTTAGCCTTTCTGAATGAGAATTGGCATTTCACCTTCCGCAGTCAAAAATTCAATCACAGAACGCTGTGAGGCCGCGCCGTGGCTCAGTGATTAGACCGCTTGCCTCTCACCAAGGCGGCCCGGGTTCGATCCCAGCCGACCGCAAGGTGAGATTTGTGGTGGACAACACGGCGCTGGGGCGGGTTTTCTCCTGGATCTCCGGTTTCCCCCGCCATCTCCTTCCACCGTTGCTCCATCCTCATCTCATGTATCATCAGTGTCATGGCCTGCGGTGCCGTATGTAGTAAAAGCGGGCGTTAAACACTAAACAAAACAAACAGAACGCTGTCTAATACGAATGTCGATGTCAGCCATTTTTCAAGAGGATGCAGTGCTGCTACCTGTTGACTTAGGGAGTTACTGCTCTAGGGGATTGTAGAAGAAGGTTTGATGAATTTCGCCAAATTCAACGTTTTTACATAACATACTCATTTAAGGAAAAAAAAATATAGGAGGCATTACTTTTTCACCCACCCTCGGATAGGGTAAAAAATGATCCTGTACACATGCATGCAGAGGCTTACGATGTATTTTATGCCTAATTAATCTCCAAATATTACTGAATATTACATTTATGTTTAGTTTATTACGAGTTATCATTCCTCATCGTCCATAATTGTCAAAAATGAAATCGGGTCCTCTTGACCCCACCACACCATTTATGCAACAAAACCTGCACTATACATGTTACGGGGTAATAGAAAATACACAATCTATGCAGGATCTTCGTTTTCTAAATCCGTATACAGTAATTTGCTGACTAAATCGATGTCTTTTGCAGGGAGTGGTCTAGGAACCTGAAAATGGAAGACAGCTGAATGAAACTTTTCTCCTTAGGGGTTTGATCTCATCCTAGAGTGCTGTCATTCTTCTGTGCCAGAAACATCTTGAAGTGACAGCTGTCCTAGAGTTATGTTCTAGAAAACTGGTTTGAGAGATATACTACTCGACAGATGGAGCAGCTTTCCACTTTCTGTCGCCACACTAAATGAACGACTTTCTGCGAGCACAGCACTAATTTAATTTAAGGATTCTTCCCCAGATCGCTGCTGAAAGGCGTACGTATGGGGTTAGCTGGATGAGAGGGTTATATTTAGCTGTATTTATTCTGACGAAAGAAAAAGTGGATGGGAAACCGCAAAGAGTGTTTAAAGGTGGGGTTGATATTAAAGTTGAGATTTCTACAAGTTGGTGGATTTACGCAATCGGAATATTATTACTGCTATTTCTATACCTTTCTCAAACAATTATTTTCGTTGTACGAAGGCTGTTTAATAAAGAAATATCATAATTTTTTACGGTCATAATTTTTAGCACTAAAATTCAAACATAATTTTCTGTTAGCTTAATGTGAGACCAACACGCTGTACTAGTTTCATTGTTGGTACTCCTGGTTTCCGCCTGTGAGAACCAGGCAAGTTCAGACATGTTCAGCATCGCCTACCACTGCAATGCAGGTAACAATGTGGCTTTGAAATTCTGCTTTCGTCTCAACAAATCTTCAGTTGAGGCCTATACAAAGTTACAGGAGACCTATGGAGAGTCTGTTCTTCACTGCAGCACAGCTAGGAGGTGCTTTAAGTTATTTAAAGCGGGGAGACAATCAATTTCAAAGGAAGGTGGACCAGGTGCTCCAGTTACTGCTCTTACTGAAGAAAACATCAACACTGCTGCTGCCATTGTGAGAGAGGATCAACGAATTACCTTAAGATCTCTTTCTGAAATACTGAACATTTCATTGGGTGCCACCCACACGTTGGTGACAGAAACATTACACATGAGACGTGTTTGTGCGCGATGGGTTCCAAGACTGTTGATTCCCGAACAAAAGGACATTCGCATGCAGGTCTGCATGCAGTTAAAGTTGATGTTAGAGGAACATCCGGAGTTTCTTTCAAACGCAATCACTGCTGATGAAACTTGGCTACATCATTTTGATCCTAAGAGCAAACAGCAAAGCTGAGTGTGGAAATCTCCTTCATCACCAAACTCCAAAAAGCAAAAGTGGTTGCTTCTGCTGGGAAAGTTATTGTCATCTCATTCTTTGATATTCATGGAATGGTTTATCAGCATGTTGTACCTGTACACACACATCAGTAACTGGACAATACTACAGGGATATCCTGAAATTATTGCAGGTCCATATTAGGCGCAAAAGACCACATTTCTATGAAGCAGGCTGGATGCTGCAACACAATAATGCGCGGCCGCATATTGCTAATGTTGTTGCTGAATATGTTGCAAAAATCAACATGAAGTATATCTCTCAACCTCCCTATAGTCCGGATTTAACACCATGTAACATTTTTCTATTCCCAAACTTGAAGAAACGCTTTAGTGTGAGACATTATCCATCATCAGAAGCAGTGGTGACGGCTGCGTAGGAAATTTTGAAGGATCTCTCAAAAATGGGTTCCAGCATGTGTTTGAAGCCTGGCAGAAACGCTGGGACAAGTGCATCGCATTCAGATGAGGCTATTTTGAGAAGCACCATCACAATTATGAGGATGAGTTGAGGTACTTTGTCATAAACAAATTGTGACCATTCTTTACTGAACAACCCTAGTGGTTAACTCCAATATCTCACTGAAAGGTACGTATAGGTATCATTTATCTGCGAGGTGCGTTTAAGTTATAACACCCATTTCTTTTATTCAGGACTGGCAGCAGATAGAAACGTCTGTATTTTTTTTAAAATACGCATGGACATTTTGCGAATGCGTGACTGAGATGGAAGCACTGTAGAGTCCTCTAAGGGACTTCCGGAACATGGACACCGGAATATATATGTGGGTCACCATAAATAGGAAAAACCGGAAGGACCATCGCTACTAGAATAAACGAACATGAGCGGAGCATTCGTTTAATGCAACCTGAGAAGTCTGGACTGACAGAGCATTGTTTTGATAACGACCATAAGGCCAATTTTCGGGAGGCGACCATCTTGGCAAAATACAACAGTTACTGGGGGCGGAGAATTAAGGAGGCTTTGGCCATTTCCTCCGAGAGGAGCACGCTTAATCGTAATGCTGCATTTCAGTTAAGCTCCTCTGGGAAACCGGCCTTAAAATGGAAATCCGTCGATTTAGGAAGCAAAGATCAATACAGCTTGATAATCAAGTTAAATAGTTACGTTTATTTGACCCAATATTCTATACTCACGCCATCTCCTGACCTGGCATTTAGTTTACTGAAAACAGTCTTTTGTTCAGTAATGCGAACTTTTATAGTGTTTTGTCTTTGTTTATAGTTGTGTTATATCCAGTATTTCATTTGTGGTTTAAACATTTTATAAATATCCTGATGCTGGGAGAGATGCACACTCCCTAAACGTTGATATCTAATCTTCTTTTCACCTGACTTGTTGCCCGAGAAGAAAGTAAGCACATAATGACATGGTAACCGGTATCCTTGACGACGAAGTGTTTTAGACTGACGATGCAAGCTATTTGTTTGTGAAATCGATCTCCAATAATAAAGAAAATTTGACATCATTTATCTTGATATAAGCGAAGATTTTTGTTATAAATAGTTAGATTTGTGTAATATTTATTGCTTCACTGTAGCTACATTCACATTTTCAAAGATGTAAATTATCTGTAACACTTGACTTGCTCTTGAGTGAGTTTATTTGGACAAAGTTCTGATGCCGTCTAACGAATCTCCACTTCATCACTGGATTCCTTTTCCAGACATAGGACAGTAAACAGAATCATGTTACGCAACATTTGTATTAACTAACGGTGGAGCGGTAACACGTTTTTGCTGCTCTGAAATTGAGCCATCAAAGTCTTTCAACACAATTTAGGGAAGAGAGATTAAAAGACAATTGGATAAACATTGTATGAGAACCGCAGACCACCAGCCTTAGGAATGTTTGAGAGATCTTTTTTTATTCACCGTTGAGCGCAATAAATGAAATTGAAGAGCAAATGTTGGAGTAAGGAATATAGCAACGTATCTCATCTTGAAAAACAAACATTACAGAAACATATAGTCAAAAAGGCAGCTGAAGCTTCTCCAGTTACCGGAACTGTGTAGCCTAGAATTGTTAAGCGGGAAACATTGCAACTAAACCAAGTGTACCATGCATAGCAATTTATATAATTTTTGTTTATAATACATACAAACATGTTTTTATTAATGTACGAGGGCTGTTTAGTAAAGGATGATTACGGTCATAATTTTTCGCACAAAAATTCAGTCTTATTATGTTCTGTTAGCTTAATGTGAAACAAACTCGCCGTAGTAGTTTCATTGTTGTTACTCCTGGTTCCCGTCTATAAGAACCAGAAAAGCTTAGACATGTTCAGTATCGCCTGCCACTGCAATGGAGGTAACACGCCAGGAACAATATGCTGCTTTGAAATTCGGCTTTCGTCTCAACAAATCGTCAGTTGAGTCCTATACAATGTTACAGGAGGCCTATGGAGAGTCTGTTCTTCCCTACAGCATAGCTCGAAGGTGATTTAAACTGTGTAAAGAGAGGAAACAATCAACTTCAATGGAAGGTGGACCCGGTGCTCCAGTTACTGCTCTTACGGAAGAAAACAGCACCACTACTGTTTTCATTGTGAGAGAGGATCGACGAATTACCTTAAGATCGCTTTCTGAAATACTGAACATTTCATTGGGTAACACCCACACTTTGGTGACAGAAACATTACACATGAGACGTGTTTGTGCGCGATGAATTCAAAGACTGTTGATTCCCGAACAAAAGGATATTCACATGCACGTCTGCATGCAGTTAAAGTTGAATTTAGAGGAAGATCCGGAGCTTCTTGCAAACGTAGTAACTGCTGATGAAACTTGGCTATATCATTTTGATCCTGAGAGCAAACAGCAAAACTCAGTGTGGAAATCTCCTCCATCACCAACCCCCCAAAAAGCAAAAGTGGTTGCTTCTGCTGGGAAAGATATGGTCATCTCATTCTTTAATATTCATGGAATGGTTTAACAGTATGTTGTACCTGCACATACATCAGTACCTGGACAATACTACAGGGATATCCTGAAAACATTGCAAGTCCATATCAGGCTGGATGCTGCACATCGATACTGCCCGGTCGCATATTCTCAATGTTGTTGCTTAATATCTTGCAAAAATCAACATTAAGTAAATCCCTCAACCTCCCCATGGTCCGGATTTAGCCCCATGTGACTTTTTTCTATTCCCTAACATGAAGAAACGCTTACGAGGGAGGCAGAATCCGTCATCAGAAGCAGTGGTGAAGGCTGCGGAGGCGATTTTGAAGGATATCTCAAAAATGGTTCTCAGCATGTCTTTGAAGTCTAGCAGAAATGCTGGAACAAGTGCATCGCATTTCGGGGGAGACTATTTTGAGAAGGACCATCAAAATTATGAGGATGAGTAAAGGAACGTTGCCAGAAAAAAACTGTGAACATTATTTATTCAACAGCCGTCGTGTTTAAAATGTTTTAAAGCTAATAAATGTTGTTATCTACTTGAAAATGTCCTAATACCATGTAATTAAATTGCTTGAGATATCTTAAGTTACTTATATGCATTACTTTAAAGAATGAATAACATATACAGCAAAACCTCTCTAAAACGGAATGTCATCATTCCAGATGTATTTTCCGTTTACACAGGTTTCTGTCTTACAGAGGTTTGTGTTTGGATACAAAGAACTTAAGAACTGGACATACAGATTTACAGTGAAGGAATAATTCAGAATCAAGCGTGCACAATAATAGTTTAACGTGCATTTTACACTATATTTTCAACTTGAAATTTTATAGCATTGTTTCTCTATCTGTTTTCAAATGTTTCCTTCCCTATCTGCAACTGTCTGCATACCTACATCATTTGCTTCACCACACATAACATTCAAAAAGGTTATATCGATGTCTGAAACTCTCGAGGCATTTATTGGAAGCTCTGAAATTGTGTTCGTCTAATTTTCTTGCGGTCTCTAAACCATGAGTCGAAAAAAATAGCCCAGATGTGGGAATTCCTTTAGCCCGCGCACTGACAAACGACTCGAACATAGTACGATTTAGCTCATCATACTCTGTAGATTTTGTTATGCATTTTACATGACCAGCAGTTCCCTTACCTTTTTTTTTCCAAAATATAAAAATGTTTGTTTCTCCCACTTTAAACTACAAATTTAATTCTGTAGCTGGATGTGCGCTCTTCAATAGTCTTAATCTTTCTCCTTAAGTGATAATGTCCTATGTTTAGAACTTATTTTGTAAAATTCGTGCACACAAATTCTGTTTTTAAAAATCGCCAAAGTTTACAGTTTTCTTCCATTTGTACTTGATCACTTGTAAGAACGAAACTGATAATGAATACACTACAAAACAGGATTTTAAGTACAAAACGTGCAATGGTGGTAGACGACGGTGTATTGGCAATCGTTTTGTAGCAGAATTTTAACTGGGATGAAAGAGAAAGCTAATGAAATTCTCACCTTTGATGACGATCTTGAAGATATCTAGAAGTTTCCCCCGCAACTCTTGTTGTGAATGGGCGCGTGATAAGTTCTGTTTCCCAGGATCGTAGTCTCGGAGTTGAGAAAGTGTTACTATTGTTGAAGAATGGACAAATAATTTCTTCATGTTCAAACATGAAGGTTTGGATGTCATTTTTAGGTGCAAGAAACAAGCACATTTCAAAATTTTTATTCATTAAAATAGGATAGAAGTTCCAACAAAAATTTGAGCAATTTTACTGCATTTAGCTGTTCTAATGAAAAATTGCAGTGAAAATCATTAACAAATATTTACTTTAGCAGTATTCCTTTCTCACACACAATTGTTTTTTCGTTCGATATTTTCTCGTATACTCTTTAACTAGCGCCTATTGCCAAATCACTAAAGCTCAATTAAACTTAAAGTGCATTTAATGAATAAAATTTCAACTTTATATGATACTTTGTAAATAATTGATAATATCCTTTCCCACGATAGTGTATTACAGTTAGTGCCATCTTTGTACTGCTGGCCGAAGTAGGTATATCAAATTTTTTGTATAACTTTCCAACCAAGCTCGGTACATTCAATTTAACAAAAAATCTGCTAAACCATCACCAGGTGCCGGAATTTAATGAGAGGTTATAAGATACCTCCTCGTCCCTTTGGAGTATATATCGTTGTTATGTATAAAACAGTAACATATACAGATAATCTTACTTCACTTAAAAAGTTTACATCACAATAAAGCACTCAGCTATTCCTGAGTTGGTTATTAGTTATTATTAGTTTGAATTGTCAATACGTACACGCCAATACAGTATTGCATTCCACCTAGAAATTAGATACCGAGCTTTAATTGGTAATATAAGCTTTAAGTCACTTTGATATCATAAAATCCATTTAGTGAGGAAGGTAGTCGGATATCTGTAAGACCATGGACAGTTAAACTCAAAGTTAAAAGTTGTAACATGTTCCTACACGTTATAACGTACAACTTGAGACAGTTTCATGTCTTTTTGGATAATTGCAGATATATAGCTTGTTACCGTAGGGGAGGGGATTCGTCCCCTTCAGGTGCTGTGGTGTGGGTGCTGCGGACCCCTAGCACTCGTAGTACTAAATTCTACTAAAGCTACTTCCCTAAGTGCTGATCTTGGAAAGTCTAGTATCTCTTTACAAAACCTTCTGTAGTTTTGGTCCACCGTTTTGTTTACCTCTGTGCCCCCCCCCCCCAGGTTCGCCACTGCATACAACATTTTGGATTCAACTAGCGCTTCAAATATTATTTCTAATCACTTGGTTGTCATTTCTGCCTTATATTTTCATAGTCTTATTCCATTCTTTGCAACCCTTCCTTTTGCTTCAATTTTTCTCCTATGTGCTCCCTACTTTACATTGTTATTCACCTTACTCCTAAGTATTCAAATTCATTGACCACTTCTACCCTTTTGCCATTTAGTACCAACTTTTCATCTTGTTTTTTAGTTTAACTCCCTTCTTGAAGACCATAAATTTCGACTTATTTATGTTTATTTTTATTCCCCACTCTTCACAGAATTTCTGGATTTCATTTATTGCCACCTGTAATCCTACTTCCGTTATAAATCCTACCATTAAGTCATCCGCATATAGCAGTCCAGGAATTTCTTTCTTTGTTGTTACCGGACATTGCTGATTTGCTTCTTTAACATTGTTATCTCATCTATAAAAAAGTCAAACAAAATTGCACTCGTTCTGCATTCTTTTCTTAGGCCTATTTTTTATAAACATCCCTGTATTAATTTGATACTTGTTCACCAAAAATAGCTAAATTTTCAATAATAACATAATCCATGGCGTGAAGCAGATAAAGGGCCAAGACCTGCCAACCCGAGTGCCGGCCTCACGCCCACGTACGCAAGGTAGGGATAGGCGATCTGATGCTTCAATGGCTAACCTTAA
>CM060952.1:207046807-207124307 GCA_030765055.1 Mantis religiosa | reverse complement strand
AAGCTCCAAATAACAATTTTCGTTAAAATAAGAGAGAATGAGTACCCAAAACATAAGACTACTCTGCAGCATCCTTTCTATTGTACAGTCACACGTAGACTCAGATACGAGTTGTCACTTTCAAAGCGAGGAAAGCTCCAAATAATAATATTCATTAAAATAAGGGAGAATAATGTCTCAAAGATCTAAGACTACTCTGCAGCACTCTTTCTGTTGTACAGTCACACCCCGGTCCAGTAGCGAGGCGTGACTTTCAAAGCGAGAGAAGCTCGAAATAATAATTTTCATTAAAATAAGAGAGAATAATAACTCAAAGAACTAAGGCTACTCCTCAGTACTCTTTCTATTGTACAGTCACAGTTAGATCTAGTAGCGAGGCATGACTTTTAAAGTGAGGGAAGTTCCCAATAACATTTTTCACCTAATTAAGAGAGAATAATTACTCTAAAACTAAGGCTACCCTTCAATGTCCTTTTTATTGTACAGTCACACGTAGGTTCACTGTTGAGACTTTACTTTCAAACCAAGGGAAGCTATAGTAATAATTTTCATTAAAGTAAGAAAGAATAATAACCCAAGTAACCAAAGCTGCACCATGAATACTCGCATCAGTGAACAAAAGACTCATCAAGGGTCAACTAGAACAAAAGACTGTTTGCAATAAATTAAATAACAGCTCAGTAGATGGCGTGAGTGTAGAAAACTAATTAGTTCAGAGAAACGTAACTTAATTTGATGATCAAGGTAAAAGGATCTTTGATTCTTATAGTCTTTAACATCTTTGATTGTATTTCATTACGAAATGATTAACCAGGTTCCATATACTAGGGGATTTTCTTACCATTAACTTTAAAGAGTGATACCCGTATCAGTCAACGAGGTACACGTGCGCTGTTGCCAATTTGCGGACACATGAATTTCTGTAGAATTTGCCGTACTCCGCCACAATTGGTAATACATCTAGATTCTGCCTTTCTTTTATAATCCAGACGCTGGTCCATTAAACTTAATCTGGAATACGTAGTGAGACACTCAAAGGGAACACTTGGCTATTATCCAGCATAGAGATGTACTTTAAGTATTGCTTTTAGCGTCTTTGTATTTGTGCTACATTTCTACATAAGTGCGGCAAAGGAAGGAATAAATACATACAGAAGGCTGGCTGCAGCGTAACCTGCTGTTTTGGCAAACGGATCGATATTTCTGGACCAAATTTCTGGGTTGCGTACTTAAAGAGGTAAAAGTGGATTATTCATTCAGCATGTGGTGCTAAAATTCACCAAAATCCTCTTTATATCACGTTAATATATGAACATATTATCTGTGATTGATTTTATCGTTTATAACACCTAAAAAGGAGTTCTGCTTTACCAAAACATTATTGATTACCAGTGTTTATAGAATTATTAGAAATGGACTTCAAACTCGTGAAATTGTACAGTAGTTCATGTGAATTAATCTACATTACTTCTCACACATCCTTAAAAATCCAATTTCAATTTCATGGTCAGTGTCTTCTTAATTAGGTGTTGAAGATGTGATCCAGCTAGGTAAATGAGAGCAAATTCCAAACAAGTATATTGTGGAATTGCAATACCGAGTTGCAGAAATTAAAAATATCCTTTATTTTCGTAGAAATACTCTTATAGATTACAGCAGTATTACGTTACGTCACCATCGGTCTACCAAGGTCCATCACAATAACAAACAGCGACAGCAGATTACATCATTAGCTATTTTTTACAATAACACTTCCCGCTATCTCTCATTTCACAACACTGTTTTACAACTACGACTCTTCGCGAGCTATCACGTCCTTAAGGGTATGTATGACTGAAATTTTCAAATTCTGAACTAATAATGCTAGCTTTTTCAAATTTACACCATAGGTGTAGTATAATGTAAGCATGTTACAACCTAAATTTAAACCATTTTTCTCCAGCAGTTTAGAAATTATGATAAATTTTGCATGTTTTTTGTTACGTCACTAAAAAAGTCCCTTGCGACGAAATATTTTGAATTTTGGTCTAATATTTTAACCCTATGTTCATAATACACATACTTTTTGAAATTGCTGTGGGTTTTTCTGTGTCTCCTTTAGTTTAGGTCACAAAAAAAATTTTAATTTACAAATATTCTTTTTTGTCTAAAAAACTGTAAGTTTTGTGTTTGAAAATTAAAAATATATGCTTATATACATTTCACAATAAAACCTAGGGCAATTTCCATTCCTCATGATATTCTGAACCTGTGTAGGAAATTTCATGAATGTAGTACAAAAACTGCATCGCAATGAGCATTTTACAGGAAGAAAAATGCTGAAAATATGAACATTGAGAAAAGAGCGATTAAAGATTTGATTGTATAACTCACATTAAAATCCACCAGGCTGATAGGTTGGACCCTCAGATTTCTGTTTCCTCTCCTCTGTTGCTGCTTTTTCCACCTTTTTCTTCTTTAGATGTTGCTTTTCTTCTGCACAACTTAGCTTCTTGCTTTGCGGGATACGAGTCTGATCTCGCTGCACTGAAGTTTTCCTTGCTGAGTCTACTACACTTTCACCTCTGATATTTCGCTGCAGCTCCAATGACTTAAGACTACCCATGTTAAACTCACTGATGCTTTTAATAACAGCAAGATTCAATTTTTGTTTTGATATGAAAACTTCCTTTGGGCACTTATTCCATATGACATGATGCAAAGATTCATTGGCATTCTGTGTTTTTCCTGTTTTGCACCTCTCTAGTAATGTTGTAGAAGCCAGCCTCTGATATATTGGCAACATTTTAGGAACTATTTTATCTGAAAGCCTTATTTTTCTTTTCTTGAATTGAAAATTTAAGAACGGAAAACAGACAAAGAATGTGGATGTAGGCAAAAGAGGGCGTGACTCTGACAGAGTTTAAAGGCCACCGACATTTAAATAAGCATTTAAAAATGGCGTTCGGAGGCAAATTATGCATTTTTCACATTCGGGAATGTCTAAATTATTTTATAGAATTAAAATAAAAAAGTCGTTATTTTCACGATTTCCATGAAATTTCAGTCATACATACCCTTAAATACCTATTTCGTAAATTCGAGATATTTCTGGACCAAACAGGAATCGAATGTTCTATCAGCTTCCAGAAGCGTAACCCTATCGGTGCCGGCAGGTCTTTTATCTCGCGCTATGATTATTTCTTCCGGCATACTCCTTATCTCCAGGCTTCTGTGTAGACAAACCGCGATATTGCGATCGGGTTCGCTACAATATAATACAATACTAATTTGTATTATTGAAACATCCACTACAGTAAATTTATAACTTGGTTTCATGTCATTTGTGACGTTTTATGCCACCACGCTCATTTTCAGCGTGTTCTGCTGATCAGCCAAACTCAAATATCACGTATTTCGTTTTAAACACAATTCTGTGGTTTAATCCCAATTTGATAACTGGTATAGGCTGATAATAACGTAGTTATTTCATGCTTTTTAAAATTTATTTTGAATATTTATGGAAAGAGTAATTTGGACCCACTCCCTTACTGCGGGACGGCAACGAGCCCAGTAGCCGGGCCCCAAAGGTCCGTAGCTGGCGGTCCTGAAATGGTCCCAGCATAGGAGCTGAGACCAGCATCTGACCTACCGGAGGTGGAAGTAGTTTCCCTCAGGATATATCATCCGGCCACGCACCGCAGAGATTCCCGCTGACACCTCTACCCTTAAAGAGCCCAGCAGATGAGAGATGATATGATAATGCAGATGAATTGGAGGAACAGGAAATTGGGGCATGTAATTAACCTACCCAGCATTCCCCTAGCGACTGTGGAAAACCTCCGACGAAACCCATGCGTCAGATAGGTCCGCCACGCTAATCTAACCCGGGCCTCCCGCATGCGCGATGTTAAAGTGTAAGACGTGTTATTTTTGCCGCTCCACGAGTTTGCAGAACATGTTTTATGTGAATGCAGTTATGTTGCACAAGTGAGGCGTGCAACAAAGTTACGGTTCATCGGCGCAACAACAATTGTTTGTTAAAGGATATCATTTGCATTATTTAAAATTGTATCAGGATTTAAAATTGTTTCACTGGAAACAAGAGAAGAATTGTTGTTCATTCTCCAACAATTGCAGAATCAAACTCCTATTCTGAGACAGCGCCCAGAGTTAAGACTTGTTGCTCCAGAGCTGCTGTGGAAACTACAAGATTTCTACTATACCGACACAAAAGGTGAGAAACTAATCATCAGCGTCTTCATCAATCATTACATTTTGCGACTTACATGTTCTGTTGCATAATTACTAAAATTTAGGTATAGCATGCGAAATAATAACTTGGCCTTCCAAGGAATAACAAATCTGCTTTGCTTGATGATTATCTCTAATATAATTGTTTAGTCTAGGGCATGCTCTGTTAAATATAGACATTAATAAAACACCAGAGATTACAAAACGTTACAATCTTTTGTAATTTTTCCTGTAGGTAATGAGAAATTTAGCATCTAAGTACACCATTGTCATATTTCAAATAGGCATTTACGAATTTACTCAACTTTTTATGTTGTACACAGTAAAAATACCAACGGATTGGCTGATAAACTTAAACATAACGATTACCGTATCTCTAAGTAGGTGAATTTTCAAAACTTTCAAAACTTAAAAAAGGAACTTAAATAAAAGAATCTCCTCGGAAGGTTGTAAACTCCCAAAGCAGTAGGATAATTCATGTTAACATGCAGTTCTGCACGGAGAAAAAGCGACATGGCCCACTTCTTAATTTGTAAAGGACAGTGTTTAGAAAGGCTGATATAATACGTACAAGTGAAGCCACAATAAAAAAAAATCCTTAAAGAGTTTGAAAACGGTTGTGTTATAAGCAGACATCGGATCCCGTACACCTTAGCAATCAATGTACACGCACAGGTACTATACAAGTTCAGACGCGACATCAACAAACGTCTGCGTCAACAGGTATACCGAGAAGCTGTGTGTGTGTGTGTGTGTGTGTGTGTGTGTGTGTGTGTGTGTGTGTGTGTGTGTGTGTGTGTGTGTGTGTTTGTACAGTCCGATACGGATACAAAGTGTAATCTACGTCACAAAAAGACATCCTTCTGACTGCTTTCGATGCGGGAATTACAGTAAACAGCCATGATCATTCGTAAATTGTCGAACGTCAATTTTCTGCACCAGAGTAGGGTGGGATTAAGAATAGGGTCTACACAGGTAGCTGTCCCAGACCTCCCTCTTAAACCAGGGAGTTACCGAGCTGTCCCCGTTGGGCGCCTGGCGCCTCCGTGGCTTTTTCCAGTTGGGTAAGACCTAAAGATTAACAAGCCCCTCCCCCCATCTGTCCGAAAACACAAGACGGGTGGAAGTAGATACGTCACTTGCGCGCACCAACCCCAAAGGGGAAGGCTACCGATTAACTTCGGTAGGGCCGCCTGGTGACCTACCACACCTTCTACTAGCTATGCAGGCTAGTAAGCGGGAATATATGGCTTCCCTTAACCCCATACGGAGACGTACCTGATCTCCCACGGTTATCGGGAACCACTGCCCCTTCGAGTCCAACCCAATCCGAACAACTCCCCTGTGAGAGGGGCTCGGCAGTCCGGCCCGAGGTTCCTCTAGTAACGTCAGAGGTACCACGAGTGCTAGGGGTCAGCAGTGTCCGCACAACGGCGGCTGAAGAGGACGCATACCCCCGTACGGGGAGTAGGGTGGGATGACGGTTGTTCTGACCTGCCGGGGAGTTTACAACTGGTTAGGTGTAGGGACCCTATCCTCTGCATTGTTCATGCTCCTTGGGTCGGCCGTCCTCTGTTTTCTCTCACCATATCCTTCCTCCCTGGAGTGCGCCACTTGCAGTCATAGGTACAATAGACCAAGTTTGGTACTCCATGCCGATCTCGCCCTTAGCTTAGTCCAGTCCAGTCCAAGGTCCACTACCCGCATTGTGCTGTCAGATTCTGATGTTTTTTATATAATTTTTTATTGATCGATCAGCAGTACAAAGCTTTACAGATCAGAGTGAAAAAAGGTAATATTAAAGAACAATAGCACTCAGGGGTAGGCTAACAGGCCGTCCCCTAACTACATTAAGTTAGAACTCCAATAATACTCTCTGAGAAATTATGTCAATATTGAAGATGTAAGACAGACATCAAGCACTAGAATCACTCGAATCAGATGTATCACTCAGAAGCAGGTCCTGTCGTAGTGTAGATTCTGATGTGTATCTTGCTACTCCCGGATAAATGCGTATAGATGAAGAACAACAGTGTGCGGTATTTAAGTCATACATCTAATATTTAATTTAACCTCCACTCTATAAAATGTATGACAACAATATGCTGCAGTAAACAAGGCCTGCAATAATTTAACCCCAATAGACTTCTACTAAAAATTTGCTCCAGTTTTGTAGCCACCTCGTCTGCAGCAAACGATTTTTTCTTTCTTTATGTCGTCTGAGAAGGAAGGGGAACTTGGATTAACTTTTGTTATTGCCTCAGCATCATATTTCTCCGAGTAAATGGTGTTTGTCATTTTGTTTTGGCTTCTTGCCATTGAAATAGAGAAACGAGCCGAGAAGTTCAAGGCCCACTGTGAACGAATGCATCACTAAAAAGTTCAGAGTTAAGTATGGTCATGGGGGACAAAATTGGCTGATTCCCATTACCAGTGAGCTTTCGTCCTCCATTAAGTTGCCAACGAGTTCGCTAATACTTTTCTTCAACTGGTGCTGATGTGTGTTTTTTTATAAATCAGGGTTAGATGTAACGATAGATCTTCTTTTTCTGTCATTTTGAAACGAATCTTTGAAACAACCTTTGTACAGCTCATTTGCATATTATTTACCCTTAATATCATAATATATGGCGAATCAAAAAGTCTTCCATGCTGATGCAATTACTCTTTTGAATTCTTTCTCTATACATCTTTGTAATCCAATCAGTTGCCCCGGGTAGGCGTATACCCTTACACATTTTTGTCCCGTTGCATTAACTTGAATTGGTTGTGGTTGGCTGTTTGTCACCTTGGCCGTTTATTTTCTCCATGTTCTTTCTCAGACCTCCACGTTTACCCGACTTAAATATGCACTCTGGAACATCTTTCAGTTCTCTCGCACAGGCGCGCGTGCGTACAGAAACACATAGACCTTACAAAATAACATGGTTACGTTATACGTGAAATATTGATGCAAAGTATCTGACCGTAACATAACTCCTTCTTTATTTACCAAGGGTAAACAGTAGAGACATTAAAAACGGATCAGCAGGGACAAAAAAGGTTAACTAGAAGAGAAAATAACTAAAAATCAGTAGGAGGCGAATTTAAGCACTACTAGAGAGTGAAAGGGTTGAATATTGAGTTTAAATAAAATATTGGAGAGACAGTAGTCAAATACACGTAAATTAAATCACAAGAAGTGTACACAGCCGTAGGGAAGCTTTTAGCTCTCAAAGCCCGTATTTTATGTAAGCCCTTCTTTTAATAAAGGCGGATGAAGCGTTATCCAGCAGTTCTGTGTGCTACTCAAAAGGTAGGGCACCAATCCGGGAACAAATATGCTACTGCGATTGGTAGAAAAGGCTGCCCTGGGTTTTCAAGACAACCTCAAAATCTTCCCGGTGCTCCTGGACGTGGACAAGGCCTTCGCCACAACCTGGCACCAGGGACTGTTATACAAACCCAAGGAAGCACAACTGCCCACCCCATACCTCACCCTGATCAGTAGTTTCCTCCGGGATCGAACCTTCAGGGTGCGGGTCGAAGGCAAATTCTCCTCCGTCAGACCCATAGCGGCGGGAGTCCCGGAAGGAAGTGTACTGTCGCCGTTACTCTTTGCTGCCTACATGTCTAACTTCCCTACAGAGCCTCGCACTGTTCTGCGCCAATAAGCTGACGCCGTCCTCATTTTGGCCCAGAACAAAAAAGTCCGCTACTGCCTCCCTCCGCTGCAACGATCACTCCAAGCCATCGGCACGTGGAGTGAAAGGTGGAGGATGGCCATCAGCCCACAGAAGAGCTCTGCCCTTCTGCTGTGCAACGTCCTGCGCTGGCGCCCAGAAGGAGACCTGCGGTTGAGGCAGAGAAGTATCCCATGGGTATCCGACTGGACCGCGGCCTCACATTCACCCCACATGCCCGTGAAAAAATCAGCCTCTTCCATGCAGCGCTTAGGCAGTTGTACCCCATATTCCGATCGACCATGCCCACTCGCCTGAAACTACGGGTGTATCGTGCGATCAGCCCACCCCTTATCCTGTATGTATTCGAGGTCTGGGGATCGGTGGCTCGTACGACCGCAGACTGCAAGCCGTGCAGAACAGGGCTCTTAGGATGATCTACGGTACAGAACGTATGTTTCCCTCATACATCCTACACTCCCATTCTGGCATACCTAACGTTGAGGACGTTGTGCGTGAACCCTCGTGCACATTGTATGCCAGGATTACATCCCATCCCAACCACCTAGTGAACACACTAGGGCAATACGACCACCGTGTGACCAGGAGGAGAAAGAGCTACCGCCACCCCAAGGACGCCCTTGGATGGTGAGACCACCCTCTCATCTCTTCAGCACTACACTCTGTCCCGGCCACACTAGGGCTGGATCTGGCCCATCGGCTGATCCCCGGCAGTCAGGTCCCCCTGTGTGACCCCGATGAGAACCAGAACCTAAACGGTCTCCAACTACCCGATATCTCGCTCCTGGCCCCGCCACGCTGGACGGTCACTGCAACGCAGGCCGCCCCTAGCGTAGCGGTTTAGGGCACTGGCCTCCTACGTGGAAGCTCATCCCGCCGCCAGGAGCCTTAGCAGAGGCAGAATCAGGTCAATCAGTTAACAAGGACATCCAAGATTTGGAGGAAAGACAAACCCTATAAGACGGCACGGGTAAATCCGCACAGCGGATAGGTACCGTGGCGCTCTACCTACCATCCGGGAGCACCCGGATGACTTGTTCTCGCTCTCTTGGCTCTCTTGGCTCTGGCTGGGGTCCAGTCTAAACCGTCGTGCGATAGCACGCGGACAGAAATCGCGTTCATTAGGGTTATTTGGCTAATGTGGGCCAACCTGAACGGACAAGTAAACTAAAGAAATCGTCTTCAATTAAAGGTAGTTAGTAGCTCGGTGCCAATCCGATGAGTCGTGTTATAGACACGGGAGTACGACCATGCCAGCGCAAAGCGTTCATCTAATTAACATATATTTCGAGAGTAATTGAAATACAACCGATCGTCACAAGAGAAGTAAACCGTGTTTCTTTTCAAGTACCCATATTGATCCAGCCAAAACACCCTGAATCTAGAGATCCTTGCCACAGTTCCTATATTCATGAATGTTAGGATAACTCCGAGAGCGGCAGAGGACATCGATTTTCAAATTATCACTGGCGAGGCTGACGACCCAAGAAGTCAAACCCCTGCCACATAATGGAGCCGAACTGAGGGGCAACACCACCATGCAACAATACTCAAGTGCAATATGATTAATGGACCCCCCTAACCTTCTTCGACAGTTAGAGTAAAATTTACCAACTCTGACCTATTTGGATATACCTTTCTTTATTCTTTAGACTGGGAAAGGTGTAATGTCCCTTGGCTCTTTCTTACAAGCCTAACTTACCGGGCGGGCGGGCGGGCAGGTGGCCAGGCAGGCAGGCAGATAGGTAAGTAGGTAGGTAGGCAGGCAGGCAGATAGGTAGTTAGATAAATAGATAAATGGATAAAAATCAGCAATGCCATAACCTGGCACGTAATTTGTCAAGCCAAGTTGTAAATATTCCAATTTTTTTATTTATTAACTTTAGTTTAATTTGTACAATTTTTACAGATATTAAAACTACTCGTATTAAAAACAAATAAAATACTAATAAACTACAGTAAACATTTTTTTAATACAAAACATATTAAAACGTTCTTTCTTTTTATTTTCACCCTGTTCCTTATTTTAAACTCATATAGCTTAATTAAATACTAAACTCAATTTAACAAAGAACAAAAGTATTAATACTTCATAATTTATTACTGGTATCCAGTAAAATTAGCTGGTATTCAGCTATTGATGAAATAAAGAACAAAAGTATACCCCTACAAAATTAGCCACCGGGGACCGGCGGACCCAAAATATTTTCAATTTTATTTATAATGGTGTGCGACAAAACTTAACAAAAAGATTCCACAACATACCTTACGCATATTATACGACTAAAAATATCAATTAAAATGTAACAATTATTAATCCTTTATATCATCTCATAGGAAATTCATTTAGTTTCCCTTTCTTTATATATAAGACAAAGCAAAACTGCGGATGTGTGTTATGAGGTGTTAGAAACAATACTTGAAGGACTTCTGTACAAGCCCGCCTCGGTAGCGTGGTGGTAGCGAGTCTGCCTCACGTTCAAGGTGTCCCGAGTTCGAATCTCGGTCAGGGTGAGTTACCTGAATAAGGTTTTTCCGGGATTTTCCTTATCCTGAAAGACGAATGTCGGGTAGCTCTAAGCTCTATGGACCCTGGGCTCATTAGAGCATTATTTCACCCATTCCATTCATCCTTCGATATGACTTAACGTTGGAGGACGTAAAATTACAAAATAAAAAAAATGTACAAATAAATAAACTAATAAAAACAAAAGCTATCCTTGTTTATCAGCTATTTAGTAATGAAGTATCTGAGCTGAAGAAGCCATTGGAAAAACATAAGCTTTAAAGCTGACAGATTAGACAATATAAATACGAAACTAATTGCATTCTCACAGGAAGTTTAAAGAACCTGTTACGCTCTAAAATGAAGTTGGAAACAAAAAACGAGCTACGTAGAGTGCAAAATAGGTGAAAGTGTAGCATTATTTAAAATAGAAGACAGAAATGACCACAGTAAATACAAGATGATGATGATGATGATGATGATGATGATGATGATGATGATGATGATGATGATGATGATGATGATGATGATGATGAGCACACTTAAAGATCTAATCATGCTAAAAAACTGAATAAAACAAAACTAAATACGTCCATCTGAAATAAACAAACACATCCGTGTACGTCAAAATCCAAAGGTACGCTAAAACCATAAAACAGATAAAACAAATAATACCCTTAAAGGATAAATAAATAAATAAATAAATAAATAAATAAATAAATAAATAAATAAATAAATAAATAAATAAATAAATAAATAAATAAATAAATAAATAAATAAATAAATAAATAAGTAAATAAATAAATAAATAAATAAATAAATAAATAAATAAATAAATAAATAAATAAATAAATAAATAAATAAATAAATAAATAAATAAATAAATAAATAAATAAATAAATAAATAAATAAATAAATAAATAAATAAATAAATAAATAAATAAATAAATAAATAAATAAATAAATAATAAATATATAAATAAATAAATAAATAAATAAATAAATAAATAAATAAATAAATAAATAAATAAATAAATAAATAAATAAATTCTTCTTCTTTATTTTTGTATAGGCATCTAGAAGCTATACCGAAGCTGTCTTTACAGTATTAATTATTTTCTTATTTACATTACAATTTCACTTTAAGACATTAAGTACTTTTTGCAGATACATGTTATAATTACAAAAACTAACCTAACTAGCTACTATCAGTGGCTTTACATTTTCAATGTAAACTAAACGGAAAAGCTATATAGAAAGTATTTTTACAAGCTTTTATTTATTAAATCTCACGTTACTGTCTTATTACGTTGTCTAATACTCTCAGACCTTGTAATTTGTGATGACTGATTTCCAACGCTGGCCTGTAGTACTTGGTTATTATGTTCCCTTATACCTTGTTGTTTATATTTCTCCATAATTATAGTGGAGACCTTCCCTGCTGCCGTTTAAAGTATTTTGAAGTCATTTGTGTTTCTAACTACGTCCCAAACATATTTACTTTCCTTACGTAAAATTTCATCATATTTACGACATTCAAATAGGACGTGTTCTGGAGTGTCTTCTAAATTACATCGATCACAACTACTGGTGTCAGACCTTCCAGTTTTGTTAAAGTACACATTATATGGTCCATGCCCCGTTAAGTACTGGATGTCTTATCTTTGAGTTTTAATCTTTCATTTGTATTGGGATATAAACTATAATTTCTTCTTCCTTGAAGTGATGTATCCCATTCATGTTGCCAATCTCTTAAAAGCTTTAATTTGCTGCTCTTTTTTTTATTACTAAGTCTATGGGGCAAATTGCCAAACATACTAAAAGAGCTAAATTTGGTGCTGTTGTTACGACTGCTAAGCATCTTATTAAAGCTTGTCTTTGAACACTTCTAATTATTTTAATATACTTCTGATATTTTCCCATATTACAGCTCCATAGCCCATTATCCCTATTATAAAGCTCATGTGATATATTTTTACTGTATCCGTAGGTATTTTAAAAGTTCTTGTGGTTCATGCTGATAACTTCATCATTATTTTCATAGCCTTATTTGTTACTTCTTTTAGATGTGTATCACCTAAAAATACTTCTAGATATTTAGCAACTTTTCTCCTTTTAATATTTTCATTGCTTAATTTGATAATAGGATTTTAAGGCTCCTTTAAATGAGCTATATGCTGATTTTTGTGGTGCAATAGATAATTTAGACTCCTTACACCAAGAAGGAAGTTGTTTCATAGTCAAATTGGCTTTTTTTCTAACTCCAAGCGACTATCACCTTCCACTAATAACAAGAGATCGTCTGCATTGACCACAATATTCAGTGTATTACCATTAAAGGATAGTTGAGTGAAGGTTTTAAGTAAAAATTATAAAAACATAGGTCAGTTTTTAAGTAAGGTTAAAAACAAGTGGGTATGGACTGTAAAAAGAGAGAAGGAATAATAAGTGATTATTCTGTAATAACACATATTGTAACACGTCTGTAAATATACTTAATGGACTGTCCTGTGTAGCAGTGGCCAGGGCCAAAAGAGAGAGCAGTCCAAAAAATTGTGAAAGCTTAGTACCCCAATAAATATTATTATATTATAAAGGATGAACTGAAACTGAGCCCAGAGGGTCTACTCCCATTAGTCCTGGACCCGTAGGAACAAGACCTGGGCCTCTTAAAACCAGGGAGTATCCGAGCTATCCCGAAGGGCGCCAGGCGTACCTCGTGAGGCTTTCCATAGGGCAAGACCTGGGCTACTAACAAGCCCTCCCCCCATCTGGTCCAAGGACACAGGACAGGATGAAAGTGGATACACCACTTACGCGCACCAACACCAAAGGTGAAGGCTACCGATATGACCTCGTTGGGGCCGCCTGGCGATCTACCACACCTCCTACTAGGTATGCTGGCTAGTACCCGGGAATATTAATGGCTTCCCTCAACCCCGTCCGAAAACGTACCCGATTCCCACGGGTATCAGGAACCACTGCCCCCTCGAGACCAACCCAATCCGAACAACTCCCTGAGGGAGGGGCTCGAATGTTCGGCCCGAGGTTCCTGTAGTAACGTCAGAGGTACCACGAGTGCTAGGGGTCCGCAGCGCCCGCACCACGGCAGCTGAAGGGGATGGATCCCCTCACCTACGGGAACCATTAAAGGATAACACGGATATGAGTGTTCGGAAGCTTTCATGGCCGGAGTCAGAATTAACATAATTCGCTATTCGCTATTTCACCATGTGCTCACCACCACTTACTTTCAGTGGAAACATGAGTACTTTGAACAAAATAACGGAGTCGCCATGGGCAGCCCACTCAGCCCGGTAATTTCCAATTTGTTCATGGAGTCCTTCGAGGCCCAGCCTCTGAGCTCTGCTGCTTACAAACCGTCAAAATGGTACCGCTATGTGGATGACGCGTTTGTTGTATGGAGTCATGGTGAATCTACTCTTGATGGGTTCCTTCAGCATCTCAACAGCATCAATCCGCGTATTCAGTTCACTATGGAGAAAGAAGAAGATGGACAACTGGCATTTTTAGACGTTCTGGTGAGTAGGAAACCAAATGGGACACTTGGACACAAAGTATACCGCAAACCGACCCATACAGACAGATATCTAAACAAAAACTACAACCATCACCCTAAACAGAAACGTGCTATCATTAAAACCCTCATGGACCGCGCTACCCGCATCTGTGAACCCGGCTCATTACAACAGGAACTCCGTCACCTCCAACAGGCCTTACGTTCCAACGGCTACACAGCACGTGAAGTCCGCAGAGCTACACGACCACGTAAATCTCGCCCTGCCATCTGCGAGAACAGTCCGCATGAATACAAAGGCATTGCATTCCTGCCATATTTTAAGAATGTGACGGACAGAATTGAGCGCCTGCTTAAAAGCTTCAAGGTTAGAACTATTTTCAAGCCCACTAGGCAGATTAATTCGTTATTACGCTCATCCAAAGAACCCAGGGACCCTATCGCTTCAGCCGGCGTCTACCGTATTCCTTGTTCCTGCGGTGCTGTATACGTCGGTACCACACAACGCAGCTTCAACACCCGGCTTTCAGAACACAAGGGCAACTGCCGTCTGGGACAATGGGACAAGTCTGCGGTCGCGGAACATGCCATTTGGGCCGATGGTGAACATATTATCCAGTATGAGGAGACGAAGGTGCTTTCTTCTACACCATACTACCACGCCAGACTATAACGCGAAGCTACTGAAATCTACAAACCCCCCAATAATTTCAACAGAAAGGGAGAGGCTCCTAAACTGAACAACATCTGGCATCCGATACTGGAACGGCTAAAACAAAACCTAAGGCAGAAAAATCAGGTGAACCAATTAACTATCAGTACAGGGAAACCCCACCCACCGAGGACACACCCCGTGCTCCAGCCGAAAGAATCCAGTAAGACCAACCAGGATATAAATACGACACCTCTAGCGAGCGTCTCAGTTGTGCCTGAACCTTCACCTAGAAGATTAAGACCACGCCACTGATGATGTCCACCGCAGGGATGGACGAATCGTATGGACAGCTTAACTCCATCAAACCACGGCTCCAAAGCCCGGAAGAAATCTCTTATATTAATAACACGGATAGCAGTTGCATGACTAAATTCTCAAATTCAGAGTTAAAAATGATATATAAACTTTGCCCACCACTTCCTGGTCATCCACTAGCACCTCTGCCATTCTTGCAGGCAGCTGAAGAGACCGGCGAAGACGATTTAGGTTAAGACACTACTAAAACATACCCGACAGAGAGGGTATTGCCACAGTGCAGAGAAACTAGGACACTATCCCTTGTAATAAAATGGATATGTGTAAAAACAATTAATACAAGGTTATAAGTTTGCTCTGCGCGATTTATGATAAGCATGCCGAATTATGAGTTTCAGCTTATACCTGCAATAATCTGAAATAAGTAGTAGGCTTTAGAAAAGAAACAAGTTGCATAGGAACGTATTTACTTCATAACAAACAATAGAAAAACATAGAGAACGCTTTCGGAGACCCACCTCCTATTTATTTCGCCCATCTCAACAATGCATTTGAAAATGTATCGGAAAAAGGAACTACGGAATTATCTTGGAGAAGAAAGGAATACCACGGCATAATAAAAAGCAAGTATAAAGGAAAGCAAATTAAAACAAACCAGCGAGAGCCCGACTAATTACAGGTAGAGTGCGAACCGCACGTTTTATTTTGTATATCGAACAAACAATAAGGTCGAAAAAACCAAACTTAAATAACTGTGGACGATAATTGTAAAGTACTTTTTATTTGCAAATGATCAGATGTTATTAGCAGAAACACAATATGAACTACAAAACAATGATATTTACTTGAACACAGTTGCACAATACATCAATATAAAAATATTAAAAGGAAAAACAAAAACAATAGCATTTATTAGTGTATAACCTGTCAATTCACAACTGTAAACCAAGATTATGAAGCAAGTGTCAACATTGCATTTTCTTTAGTGTGGAATATCATGAACTTTTGAGGGAGTTAGCTGCCCCTGTTTTATTTCTATCTATGCAACCCGCAATTTATAGACTACTGTGAAAACATTGACCCTTTCAGCATAGGAGCCTCTATTGCAGTTCCGCCTTTCTTCTCGGTACCATACCCACCAAGCATTAATACGTGCCCGCCTCGGTAGCGTGGTGGTAGCATGTCTGTCTCACGCTCAAGAGGTCCCAAGTTCGAAACTCAGTCGGGATGAGTTACCTGGATAAGGTTTTCTCCGGTGTTTCCCTTATCCTGAAAGACGAATGTCGGGTAACTCTAAGCTCTATCGACCCAGGGCTTATTTGAGCAGCATTTAAAACTTTCATTCATCGTCCGATATGACTTAACGTTGGAGGACATAAATTACAAAAAAAAGCATTCATACGAGGCCTGTACAATAAAGAATGATTGCAATTTTTGATTTTTGATAACGTACTCATCCTCATAATTTTGATGGTCCTTCTTAATACAGTCTCCCCTGAATGCGATGCACTTGCTCCAAGGTTTCTGCCAGTCTTCAGAAGCATGCTAGAAACCATTTTGTGGGAGAACCTTCTAAATCGCCTCCGCGGCCTTCGCCACTGCTTCTGATGATGGATAATGCCTTCCACGAAGGCGTTTCTTCAAGTTAGGGAATACAAAACAGTTACAGTGGGTTAATTCCGGACTATAGGAAGGGTGAGGGATACACTTCACGTTAATTTTTGCAATATATTCAGCATAACCATTGGCAATATCCGGCCGCGCATTATCGTGGTGCAGCACCCAGCCTGCTTCACGGAAATGTGGTCTTTTGCGCCTGATATGGACTTGCAGTGTTTTCGGAACAGCCCTGCAGTATTGTCCAGTTACTGGTGTGTTTGCAGGTACATCATGCTGATAAATCATTCCATGAATATCAAAGAATGAGATGATCATAAGTTTCGCAGTAGAAGCAACCACTTTTGCGCTTTCGGGGGTTGGTGATAAAGGAGATTTCCACACTGAGCTTTGTTGTTTGCTCTCAGGATCAAAATGATGTAGTCAAGTTTCATCAGCAGTGATTACGTTTGAAAGAAACTCCGGATCTTCCTCTAACATCAACTTTAACTTCATGCAGACCTGCGAGCGAATTTCCCTTTGTTCGCGAATCAACAGTCTGGGAACCCATTATGCACAAACACGTCTCATGTATAATGTTTCTATCACCAACGTGTGGGTGGCACCCAATGAAATGTTCAGTACTTCCGAAAGTGAACTTAGGGTAATTCGTTGATCATCTCTCACAATGGTAGCAGCAGTGTTGATGTATTCTTCCGTAAGAGCAGTAACTGGAGCACCGGGTCCACCTTTCTTTGAAATTGATTGTCTCCCCTCTTTAAACATTTTAAGTCACCCTTATTTAGAGAGATGGGATCATCGCTGGGAGAAGTGTGTGGAGTTACAAGGAGACTATGTTGAAAAACGTCGAGTACTATTTGGACGGGTTACTGAGATGAGAACATCACTGGGAGAAGTGTGTAGAGTTACAAGGAGACTATGTTGAAATACGTCGAGTACTATTTGGACGGGTTACAGAGATGGAGGCATTGCTGAGAGAAGTGTGTGGAGTTACAAGGTGACTATGCTGAAAACCGCCGAATATTATTTGGACGGGTTACAGAGATGGGATCATCGCTGGGAGAAGTGTGTAGAGTTACAAGGAGACTATGTTGAAAAACGCCGAGTACTCTTTGGACGGGTTACAGAGATGAGAACATCACTGGGAGAAGTGTGTAGAGTTACAAGGAGACTATGTTGAGAAACGTCGAGTACTATTTGGACGGGTTACAGAGATGAGAGCATCGCTGGGAGAAGTGTGTAGAGTTACAAGGAGACTCTGTTGAAAAACGCCGAGTACTATTTGGACGGGTTACAGAGATGGGAACATCGCTGGGGGAAGTGTGTAGAGTTACAAGGAGACTATGTTGAAAAACGCCGAGTACTATTTGGACGAGTTACAGAGATAAGAACATCGCTGGGGGAAGTGTGTAGAGTTACAAGGAGACGATGTTGCAAAACGTCGAGTACTATTTGGACGGGTTACGGAGATGAGAACATCGCTGGGAGAAGTGTGTAGAGTTACAAGGAGACTATGTTGAAAAACGCCGAGTACTATTTGGACGAGTTACAGAGATAAGAACATCGCTGGGGGAAGTGTGTAGAGTTACAAGGAGACGATGTTGCAAAACGTCGAGTACTATTTGGACGGGTTACGGAGATGAGAACATCGCTAGGAGAAGTGTGTCGAGTTACAAGAAAACTATGTTGAAAAACGTCGAGTACTATTTGGACGGGTTACAGAGATGAGAACATCGCTGGGAGACGTGTGTAGAGTTACAAGGAGACTATGTTGAGAAAAAAAAATCTGTGAAAATATCTTAATGAGGGTATTGGAACTGAACTAAACTTATTATATTAAACAAACAAGAAATAACTGCAAGCAGACATAAAATTGTGCCTCATAATAGATTACCAAATGTATTAGTTCAGTATGAAACTAAAGGTAGAAGAAGAGTTGGACGCCAGATAGATAAAATCGATCTTTTATTTTGGAAAAGGTTCAAATGACTAAATCCATAAAGAAGAAGACAGGCTGATGTTTAAATGAACTGCATAATATTTCAGGAACTTGTAATGTTCAAAGACAATTATAAATTATTTCAACTTTTATAAAGCACTTTACACGAAAAAAACCTTGTCTGAGATTACACAACTTAAGTTGTTTGTATAAAGAATTGCTGCTTACTATGTTGGCTATTTGGAGGTATTTAAATAAGCTACAAATCAATATGACCAATATAGATATTGATTTTCGCCTTTTTGATTATAATATCAGAATCTACTTCGAAAATAGTAATTTACCCCAAGTAACCATGCCCTTATCTACATATGAGCATTAATTTAATTTAGCTGTGTGAAGGGTTTCGAAACCCGGAACATTAAGTCAACTGAGAAGCGGTAGTTTGCCCTGATTTCCTTTGGGAGTGAAAACTTCTCTTGAAAAATGAGCTAAAAGAAATAGCGATATTTTTTATAAAACAGTTTCTTTAGTCTGCTCCAGCAGATGGCGGGGAAATTGATTTAGAGGAAAATGTACATACTCTTGTATATGTTCTGCGTTGGTGGCGGAAAATGAAATTACTTTTACCTCTCTCTCTCTCTCTCTCACGACGACCGTTGCTCATATCCAAGTTAAAAGTTTACCTGAAGTATAAAAATTCCTCACGGTTATGTCGGAGAGCTTGTGCATTACCACTGCTGTTTTGTACCCTTAGTCTAGTGTAGGTGAATAAAGAAATATGTTCAACTGTTATTTTCGTTATTATAATCACTCGTTGTTCTACTTAGTTTTATAAACTTATTTAACTGATTATCCTTTTGTTTCCCTTTGGTATAGTGGATTCATTCTTGCCTTTCTTTGCAGATTCAAAATTCTTTAACTATACACTCATGTATGGTATCTTTGCAATTCCCTTGTGTAAAATAATAAATGATATTATGCACAAATAAAAAATTATGGTTTCAAAATATGAAAATTGCAGTTATGAACATTGCAGTAAATCTAGAAATGCACGAAGAGGTAGATACGCGATAATTCGTAAGAACGTCACACTTCATACAGACATACACAATCTTCATTTATTGTTTTCTCATTTGAAATTGCATTTTAAAGTATTCAGTGAAACGTAAAAGCAATATATTGTGTAAGCAATTACTTGAGTTAAAGGACTAAAAATTTTCCCTTTTAAATAGAAGTTACAGTTATAAGGAAACTATGAAGTTATAATTCTGAACTTGAATTATAATATTGTATATAAAAAGAAAACATAATTCGATATCGCTAGTCAAATATTTTCCTTCACGGGGCGATCGTAAAAACGTTCGTTGCCATAGAGACCGAAATTTTTTTTTTTTACAAAATTGAGAAGGCATATTACGTCGAAACTGTAGGTTTTATATGTGATATTAAGATATAGTTAGTGCGTTTTCTTTTAGTTGACCCGTGCAAAGTTAATGTTAAATGTAGATTATGGAGTAGTCTCGACACGTGAGAATAAATGTTTTAAACACTCATCTATCGCCACAGACGAGACTTGAAGCAGTCAAAAATTTCTGGGTCGACCTTGAGAGTGCAACCAGACCCGCGACGAACCAAGGTCAAGGTCATATTCGATGCTGGGCCGGAGTGAACATCATCCTTTTTTATATTGTTCGATCAGCAGTACAATGCTTTACAGATCAGAGTGAAAAGAAGGTAACAGTACAATAAGAACAATAGCACTCAGGGGTAGGCTAACAGGCCGCCCCCTAACTACATTAAGTTAGAACTCCAATAATAGTCTCTGAGAAATTTTGTCAATATTGAAGATGTAAGACAGACATCAAGCACTAGAATCACTCGAATCAGATGTATCACTTAGAAGCAGGTCCTGTGGTAGTCTCCTCTTCAAGCGTGAGGGCTGGCGCGTGCGGACGCCGATGTTATAATGCACAGCTCCTGGAACTTCTTGCAGCGTGGAAAAGAAACGACAGGCGATCCTGCGAATGTAGTCGTGAAGAGGTAACAGTCCTAGTTCGTGATGCAGCTGCTGATTACGGATGAACCATGGAGCGTTGGTAGCGATGCGCATGAAGCGATTCTGTATGACCTGAAGACGACGCAGATGACATGTGTGTGCGGCCCCCCACACTTGGCAGGCATATGTAATAAGCGGACGAACGAGTGATTTGTAGAGTAACAATGAAGACTGTAGGCCGAGGCTGGAACGGCGATGCAACAGAGGTGAGAGTTTTGAAAGTCGCCCGGAAGCCAGTGATATAAGACGATCGATATGAGCACGCCAGGTCAGTCGAGAGTCCAAAAGCATTATGAAAATAGAGAGAATTTCGCAAAAGTAAGAAGAGATGTATTTGGTGGATTAAATTTAGGAAGTAACTCATGGAGGAAAGCTTAAGAATTGCACAGATAAATGGGCAAAGAAGTAAATTGGTTATGGCGGAAATAAGAAAAATTGCAGAAGAATTAAAATTAGATATTATCTGTATTCAAGAACCGTATGTGGTAAATTCCAAAATTCCATATATGCCGTTAAGATCCCGACAAATCTTATCTCAGGAAAAGGCAATGGCAGCAATAGTATTTTTCAAGCAAGATTTGCAAATAGAAAACATAGCGCAATTTCTGGATACGCATGTTAATTGCATTGAAGTTATAACAAAGTATGGAAGTTTTATATTGGCAAATTATTATTTTCAATATAGTTTGGATATTGAACCCTTTCTATATAAATTACAAAATATTCATAATAAATTCAGAAATAAAGAAATCATGCATGTATGTGATTGTAATGCAAAATCAACTTGGTGGTTCAGTAAAAGACCAGATGAAAGAGGGGAGAAACTGGAAGAACATATCTCGGAATTAAATTTATATGTAATAAATAAAGATGGTAATCCACCAACTTTTCAAAATAGAGCAGGTGCTGAAGAAAATATAGATATTACTTTAGCGTCAGCAACAGCGGAGAAGAAGATTAGAAATTGGTGGGTCACACAGGGTCAGACCATAAGTGATAATAATTTGATTTATTTTGATTATATATTGAATGGGGAAGTAATTCAAGAAGAACATGAAATAGAATTACGTTATAATTATAAAAGAGCAAATTGGGATAAGATGAAGCAAGTATCTAAGGATTTAAATTTACAGTATACGGGAATATCAGTGGATTTGGATGCAATAAATTTAACACAAGCAATAAAAGTAGCAGTATCAAAATCCGTTCCAAAGATAACAATTTCTAATAATAAGGATAAAATAAAATGGACAGATAGATTGCAGAAGCTGAGATCGTTAGCAAGGAAATTAAGAAGAATATATCAAAAATCAAACATACATACGGAAAGAGAAAAGAACTTAAAGAATTATAGGGAGGCCAAACAAAAGTATAAACAATTATTAGAAGACACCAGAAAACAACATTGGGAACAGTTCGTTGAAAATAATTTAAAACAAGATGTCTGGGGACAACCGTATAAAATTATTATGGATAAAATTAAGAAGCCAGAAATCTTAACCACATTAGATAAGGGTAATGGAGAGATGACAGAAAGCGGGAAAGAATCGGTGGAATTGTTATTACGTACGTTATTGCCAGATGATAAAGAGGAAGAAGATGATGATATTCATGTTGAAAAAAGAAACCAGATGATGTTGCAGTATACAGGAAATCCTGTTTATCCCTTTGATATTACAGAAATAAAATTAATTCTGCAGAAGTTAAAAAAGAAGAAGGCACCTGGTCCAGATGGTATTATAAATGAAGTCTTGTATAATCTACGAGAAGAAATTGTCTTGTTTTTGTGTTTCTTGTTTAATGACTGTTTGGCAAAAGGGAGATTTCCAAACTTGTGGAAGGAGGCAAAGGTTGTAATTTTGTGCAAAGGAGCAGATAAGGACAGAACGCAACCAAAATCTTTCAGACCAGTATGTTTATTAAATGCTATTGGCAAGATCTTTGAACAGTTAATATATAAAAGAATAATGGAAAATAGGTTGATGCTGGGTATGAATAATAAACAATTTGGTTTCAGAAAGGGATATTCAACTGAGGATGCAATGTTAAAAATTCAAGAAACAGTGTCAAAAAGCCAAAAGAATTATGTAATTGGATTATTTGTGGACATATCGGGCGATTTTGATAATTTATGGTGGCCGTATTTTTTCGGCATTTTAAAAGACAAGAAATATTCAAGTACTATTTATAATTTATTAAAGGATTATTGTTCCAATAGAGAAGTATTCATTGGTGGATCAAATTTTGAAACCAGGAAGAAGATAACCAAGGGTTGCCCTCAGGGTTCTATCTTGGGGCCCCTTTTTTGGGATATTTTATCAGAAGATTTATTAGAATTACTGGAAAGAGATCATAAGGTTTTGGATGTAATAGCGTATGCTGATGACATAGTCATAATGATGGATGGACAGAGCAGACTAGAGCTAGAAAATAAAGCAAGAGAAGTTACAAATACATTATCAAATTGGTGTTTCAGAACAAAACTAAAAATTGCACCAAACAAGTCAAATTATGTGCTTTTTAAGGGAAATTTAAAGCGGGATCCTACAGTGAAGATAAATAATCAGAACATTAAACGGGAAAAAGAGATGAGATATTTGGGTATCATGATAGATGAAAAATTTCATTTCAGAAAACACACGGAGTATATTAGGCAGAAAACAGAGAAAATAATGCTAAAGCTAGCAAGAATAACCAATTTAAATTTTGTACTTCCATTGCGTAACATACAGATATATCATAACACCATTTTTGCTTCAATTATGACGTATGCGGCAGCAGTTTGGTCAGAAAGGATGGATGATGTGCAAATAAGAAGATTGTTGAGAAGAACGCAAAGAAAAGTATTATTACGTCTGACAGGAGCTGTAAAAACAACACCAACTATGGCATTGCTAGTAACAACGGCCATTTGGCCGATTGATTTATTAATAAGATTGAAGGGCGCAAAATTTTGGGCGAAAAAAGGAAACTTAGAAAAAGTTTATAATGTAACTGGAGTCAGAACAAACAAATCTTGGGTGATTAAAAATAGTTTAAAAGATAAATGGCAAAATGAATGGACAGAAAGTCTAGAAGGTAGAAGAGTGTTTGAAATTTTTCAGAACGTCAAAGAGAGATTAAAATTGAATTTTATTCAACCAACAAAGGGATTTATACATTATATAACAAGACACGGACCTTATAAGACCTTTTGGAAGAAAATCAATAAAACTGAAAATGATATATGTGAATTATGCAACAAACAAGATAATCCTGAACATGTAGTATTTGAATGTGGAAGATATGCAATTCACCAACAAGAAGAGAGGCATGCGCTAGCAGGATATATCGTATATGACATAATTCGAGATCCACAATTGGTAAATAAATTACAAGTTTTGACTAACTTTGTAAGTAAGAAAGCATGGGAGGTAAAAATATTCAAAGGAGAAAGAGTTGATAATAGGCGAAGAATAGTAGAAGATCCAAGAAGGAGTTCTAGAATACAAAATAGGATAAGACGGGAAGAATTATTGAATAATCTAACAATGGAGTTGACTGAATGGGCGGCGGAGGGAGAGAGTGATGGCGGAGGCAATGGTGGACTACAGAATTAGTAGATTTAGATATAGATTTAGGAAATAAGGATTTTGTAATTTTTATAGTTGTTTTTTGCTTTTTTTGTGTTTATTTCTGTTATTTTATTTCATTTTATTTTTGTAGAGTAGTTTTCTGAGAGATTTGTATAATTATAACATTTGTAAGGATTTTATGGAAAAATAAAGAGAAAATTTGGATATATGCCCCGGTATAGTTGTCTAGGTGCCGGGGTAGAATATTCAGATTTTACTTATTTATTTAGTCCAAAAGCGCTGCAAGGTATTTAACGGGAGTTGTAGTGGGGAGCCAAGGGACATTGTTCCTTTAGAGACACAACGGAGTAAGCGGAGTATAGCGGCGAAGAGTGAAGATTTTAGCTTCGGTTTTCCGAATGTTCAATGAGATCCGCCAAGTGCGGAACCAATGAGTTAGGCGATCTAAAGAGAGCTGTACTACTTGTTGTGCGTGCTGGAGATTAACATGAGAATAATATAGTACTGTGTCATCAGCGTAAAGAGCTAAAGAAGTCGGAGCTAAGTCAGGAATATCAGAAATGTATATATTAAATAGAGTCGGGGCCAAGATAGAACCCTGTGGGAGAACATCATCCTTGATCACAACGAAGTGGAAAAGATATCGCTTCAACTATCACTCTACTCACACCGCTTCGTATCTGAAAATTTGATGGTATAATGTCTGCAGTATATAAACCATGTGTACCAAAAATCTGGTGCCGAGTAGAAACACAACACAGAAAACTGGAGACTGGAATGTGTGTACGTATATTTAATTCATTTTTGTTTATCTCGGCACCCGATTTTAGCCCAAATAGAGCAGCAAACTCTCAGATAAATACAAGTATGAACATAGTGACTGTTTCCTTGTAAGTATAGAACTTAATAGAGAAACAAATGTCTATTCTCTGTTTTACAGCAGAATTTAAACAGCGGTACTTCTGTAGATATAAGAATCATCGGTTATTGGTTTCAACTAAAACGAAGGGAATCACTTCACATCTAAATAATTCGATGGTCTGACATGAGACCTTAAAGTAGACATTTGCGACCAGGAATAAATTGAAAATACAGATGGAATTGCTTCCATTTGCCTAAATTAATATTATAGTGCTAAAGTTTGGGGTTTTGGAGATACTTTTTTCAGAAATTGTGTTCCATTCAGGCTTTAGGTATGGCAATTGACATGTTGGAAAGTAGCTATTATATTCACACAACAATTAGCCAACCTATAATGGATAAAAAGATATTGTTGGATCATAACAAGTGAATAGCAAGTACTCACCGTTCATGTTCAGTTCTGTATTCTTTGTGAAGGATTTCTTTGGAGTGGCACCATAGGAAACAGTTGATTGGCGCCTGCTGGGTACCGAGAGGTCTCCTTCACTGGGTCTCAGGTAGTGACTGTGATGATGCTGATGACTGGTATGATGCTGGTGGATGCTGTTAAGCAGAATGTTACTGGAGGTCCTAGACAGAGCGCGCCTCTGTCGCACAGCCTCTTTGTAAATCCTATAGTACATTGTCACCATCACCACTCCAGGGATCCAGAACGAAACACCAGAAGATATTAACATGTAATAGATATTCACTTCGAAGATACACACGTCGGGATTGGATCTTCTAAATTCTTGATGTTCGGGAGTAGTGTACCAGCCTAGGAATATGGGAGTGAAGGATATTAAAGCTGGAAGTATCCAGACATTCGCCAGCATGAAGCACACTGTCCTGTGTGTCATAGTGATGGGATATTCCAGCGGTCTAACGATTGCATAATAGCGGTCCACACTGATACAGCAGAGGTGTAGAATTGAGGCGGTAGAGAAGTAGACGTCCAGTGAATTCCAGACATCACACATGAAGTAGCCAAACAGCCAGATACCTCCTGTGAGTTCAACAGAGGCATTGAACGTCATGGCACAGAGAGCTACCAGTAAGTCCGCAAGAGCCAGTGATACCACATAATAATTGGTGATTATCCGGAGCTTTCTATGTCTAACCACACTGATGATGACCAGAGCATTGCCTAGGACAGCAGCTACAATGATTGTCCCCATTACCAATCCCTTGAGAATTGATGGTACTAGGTCGGGCCACACAGGGGATGCGAGATCCGGAGCATGAGATAAAGACGTATCCGCATTTAGGGTGTCATTATGCCCCAACCATGTCACGACATTGTGGTTAGAGTTTCCTTGTTGAGACTGATCAGCAAGTGTGGCCATACCACTCAACATCGTCCTGATTGGCTCTCAACCTTATGTGAACACATCATCACCACCAAATAAAACGTTTTTCATCACAGCTAGTCTTTTGAGAATCATTTTCTCAACAGAAAACTGAATTTATACATTTCTCTAAGTGTTAAACGGTTGATTTAAATTTTTCTCTTGCAACTCTCACAAAAAACTATATATCAGAACAAAAACTATTTTCACAAAGTGTCAGTCTCTTTGTCACAGTGAAATTACACAGTGAAATGTTATCAAGTTTTATAATTCACTAGGAATAAAATTTCAATTTTCTACTAAGGACAAAGCCATGTCATCGCTTTATTTATATCAAACGGTCCTCCAGGGTTCATTCAGAAGCAATCCTCTCTGTCACAGCCTTCCATTGAATTAGCACTATTCAATTACCACTTTCATTAACAGTTCAATGAGCAACTTCGTAACAAAAGATCAGCCTCTCTGTAGACTCACTCACCGGAAACACCAATCAGATATATCTCCCTTTAATCTTTCTCTGTTAAACGCAAACAAATATTTCAGTCTCAATCAAAGGCCGGCTTTTTATGCTATTGACTTCTGTGCACAAGTAGTTTATCTCCAAACAATCAAACAGACCCTTGTTACTTTACACCTCCACAAACGGCTGCGTTAGAAAGAAAATCCAAGCTTATTTCCAAAGAATTTACATCCGTAATTAAAGCCAATCGCTTTGTTGGTTCCTTTGAGTTCCTTTCTATATAGCGGCGGGTCTCACAAGTTGCAACTGCATCACCTGAAAATAGAAATTTAAAAACAATAATGAAAGTTCAAAATGCACTTTAATTATCAGAATGATTAATGAGAGTACAATTGAGTAAGCGGTTGTTGAAATATAAGATAGTGATAGAGGGAAGGAGGGACTGCACTTAGGTATTTCAAATTAAATATATGGATATAGATTTTATATATTGCATGAATCTTATACCTTATCCTTTCAGAAGAAGGTATGTCTTTAGTTGTGTCTGGAAATATATGACAAAACACTAGTGGTCGCGATTTAATGGATAATAATTTGGAGTAACCAAAACAAAAGGTATAATAATTGAAACAATGTTGAAAGTTTGGTATAAATCCGCGATAAAAGTTGAAGATCAAATCCTAAAGCTATGTAAGAATAAACAAAGAAAATAGGAAACAGAAAAGTTGACGGTCAGAGGCAGTAAAACCTCTGGAAGAAATTTGAATGGGGGACATATGGAGACTAGATAATAGGAACAGAGCAGGGTTTTAAAAACAGCGAAATCCGTAATGGAGGATATAGAAACATAGAAAGACAAGAATATGGGGAGGATTAGGAAACATAAAATTATTAAAATATAGGATAATAAAGAGAAAATTTGCAAGAGAAACTTATGCACAATAATGTAACAGACAGAAGAGGGAAGTTATTGCGTGGATTTTAACAGTACCAGTGATTTTAACCCTTGCTTGGTGTCTGGGTGTTTATAGACCCCAAAGCTGCTTTAACAACGTAGAAGCTGTTTTAATGTGAACATAGGCATCTCATCTTCCAGATATGCTTTCTGTGTACTTCTTATTATAAATGCTAAAAATATTTATGGCAATATGACGGTCAGTAGCACAGAATTTTGTAGCACAGATAGGAACTTCTGGTGCTTTTTACCAGCACTGTACAGTGCATAGAATTCTAATGGCAGAGCCGAGAGTTAGGATTGATTTTTATATTTAAAATGGCGACGTTTTCATTGCAGGAACAGCGTGTCATCATTCGTTTTCTCCATGTTCGTGGTGTTTCACCTATTGAAATTCGTCATCAGTTGAGTGAGGTATGTGGTGATGGTACCATGGATGTGACTAATGTGCGTGCCCGGGTGCGGCATTTCAAGGAAGGCAGAACACATTTCGCATTTTCAGATCCTCATGCAGGATTGTGTGCACAGATTTCAGGGAAACACCAACTTTGGAGTTGATATCTACAACACTCAATCGTCGATCCTGTAAAACAACACTCTCCACTCGCTGGGTCATGTCGTCATACCGACTAGTGTGAGGCCCTGAGTATCTTGGTTTGATGTCACACGATATTCTGCTCTCATTCAACTGTCACACCCAGGAACGTACAATTGACACATCCATGGTACCATCGCCACTTGCCTCACTCAACTGTCTCGGTTTGTTGTCACACGATGTTCTGCCTTCATTGAACTGTCGCACCCAGGAACGCCTTTAGACACATCCATGGTACCATCACCACATACCTCACTTAACTGTGTTGGTTTGTTGTCACACAATGTTCTGCCTTCATAGAACTGTCACACCCAGGAACGCCATTAGACACAACCATGGTACCATCACCACATACCTCACTTAACTGTCTTGGTTTGCTGTCACACGATGTTCTGCCTTCATTGAACTGTCGCACCCAGGAACGCCTTTAGACACATCCATGGTACCATCACCACATACCTCACTTAACTGTGTTGGTTTATTGTCACACGATGTTCTGCCTTCATTCAACTGTCGCACCCAGGAACGTACATTGGACACATCCATGGTACCATCACCACATACCTCACTTAACTGTCTTGGTTTGTTGTCACAGATATTCTGCCTTCATTGAACTGTCGCATCCAGGAACGTACATTGGACACATCCATGGTACCATCACCACATACCTCACTTAACTGTCTTGGTTTGTTGTCACAGATATTCTGTCTTCATTGAACTGTCGCACCCAGGAACGTACATTGGACACATCCATGGTACCATCACCACATACCTCACTTAACTGTCTTGGTTTGTTGTCACAGATATTCTGTCTTCATTGAACTGTCGCACCCAGGAACGTACATTGGACACATCCATGGTACCAACACCACATACCTCACTTAACTGTCTTGGTTTGTTGTCACAGATATTCTGCCTTCATTGAACTGTCGCATCCAGGAACGTACATTGGACACATCCATGGTACCATCACCACATACCTCACTTAACTGTCTTGGTTTGTTGTCACAGATATTCTGTCTTCATTGAACTGTCGCACCCAGGAACGTACATTGGACACATCCATGGTACCATCACCACATACCTCACTTAACTGTCTTGGTTTGTTGTCACAGATATTCTGTCTTCATTGAACTGTCGCACCCAGGAACGTACATTAGACACATCCATGGTACCATCACCGCATGCCTCACTCAACTGTCTTGGTTTGATGTCACACGATGTTCTGTCTTCATTGAACTGTCCCACCCAGGAACGTACATTAGACACATCCATGGTACCATCACCACATGCCTCACTTAACTGTCTTGGTTTGTTGTCACACGATGTTCTGTCTTCATTGAACTGTCGCATCCAGGGACGCCATTAGGTACATCCATGGTACCATCACCACATGCCTCACTGAACTGTCTTGGTTTGATGTCACACGATGTTCTGCCTTCATTGAACTGTCCCACCCAGGAGCGTACATTAGACACGTCCATGGCACCATCACCACATGCCTCACTCAACTGTCTTGGTTTGATGTCACACGATGTTCTGCCTTCATTGAACTGTCGCACCCAGGAACGCTATTAGACACATCCATAGTACCATAACCACTGGCCTCACTCAACTGTCTTGGTTTGTTGTCACACGATGTTCTGCCTTCATTGAACAGTCGCACCCAGGAACGCCATTAAAAACATCCATGGTACCATCACCACATGCCTCACTCAACTGTCTTGGTTTGATGTCACACGATGTTCTGCCTTCATTGAACAGTCGCACCCAGGATCGCCATTAGACACATCCATGGTACCATCACCATATGCCTCACTGTACTGTCTTGGTTTGTTGGCATACGATGTTTTGTCTTCATTCAACTGTCACACCCAGGAACGTACATTACACACATCCATGGTACCATCACTACATGTCTCACTCAACTGTCTTGGTTTTTTTTTTGTCACACGATGTTCTGCCATCATTGAATTGTCACACCCAGGAACGTATATTAGAAACATCCATGGTACCATCATCACATACCTCACTTAACTGTCTTGGTTTGATGTCACACGATGTTTGCCTTCATTGAACTGTCGCAACCAGGAACGCCATTAGACACATCCATGGTACCATCACCACATACCTCACTTAACTGTCTTGGTTTGTTGTCACACGATGTTCTGCCTTCATTCAACTGTCACACCCAGGAACGTACATTAGACACATCCATGGCACCATCACCACACACACTCAACTGTCTTGGTTTGATGTCACACGATGTTCTGCCTTCATTCAACTGTCACACCCAGGAACGTACATTAGACACATCCATGGTACCATCACCACATGCCTCACTCTACTGTCTTGGTTTGATATCACATGATGTTCTGTCTTCATTGAACTGTGGCACCCAGGAACGACATTAGACACATCCAAGGTACCATCACCACATGCCTCATTCAACTGTCTTGGTTTGTTGTCACACGATGCTCTGCCTTCATGGAACCGTCGCACCCAGGGACGCCATTAGGTACATCCATGGTACTATCACCACATGCCTCACTCAACTGTCGATGAATTTCTATAGGTGTCAGACCACGAAAATATAGAAAACGAATGATTACACGCTGTTCTTGCAATGAAAAGGTCGACATTTAATCAAAACAGTCCTAACTCTTCTTGCTGGCACTAGAGGTCTAAGCACTTTACAGTGCTTCCCTCTGTCACGCATTCACAAAGTGTCCAATTGATTTAAAAAAAATAACATAACAGTCCTGGGACGTATCTCGTAACTATTTTATCCAGCAAGCGTAAGACACAAAACAAAATACGGCGGTACTATGACATAATGAGGCTGGCAATTGTTCGCCAATTTTATTGCATCTGAAAATCCTTGGCGTACTAAAAAATTGTTAGCGCTATTTCCATTAGCAATGCTCATCCGCTACCTTTAATAGAGTAGTCGCTGGATAAAGATATATATTGGAAATAATATATATTCATCAAAACTTACCTCGTGAAAGTATTGTCTGCTTTTAAAAGGTAAAGGGAATTTTTGCAATTTATGATAATATGAAGGCGCATCTCCTAAAATTTAGGTATACTAGGATTAATCTTTGTACCTTCTACTAGCATTATTAATGTTTCCTTAATCCTTGATCATATTTAAGCCTGAAGAATACTTCGTCTATGTTAAAAGCTACCTAAAACGTGGATATTATTATGTTTATTCTGTAACTCTGAATTTTGTTCTTTGCTTACCTTTTTCTTATGGAAGCGAGAGCAACATACAGTACAGAAATGGACTTGCCTTTAATTTGAAGTTTAACCGTATACTCTAATTAAAATAACGGTCCATGCACACGGAAGCTGTAATGTATTTTGCAAAGGCATAAGTGACCTTCCCATGAGTAATTAATAAGATGAGGTGTGACTCAGAATTACAGCGGTGAACTCTGTGCAAATTGCCAACTACAGAGCAACTGAAACCATGGCACTTTCCAACTTTGAGCCAATTTAATCTACAGAAAGGCATCCTGTTTCGCGCAGTTATATATGTAGCAAGTGTCGAGGCAAATGTTAATTATAAGTTTTCTTGAAGTGGATGGTTTAATCATTTATTGACAAACAGGCAACAAATCAAAAAATACAAAGCGTGTCCGTAAAATAAGGTCTGTAAATTTATTTAATATATAAAACATGTGTATTTTCAATGAATGTTAGATTGTCGGAAAGGCGGAACTTACAGCTATTTTTCAACGCAATAACCATTGCAATCGATGTATTTTGCATGTGCTGTCACAGTTTTTGTATATCCTTGTCATAGCACTCTCCCGCCAAGTTGCACAGGTATAGCTCGACCTCGTTTTTCAAATCATCGTCGGTCTGGAAATGTGTTCCACCCAGGTGTGACTTCAACTCAAGAAACAGATGATAATCACTAGGTGCTAAGTATGGACTGTAGGGGGGATGGGTGAGGATGTCCCATCCGTTTATGGTCTTCGGTGAGCATTTTGGGACCCAACTCGCACAGAACTTGCGATAATGCGGCCGTGCCGTGGCTCAGTGGTTAGACCGCTTGGCTCTCACCTAGGCAGCCCGGGTTCGATCCCAGGCGACCGCAAAGTGAGGTTTGTGGTGGACAACACGGCGCTGGGGTGGGTTTTCTCCGGGATTTGCGGTTTCCCCCGTCATCTCATTCCACCGGTGCTCCATCTTCATCTCATGTATCATCAGTGTCATCGCCTCCAGTACCGTATGTAGTAAAAGCGGGCGTTAAACACTACACATTTCATTTCATTTTGCGATAATGCAAATGTTCGGTCAAAATCTTGTCAATCGTAGTCTTACTGACTTCAGGGATAGTTGAGTCCAGAGGGTCTACTCCCATTAGCCTTGAACTCGTAGGAACAAGACCCGGGCCTCTTTCAACCCGGGAGTTATCCGAGCTGTCCAAAAGGGCGCACGGCATCCTCCGTGGGGCTTTCCATTAGGGCAAGACCTAGTTTCCTAACAAGCCCCCCCATCTGGTCCTAGGTACACAAGACGGGACGGAAGTGGATACGCCACTTACGCGCGTCAACACTCAAGCTGAAGACTACCGATATGACCTCGGTGGGGCCGCCTGGTAATCTAGCACACCTTCTACTAGCTAAGCAGGCTAGTACCCGGAAACTTAATGGCTTCCCTCAACCCCGTCCGAAGACGTACTCAATCTCCCACGGGTATCGGGAACACACTGCCCCCTCGAGACCATCCCAATCCGAACAACTCCCGAAGGAGGGGCTCGGCTGTTCGGCCCGAGGTTCCTCTAGTAACGTCAGAGGTACCGCGAGTGCTAAGGGTCCGCAGCGCCCGCACTTTGGCAGCTGAAAGGGACGGATCCCTTCCCCTACGGGAGACTTCAGGGATAAGTTCGCACAGCTCGTCAACTGTCACACGCCGATCTTTAAGCATTTCTTTCTCCACTTTTGCAATTGTTTCGGCTAAAACCGAAGTCCGAACAGAACGCTGTCAGTCATGGACGTCTGTACGTCCGTCTTTGAGCTCTCTGACCCACTTTCGCACTTTTTTGACGTCCATATACTGTGGCCCATAGACTTCCCATAACTGACGATGAATTTCAGTGGGGCTAGTGCCCTTGGCACTCAAAAAACATATCACTGCATGCCACTCCCACTTGGCAGCAGAAGTGATAGGAAGTTCCAACGCAAACGGCTGCCCAGCCCAGACTAATGGTTATATCGGGTTCGTTGTAGTGGGGATTTGAAGGGGTGATACCAAGCTACACGCCAGTGTTGCCGGATCTCGCGTAATAGCGTTCCTCGCGGCTCCAGCGCCTCGGAGACCTTATATTTCGGACACGCCTAGCATTAAGAATAAATAAAAATTACAGTAACACAACTTAACTATTTAATTATCTTATTCAAACTGTCAACTTAGCACTGACACACTCACTGACTGACATTGACCACTTCCCGAAATCGAAGAAAAGCTGTCTATTTTATTGCCATAGATACAGAAGTAATTAAAGCCGCTCCTTCAATTTTTAAAATATAGTATAAGTACTTGGATGACAGTTTTGTCATACTTCCTGAGCGAATGTAGATGATGCTTTAAAACTACTATGTTTGAAGGATAAAGCCAGAAATGGCGTAGTAATAGAAAGAATAATAAAATGTTGGTATATGTGTTTGGCCAAATAAGAAGAGGAAAATATGAAATTATGCATGCGACAGCTAAAGAGATTAGTGAACTCAAATAGTTGGTTGGCAGAGATAGGAGGAATTATAAAAAAAATAGGAATGGGAGATATATGGAGATTAGAGGAAAGAAATACATGCGATGTGGATAAATTAGTAAAATGCAGAATAGAAGATATAGAAAGACAGGAACTATGGGGAAGTTTAGAAAATATGAAATCATTACAGCTCTACAAACAAATAAAACGAAATTGGGGACGAGAAGCATATGTAGATTACTGCAAAGGCAAGAGAGAGAAGGGTTAGCTTGGATGAGAACAGGAACAATATTTCTAAGAGGTATAAGAGGTAGGGAAAAGGGAATTTGTAAATTGTGTGAGGGAAAAGAAAGCATAGAAAACTATGTAACAGAATACGAAGAGGTTGCAATATGGAGCAAAAAGGTTTGGGAAGAAAAATGGGATAAGGTAGAGAAGAGTATAGTAGCTATAAAAATCTTAACGTGCAGAGTATAAAAGTAGGTAAGAAGTATTGGTGAGTTCTTGCAGAAAGTAGAAGAAAAATGGTCCAAGTTCAAGTCGTATACTGACAGGCTGTTAACAGCCAGAAGGTTTTTGCTGCGTACCCACCCAGGTTTTGGTTCTGAACACAGGTTGATAATTTTGATGGTTGCAGGACGAGGTGGGATTGTTTTATTGAGGAAATTTTTTGAGGTAGCTTTTTGCTCCTCTTTAATTTTGTACAGGATGCCAAAGCGCTGTTTTGTTTACACCCTGGTGTTTTATTTTGCTAAAGTGGGTTAAATTTTGTAGCCAATCAACTCATTTGGAGATTTTGAAATTCAGCTTATGCTGCTGTATGGATTAACTCCTTTGTTACCTTGGGTGCCCTCATGACATATGGGGTACCCGGTAAAGCCTGAAGCGGCGTCTCGTAGCGTCGTAATCTCCTAGTGACCGAACCAGGGCGCTTCTGTGAGCTGGAATTTGAGAGTAGAATTTTGTCGCCCGGCGCCTAATTTCGTCCTCCACGTATGGGAGAAGAGAAGCATCGTGAAGCAACCTCACGGGGAAACAACGGCCCACAGAAAAGATGGAGGGAACTTCACGGGGAAAGAACGAAAGATGGATCGGAGTCCTCTATTCTGTGCACGCTGAAGGTATGCTATCCAGCTATCTGCAGCCATGCCCCAGATTTCACAGGCGTACAACATGAGTGGGATTATCAGCGCTCAAAAGAGGTGTAGCTTTAAGCGGACTGGCATCGAGCGCGAACCCAGCATTGGGTACAAAGAGGCAATAGCCCCCTCTACCCGTACCGATATTTCCCTGATGTGTCCGCGGAAAGTTAGGCCTCTATCAAGTCGAATGCCCAAGTACTTGACGGAATTAGTCCACTCTATCCTGCTGCCTCTAAAGTGGAAGTTGGGGCAGTCAGTGGGGGTGTGGCGCTTTGTAAGAAGAATGGCGTGGCTTTTGTCCGGATTTACGGACATCCGCCAACGCCTACACCACTCTTGTGTGAGACGGATGTGTCTCTGGATTGGGTTGAAGGCTCTGATTATGTGTCGTCAGCGTACTGTGCCATTGCGACCTGTGGTTGTGTTGGAAAATCTGCCATGAACACACTAAAAGGTGTGGGGGATAGTACAGAGCCTTCGGGGACTCCGTCTCTCACGGGTCTCAGTGTAGATGTTTTCCCCGCTACAGTGAGTTTGAATGTTCTGTGTCTGAGAAAGCTGTGTAGGATGTTGATCAGTTGTGTATGTAGCCCCAGTTGGATGAGTTTGAAGGTCAGACCGGCATACCATGTCGTGGAGAAGGCAAGAAAAATGGGCCAGAAATATAAAGAATTTAAGAAAGAAAGATGAGGTGGAAGAAAGGGACTAATTAAGTAACAAGGAGTCATGGAGGTTAAGAGCTATCTGACAGAGCAGAAGACCAGGGTGTCATGTAAGACTAGGTAGCCACAAGGTAAAGACAAATAAATATAAAGAATTTAAGAAAGAAAGATGAGGTGGAAGAAAGGGACTAATTAAGTAACAAGGAGACATGGAGGTTAAGAGCTACCTGACAGAGCATAAGACCAGGGTGTCATGTAAGTCAAGGTAGCAACAAGGTATAGACAAATAAAGGTAAAGAATATAAGAAAGGAAGATGATGGAGAAGAAAGGGACTAATTAAGTAACAAGGAGGCTTGGAGGTTAAGAGCTACCTGACAGAGCAGAAGACCAGAGTGTCAAGTAAGACAAGGTAGCAACAAGGTAAAGACAAATAAAGGTAAAGAATATAAGAAAGGAAGATGATGGAGAAGAAAGGGACTAATTAAGTAACAAGGAGACATGGTGGTTAAGAGCTACCTGACAGAGCAGAAGACCAGGTTGTCATGTAAGCCAAGGTAGCAACAAGGTAAAGACAAATAAATTTAAAGAATATAAGAAAGGAAGATGAGGGAGAAGAAAGGGACTAATTAAGTAACAAGGAGACATGGAGGTTAAGAGCAACCTGACAGAGCAGAAGACCAGGGTGTCATGTAAGTCAAGGTAGTAACAAGGTAAAGACAAATAAATGCAGCCTAAAGTTGTACATTGTAAAATTTTGGAATATGCAAAATAAATATATCATACATTACATGATGAGGCTCAGAATATAAATTAAAAACAATGGTTAACTCCCATTTCTGCATCTAAAAATATTTACAAAATAACAATAAATTAAACTGGCATTTATAGGAAATCAACTCATTCTGATAAATATATAAAAATAAAAGCTTCAACCCTTTGTCACAGATATGTGCTGTTTTTAAAAGTTTTATTTACAAGGAAGAATTTAATATAGAATAGTGTCGTGAACACATTATTTACGAAAGCGCGGCGAGTAGCAGTAAGGCACGGATGGTACCAGGCGGAGATAAACAGCTTGCTGCATAGGCAGATAAGAGTCGTATTATTTTCTGAAAGTACTGCGATGCGCTTTTGTTTTCATTTTCGTGTGCACCGCAGTCTGCACACAGCTAAAAAGGGCGGGTAAAGAAAATCGTAAACAAAAGCCGGAGACAAATTTATCATCGATGGAGAAATAATTGTTAATTGAATTGGTGACCAAGTATAAGGATATATAGGACGGGTGCTGTGAATGTAAGAGAGAAAGGTGTCACGTGGGAAAAAATTGTAAAAGAATTTAATTCAAATGAATGTGTCATTACTAGAAACACGAAACATCTTCTTTAGAATTACGTAAATTTAAAACGAGAGCGAAGAAGGACAAGTGACGAGTGATTTGAACGTTTCAAGACTGGAGGTGGCAGTGTATTATCCATATAATTCAGTGAATTATAAAATCGCAAACTTATTAATAGTAGAACCAAAGGCGAGATCGGCATATTCCTTTCCATATATGTTCTGACATTGTATTATGTAAATTTAAAACGAGGAGCGAAGAAGGACAAGTGACCAGTGACTTGAACGTTTCAAGACGGGAGGTGGACAGTGTATTATCTACATAATTCAGTGAATTATAAAATCGCAGAGTTATTAATACTTGAAGCTAAGGCGAGATCGGCATATTCCTTTCCATATATGTTCTGACATTGTATTATGTAAATTGAAAACGAGGAGCGAAGAAGGACAAGTGACGAGTGACTTGAACGTTTCAAGACGGGAGGTGGACGATGTATTATCCATATAATTCAGTGAATTATAAAATCGCAAAGTTATTAGTACTTGAAACAAAGGCGAGATCGTCATATTCCTTTCGATGCATGTTCTAAATCAGTATTACGTAAATTTAAAACGAGGTGCGAAGAAGGACAAGTAACGAGTGACTTGAACGTTTCAAGACGGGAGGTGGACAGTGTATTATCCATATAATTCAGTGAATTATAAAGTCGCCAAATTATTAATATTAGAAGCAAAGGCAAGATCGGCATATTCCTTTTGATTTATATTCTAAACTCTCTTGTACTTCCGCAGTAACCTACATAACTTGTTTGGACAGTCTATACCTCTGTTGAAAATTTTCTTCTGATAGCTCCTCAACATCATTTCTCCTCATAGGACGTACTCTATTACGAATGCCATTTAGACTGTCTTAAATATAGCAAATCGACATCAACAGCTGCGTTCATGCCCGAACCTTTCACTATTTATAATTGTTAAGGACTTGACATTAAAAATGTTACTTGTTAGTTTAACAAGAGACTTGTTGGTGAAATGCAGTTATTGTTTTAACTATTGTTAAACCCGTGTTAAGTCTTAACATCTGTAGGAGAAATCGGGCATAGATGTAGTAACAGCACTCTTGACATTGAAGGCAAAAGCTGATTCTTACCGCAATTTCTGTGAAAAGTTTCTTCCAATATCTTTGGTTGCCGATGTCAAACGCTGACAGCGAGAGATTTTCTCTACCTATAACTTAGTTGTGACAGACAAAAGAACAAGTATGAAAAGCGAAAATATCACAACTTGTTGTATGCTGCAGTTTGGCGATGTCTGATATGTGATATTTGATTTTATTCATGTTTCATACTGTTTGCTGACTTCAAATAAAATATTTTAATTTGGCAGCAACGATGTTTAAACAGCTGTGCTACTCTAGTTAAATATTACTTTTCTTTGGAGCCATGCCATTACTCATTAAATCTTCCCCAAAAACTAATGCGAATTTATGGTATAAAAAGCCAAAACAACATTAATTAAAATTACACTGGGCAACAATGAAAATGCTTGGAAATTATATGTATTTGCATCTGCTGAATTCAAGAATCACCATAAAAATAATAGATTAGCTCTTGTTTGGAAGATAAAGTGACATTTCATACTTTGGGGGATTTTTTGGGGGGTTGGCACACCTATCAAATAACAAAACACAATCAGAGAGAAATTTTGGAAATTAAGTGATGTAAAAGTTAGGGAAGGCATTTTTGTCGGACCATAGATAAGAGAACTACTAAAGGATCCTGCATGTGACTAAATTTTGTAGGGAAAAGGCAAGGAAGCTTGGGAAGCCTTCAAGGGTGTTGTTCATGGATTTTTAGGCAACAAAAGAGATGACAACTACAAGCATTTGGTGACAGTACTCCTGCAAAAATACCGTAACCTTGGATGCAACATGTCCCTTAAGATCCATTTTCTCCACTCCCACCTAGACTTTTTCCCTCCTAGTTGTGGAGCTGTTAGTAATGAACATGGGGAAAGATTCCATCAGGACACTTCTGTTATGGAACAAAGATATCAGGTCCGTTGGAATGAAGTAATGCTTACGAATTACTGTTCGTCTTTGTATAGGGATTCTGCGGAACTCCATCACAAGGGGCAAGCTAAAAGACGACGAAGTCAATAGGTCACCACATGATTCTCTTCAGACACGACTATCTGCGAAGTATTTTACCAGCAATTTAGAACTCTTAGCATATAATTACCAGTTACAAAATCAAATGTACTTTCATTGTTGTTAGCATGTAGGTAATTAAAATGTATCCTTTTCTCTCAATCCTTTAATATGTAATACTTCCACGTTGTGTATATCATAGAAACTAGAGCTAATACAAATTTTTCTTTGTCTTATTTGTTTTTCTGAACCCAAAATTAGGAATTGCCTCATGAAGTGCTCGAAACATTCACAAATTACTTTGTTGATGCCCAGTGTTAACAAAGCGAATTTTATAAACGATTGTCTCCAAAAAATCCTGTCTCTGCTCTTTAGGTTGGAATTTAACCTTCTTGGTAAAATTCGCTAGAAACACTTCTAACACGCAATGATGCATTACGAATCCCCGTCTGGATGGCATAGGTACATGGAGCCCCATGATTAGGTAATTCTGATCTCAAATCTCTCCGACATTCACATGCACAAACGCGCAGTTGCACTTGTTCTTATAAAATGCTTTTACAGCACAAACACTTGTCACTCAAGTTCCCATCTCCATTGCAAATCATAACACTTTCAAACGAACTACAAGATGGCGGTAGTCGCGTTCCCGCTTCTCCCAAATGCTAAATTCAAGTATATGTTGTTAAAAATCGCCCGATTCATGGCCACAATATAATATTCCAGTGTAATACAATGTTGGATGACCCTTACACAGTTATGTCCTATTTGAATGAGTTAAAGAACATCCCTCATTTAATTCAAGTGGGCAGAATATGAAAATCGTATCCGTTTATGATCTTATATAAGAATTTAGAATAAATTGTAATAGAAAATTCAGCGTAAAAAGTTATTTCTGAGTGGAGCGAATTGTTTGCAATTAAAATAAAGTAAACAATTTCTAAATCTGAGGACTGTTCAATAAAGAATTATCACAATTTCTTTTGACAACGTACCTTTACTGATCCTGATAATTTTGATGGTTTTTCTCAAAATAGTCTCCCCTAAATGAGATGAACTTGTCCCAGCGTTTCTGCCAGTCTTCATAGACATGCTGGAAACAGTTTTTTGAGAGATCCTACAAAATCGCCTCCGCAGCCTTCACCACTGCTTCTGATGATGGGTAATGCCTCCCACGAAGACCTTTCTTCAAGTTAGGGAATAGAAAAAGTCACCTGGGGCTAAATCCGGACTATAGGGAGGGTAAGAGATGCACTCCACGTTGATTTTTGCAAGATATTCAGCAACAACTTTGGCAATATGCGTCCGCGCATTATCGTGGTGCAGCATCCAGCCTGCTTCAGGTAAATGTGGTCTTTTGCGCCTGATATGGATTCGCAATGTTCTCAGGACATCCCTGTAGTATTGTCCAGTTACTGATGTATGTGCAGGTACAACATGCTGATAAACCATTCTATGAATATCAAAGAATGAGATGACCATAGCTTTCCCAGCAGAAGCAACCACTTTTGCTTCTTTGGGGGGTTGGTGATGAAGAAGCTTTCCAAACTGAGCTTTGCTGTTTGCTGTCAGGATCAAAATGATGTAGCCAAGTTTCATCAGCAGTGACTACGTTTGAAAGAAGCTCCGGATCTTCCACTAACATCAACTTTAACTGCATGCCGACCTGCATGCGAATGTCCTTTTGTTCGGGAATCAACTATATTGGAACCCATCGCGTACAAACACGTCTCATGTGTAGTGTTTCTGTCACCAACGTGTGGGTGACACCCAATGAAATGTTCAATATTTCAGAAAGTGATCTTAAGGTAATTCGTCGATCCTCTCTCACAATGGCGGAGCAGTGTTGATGTTTTCTTCCGTAAGCAGAGTAACTGGAGCAGCGGGTCCACCTTTCTTTGAAATTGATGGTCTCCCCTCTTTAAACATGTTAAAACAAGTTCGAGCTGTCCTGTAGGGAAGAACAGACTCTCCATAGGCCTCCTGTAACATTGTATAGACCTAAACTGAAGATTTGTTGAGACGAAAGCAGAATTTCAAAGTTTCATATTGTTCCTCGCGTGTTACCTCCATTGCAGCGGTAGACGATAAGAATAGGTTTGAACTTGCCTGGTTCTCACATGCGGGAACCAGGAGTACCAACAATGAAACTACTACGGCGTGTTTGTTTCACATTAAGCTAACAGAATATAATACGTTTGAAAAAATATGACCTTAAAATTATGATAATTCTTTATTGAACAACCCTAGTAATTACTTTTTTTACTTCAATCATGACTATTTAAAATTACCCATATAATGATAAGACATAATACAAATAACTGCTTCTGTGATTACAGTTTTAGATGATGATTTAGAAAATCTTTAACAGTCTTACTGACAGTGGAAAGCCTCACTTAAGTAGGCATCTCCAGAGAGCGCTGTCATGTCTTCCAACATTCTCCTTTTGTACAGCGATGCTAATTCGTTGCCTCAGGATATTCTGTGGAATGAGGATCGCCAGTAAAGAATAGACAATTTCGCCCACTAAGTAGTTCGCTCTTGGCATAATAATCCTGGAATCTCAACTGCAAATAAAACAAGAGTATTTTTTTCTTATAACTCGTTTTTGAAAGATAGATTTTTAGAAATATGTGGGTTAACAAAATGCATGATGAAACTATTAGCATTTTCTCAAACATATGGGAGATTTCTTTTCGCTGAAGCGGAGAAGTAACGTCACATATTTCTTGGAAACTGAGTGTACGTAACCTCTGCTTGCTTGTCTCCTCCAAACAGCAACTAATTTTTAGTCAAGAAGATGGTTTTCATTAAAAGCAAGCGATATATAAAGACAGCGAAACAAATTCTTGCTGCATTTCACAGCGTTAGTGAAATTCCAACACATATGTTCTTAAAGGGTTACCCAATGTATAAAATCTTGCTCCTTAACCATATGCAAATAACTGAATGATGACAAATTTTTAGAAGCCAAACTTAACCACTATGAAGGTTGTCTGCACAGCTTTCGACCTCAACATAAGGATAGCGGAAGTCGTAAACAAAAGCTGGTGAATTTCGTTGTTCATCTGTTGACAGGTATTCACCAAAGTTTCAGCCATTTTGGACGCTCAGTTGTTATGTAACAGTCGTTTGAGTGAGTTGATGTGAGTGTCTTTATGAAAATGGACAATATCGAGTATCGAGCTGTCATTCAATATTGGTTTTCGAAAAGCAATACGTCTCCATTAAAGAAAAGATAATTTTGATTCTGTGTATGGGGACACTGCACCATCATATTTACCACAGTGAAATTTTAGGCAACTGAACATAAACGTGGCCATAAGAGCTTGGGAGGTGATGAATGTTCGGTACCTCCAAAAGCTGCAACTTCCGACGAAAACATTGCCAAAGTTCACCAAATGGTTCTAGACGACCGCTGAATTAAAGTGAGAGAGACAGCACAGACTATGACCATGTCAAAAGAACGTGATTGCCACATATTAAATCAGCATTTAGACATTAGAAAGCTGTGCACTCGTTGGATGCCGCGTTTGCTCACGTTAGACTAAAGACTTGTTCTATTGGCGCAGTTTAGGCTGAATAAATGCGAGTTTTGGCGCCAAATAATTACTGTAGATGAAAGTTGGATACACCATTATACTCTGGAAACAAAAGTACAGTTCAAACAGTGGACTGCAAAGGGGGAATCGGCTCCAAAATAGCAAAAACAGGGGGTTTTATGGCTGGGAAGGAGATGGTGACTGTTTTTGGGATAATCATAGAGTTCTTTTAATCGATTATTTTCAAAAAGTAAAACACCACTACAGGAGCATACTACGCATCATTAATTGACAAGATGAATGCAGAGCTTGCGGAAAAACGGCCACATTTTCAGAAAAAGGAAGTACTGTTTCACCTAAACTATACACCGTCTCACACCTCAGTGGTTGCAATGGCGAAAATCCACGAATTACGGTTTGAACTGCTTGACTCACCAGATCTAGCCCCAAACGACTTCTTTTTGTTCCCTCATCTGAAAATTTCGCTCAGAGGACAGAGATTTTCGTCAAATGAAGAGGCAATCACGAAGTTTGTCAGGTCGGTCAGCTAGTAAACAATAAACATATGTACCAAGCAAATATTATTTAGAAATTGGTCCTTCTTAGAGGTATTCAGTTAACTTGTTTCACTTTTCTTGCATTTCATGTATACAACTCATTTTACAAAACATATTAATGAACTTAGAGCTTTTTCACTGCAACTTTTGGCACTGATATAATGCCTACACAGCTCACGTTCAAGAGGCCCAAAGTTCGAATCTGGGTCAGGGTGATTTATCTGGAAATGTTCTGCCATTGGTCTCCACTCACTGACACGCCATTTACGAGAAGTAAAGAGAAGAAATTCGTAAGTCAGAAGCAATTTCGGTTTGTGTTTTCCACCTAATAAATGACACCTTATGTATGAATTGGAGTTTCTGATCTGACATTTAGCATTAGTTATGTAAAAAACTGGAGCTGCTGACAGTGAAGTAAACTAGTGTATCAATAACTAAACACTAGTAACACAACTTAACTATTTACTTATCTTATTTAAATCCTGGGACCGTCAGTTAGTGGGTGAGTGTCAAGCTGAGTGGCTGAGGATGAAGCAGATGTTTGCTTTGAAACCGGTCCCAGGATTTAAATAAGATAAGTAAATGGTGAACTTGTGTTACTAGTGTTTAGTTATTGTTGATGACATTTAGCGTTTCCTTTTTATTGTCCTCATGACTGATTAAAAGAGACAGAACTGAAAGGCAAAATCGCTGTTTAACATTAAACATCGGATACCAAAAATTATTTTTATTTCTCGTTTGTTGCTATCACACTGTTTCGCCAAAAACTAATACGAGCTAACAAACTTGGTAGTCTTTTGTTTCAGTACTCGAAAGCGCTGCGTCTTTGTCAGCAACGATAGGGAAAATGGTTTCGAGTTTGTTTTAAGATAGTGTATGTCTAATACTCATTTAATTACGTAAAACTCAGTTGTATTTTACTGAAATGTAATACATATAGATGCGAATTAGGTATAAATGCATTACGGATAAAGTGCTGTTAATATGCTAGTAACTACATTTTTCTGGGGCGTACAACCACGAATTAAGTATATCTGGCTTGCATATAAATCTGATTTAACTGCAATTATATTTAATATGGTTTAGTGTACTATAAACGTTAATAAAAAATCTAATTATTTATAACGTTTTTATTCTCGTTTTTGTGTACTGAAATGTGGTCTAGTAAATCCCTGTTATACCTTTCATTTATTACAAATGTATCCTTTTAAATAAAAACATAGAGTTGCCCTTTGAAAAATAACATTCCAAAAATTTTCCATAGATTTTGAAGTTGGAGCATTTTACTAACAACTTTTGTGTCTATTCCTTGAAAGAAGCTGAATGTAAGTACCAAGTTTTATTTTTAATTTACTTCTCCATTTTTGAGCCACTGTTCCTGTGTGACTAAGGAGTGCAGTTGTTATGGGAGGTCTGTGGTATAGCAGGGCTTGGTTTGAGAGGTGACAGTAATGTAGTACAACACCGTCTGACCATCATAACATCAGCGCAACGTACACATGTTACATGCAGCAATATTTTGTAGAGCTATAAAAGGAGTAAATTTGTAAAAATTATATATTCTGAAGATGTAGGAATAACATCGAAACAGGCGACATTCTCTCACGTTTCTTACAAGTCTTGCTTCGCTGTCAGTCATAGGTCGTCGTCTTAATGACTTAAGCTGACAAAGCTTTGACTCAGTTGCTGCTTCTGCAGAGACGCTAGCATCTACACTACCGAGAAGTGTGAAGTTAATTTTATTAATCACTTTGATGCCTAACATTACAGCCCAAAGAATCTATAATTTTTTCAGTTGCGGGAATACATTTTCTAAAGTATATATTGTTTGTCATTTCTATAGAATATTTGAAAATTAACAATTATTTTCTATCACATTAGAACTGAGTTTGTACAGTCCAAATAACACATTTTTTTGTTCATTTTTTAATTTATTTAAGCGTAATTAAATCTCAATTATCTCATTTAAAATTCTATTCTTTTTCCTTTACTATTCACCATGTTAACGAGAGTTACTAGAATAGTCACAATTCAACAATATTACAAGTATATGTTAACACATAGCAGATATATAAACATGAATTCACTTTTAATTATGTTTACCCCACCAAGTGAGTTTGACAAAATTCTGAAGGAATGGTGCTCCTATTATATTAGGCTTACATTTATATGTTTCCTAGTATTGTCTTCCAAATACTATTGTAAAGCAATATCGATTTATTTTAGATAGGATAGAAGTGTTGCATTTCAATTTGAAGCCATTTAAACATTAGGAAATTAATTGTTCTTTCACTCTAGCCGTGTGTAGGACGCACTATGAGAGGGTAGAGCCAGACAGAAAAACTCAATGCCATAGCCTGGATTTGAACCACGGATCATCTGATCTCCGTCCAGCCACTCTAAACCATTGAGTTTCTATGGCCAAACTGCCAACATTACATTATATTCTTCAACTGACTCGTGTTTTTCCCAGTAAACCACTAGGAGTTCTCATAAACACATGAGACTACTACCTTAATGGCGACTTACTATGCTGTAAGTACTTTAAGGCCCGGGCTTTATAGTAAACCACTAGGAGTTCTCATAAACACATGAGACAACTACCTTAATGACGACTTACTATGCTGTAAGTACTTTAAGACCCGGACTTTATAGTAAACCACTAGGAGTTCTCATAAACACATGAGACAACTACCTTAATTACGACTTACTGTGCTGTAAGTACTTTAAGGCCCGGGCTTCATAGTTAACCACTAGGAGTTCTAATAAACACATGAGACAATTACCTTAATGACGACTTACTATGCTGTAAGTACTTTACGACCCGGGCTTTATAGTAAACCAGTAGGAGTTCTCATAAACACATGAGACAACTACCTTAATGGCGACTTACTATGCTGTAAGTACTTTAAGACCCGGGCTTTATAGTAAACCACTAGGAGTTCTCATAAACACATGAGACAACCACCTTAATTTCGACTTACTATGCTGTAAGTACTTTAAGGCCCGGACTTTATAGTAAACCACTAGGAGTTCTCATAAACACATGAGACAACTACCTTAATGACGACTTACTATGCTGTAAGTGCTTTAAGGCCCGGACTTTATAGTAAACCACTAGGAGTTCTCATAAACACATGAGACAACTACGTTAATGAAAGGGTAGAGGAAGACTGAAAAATTCAATGCCATAGCCGGGATTTGAAACAGGGATCTTCTCGTCTCCGTCCAGCCGCTTTAAACCATTGAGCTACTATGGCCAAGGAGTTCTCATACATGCTTTACCGGGAAGAACACGAGTCAGTTGAAGAATTTAATGCCATGTTGGCACGTTGGCCTTAGTAACTCAATGGTTTAGAGCGGCTGGACGGAGACAGAATATCAGTGGTTCAAATCCCGGCTATGTCATTGAAGTTTTCAGTCTGGCTCTACCCTTTCATTTAAACAATTGTTTTACATTAGAAATTGGCATCTGGATATTAAACTCACAGCCAGAAGTAAGATTGGGAACCATATTTAAGAGATTAGTAAATTCTGTGTATAAAATCAAACTATTCCATTGGCTTTAATGCCAGTTTTAATTATATTTATTCTTACATACTTTAAATAATTAATTTATAGCCACACATGTACCTATACATGTTCGTTTAACTTCGTTATGTGCATTTATCAAATATAAACTTATATTTGAAGCTCTATTACCTGAAGTGCTTAAACTTAAAGCTGCTGAAAGCGAGATCCTTGGGGAAATCTTGAGAGAGTGTTTTCGTATAGAAAAAGCTGGTTCTTAAAATGCAGAATTTGTTTCATTTTTTCGCAGCTTAAGCAGTATTCGAAATATCCCGTGTGGCCTTATTACGCTTTTCCAAGTAACATCATAGTATACTTTTTATGTGTATAGAACAGGTATTTTCAGGGGCTAATTGCTTGAATGCTGTTTTCAAGTACTGCATGTGTTTGTTGCTTAACGTGGAATCACACCCAGAAAGCTGGCACAGAAATAAGTTCTCTTTGAATGATATATATCTACTGTACTGTATCAAGAATATACTGACTTGCTGCTATATATGAAAGGAGAAGAATTACCGACAGCCGGGTTCTCTCCTAAGAGTGCATAAAACATTCCTCAGTTACCATAGTCTAAAAGTGTTCCAGTAAAACTGCTATCACATTATGTTAAGTTTTATTAAAATTGCACATCATATTATAGGAAAAGAATCGAAGATTAAAATTACAACGACTTAGGGCTTGTTCTGTTTCACATTTAAATATATAAAATGAATTAGTCGAAATTAGTGTAAAAATAAATAAGGGATTTAAAACCTACATTCATAGCGTGAAAAGCTGTAAAACAAAATACTTCTATCAGCTGGTAATTAGTGGATAAATATGGTTGAAATAAAACGTATTCGCTCCCGAAATGATGCTCATTTTTTCTTCATTGGTATTTTTCTGGAATGGTAATTTAGAAATTCAGCAACTCTTAAAATTGTATGTTTAATATTGCCAGAAATATACTATCAGTTAGCTATTTTACGAGCTACCGGCTTGATTAAGTTTAAGAAAGTTCATTTGCGAATTTATATCCAAGGAGAATATCTAGAAAACAGAACTCTAACTTGCTAGCTCCTTAAATGCTTTAAGCGCAAAAAACCGGCGGAGATGTTAATACCTGTCCTTACTTTTAAATTAGGTAGGCTGAAGTTTCGAACAATCTTGTACATATTGAAGCGTTTCAGTAGTTTTACTTCATTTTGTTATTTTACGCGATATAAACAAATACACCAGAATTCTGTTAATGGAAGGCATTTATCATTGCCGTTCCTAGCATTTTCACTATTTACGAGGGCTGTTCAATAAAAAATGATAATAATTTTACGGTCATAATTCTTCGCACTAAAATTCAAACTTATTATATTCTGTTAGCTCAATGTGAAACAAACACGCCGTAGTAGTTTCATTGTTGGTACTCCTGGTTCCCGCCTGTAAGAACAAGGCAAGTTCAGACATGTTCAGTATCAGCTACCGTTTTAATGGAGGTAACAAGCAGCTAAAGTTGATGTTAGAGGAAGATCCGGAGTTTCTTTCAAACGTAATCACTGCTGATGAAACTTGGCTACATCATTTTAATCCTGAGAGCAAACAGCAAAGCTCAGTGTGCAAATCTCGTTTCATCACCAGCCCCCAAAATAGCAAAAGTCGTTGCTTCTGCTGAGAAAGCTATGGTCATCTCATTCTTTGATATTCGTGCAATGATTTATCAGCATGTTGTACCTGCACACATATCAGTAACTGGACAATATTACAGGGATGTCCTGAAAACATTGTAAGTGCATATCAGACGCAAAAGACCATATTTCCGTGAAGCAGGCTTGATGGTGCACCACGATAATGCTCGGCCGCATATCGCCAAAGCTGTTGATGAATATCTTGCAAAAATAACCGTGACATGCATCCCTCACCCTCCCTATAGTCCGGATTTAGCCCCATGTGACTCTTTTCTATTCCCTAACTTGAAGAAACGCCCTTTTGGGAGGCAATATGCATCATCAGAAGCAGTGGTGAAGGCTGCGGAGGCGATTTTGGAGGAGCTCTCAGAAAATGTTTCCAGCATGTCTTTGAAGACTGGCAGTAACGCTGGGAGAAGTGCAGCGCATTCAGGGGAGACTATTTTGAGAAGAAGCATCAAAATTGAGGATGAGTAAAAGTACGTTATCAAAAAAAAAGTCATTATTTTTTTATTGGACTGCCCTAGTAATTTCAATGGAAATGCTTAATAAGTTAGATGTAAATGTATAAAGGTAACGTGACATTTGAAAGTGACTTTTATTGAAATAGAAACTTTAAAAGCGTTGTGTTTGCATTATTTGTAAGTTAATTAAGTTAAACTTGTGCTTGTACGGGTATTTTGGTGCCTTTTCAGTGCTATTACGTCAATTTCACCTAAATCTTATGTTTAAGGTGCTACGTTAAGACAAATTTTAGTTTAGATAATTGCAGCAATTATTTAAAGTGCATACAGGAATATAAAATATCACAAAGTTGTCGAGAAATATCTTCTAAATGCTCTATAAGAAACAAAACCTGCTTCAAAAGCTACTTTCGTTAACAAGCTAAAGGCAATTTGTATCTGAAAAAACTTTTCCGGAAAAGTTCGATCTTTAAATTCTACGTTTGTTAGTACAACAACAGGGTGTTACGTGAGACAGAAATTTCCTCTAATGCACGTTTTATTTCTACCCGTCCAAATATTATCAAACAGATTTAGGAGAGGTCACATACAAAGTTAACTTTTGAGGATTTATAAGGATTTTTCTGGCGCTGTAGCCTTAGAGGAGCCTAGAAAAGTATAATTTATGGCTATTTGTTGTATACTTTTCTTGGAAAACTCATTTCACTATCTGGATAGATGCACTATTTGTTTTCCTTTTTCATCAATAAAGCTAAAGCTTAAATTTGTGCATAATAGTAAAACATACACAAAATTATGAATCCCTAGAAAATTAAGCTAGCTACAATGAAGCAATAAATATTACAAAAGTATAACTATTTGTAACAAAATCTTCAGCTATCTTAAGAAAATGTTGTTAATCTTTCATTTTTAATTGAGATCGATTTCACAAACATATTGCTTGCATCGTCAGTCCATCAACACACTCCGTTGTCAAGGATACCGGTTACTATGTTATTAAATTTCTTCAGTATTTCCAAAATCTGAAAACGAAAAATCTACTACTAGTATTTCAAAATGCGCTATATGATGTTTATTTTTTAAGATAAATATCTTTTTCAAAACCATTAAATCTATCGGACCATTTAATTGTTTTAATAATTTAACTTCAGGATTTATTTCGTGGTTAAATGACCAAAAATGGTCTGCTACGGCGGATTTATCAGTCTGTTTATACTCATGGCCGATTTCACCAACAGATGTTAAGACTTAACACTAGTTTAGCAGTAGTTATAAAAATAACTTGTGTTAGCGTAACACTCGTAATAAATCTCTCGTTAAACTAACAAGCCAAATTTGTGATGTTAAGTCCTTAACAATTGTAAATAGTTCAGATGGCGGGCATGAACGCAGCTGTTGATCTCGATTTGCTATATTTAAGACCGTCTAAATGACATTCGTAATAGAGTACGGCCTATGAGGAGAAATTATTTTGAGGAACTATCAGAGGTATAGACTGTAGAAACAAGCTGCTATGAAGGTTACTGCGGAAGTAAGAACATGCATCTGAAGGAATAGAGTGATCTCGCCTTTGCTTCAGGTACTAATAAACTTGCGATGTTATAACTCACTGAATTATGTGGATAATACACTGTTCACCTCCCGTCTTGAAACGTTCAAGTCACTCGTCACTTGTACTTCTTCGTAACTCGTTTTAAATTATTTAATACTGAGTTAGAACATGCATCGAAAGTAATATGCCAATGTCGCCTTTGTTTCAAGTATTAATAACTTTGCGATGTTATAATTTACTGAATTATGTGGATAATACACTGTCCACCTCCCGTCTTGAAACGTTCAAGTCACTCGTCACTTGTACTTCTTCGTAACTCGTTTTAAATTATTTAATACTGAGTTAGAACATGCATCGAAAGTAATATGCCAATGTCGCCTTTGTTTCAAGTATTAATAACTTTGCGATGTTATAATTTACTGAATTATGTGGATAATACACTGTCCACCTCCCGTCTTGAAACGTTCAAGTCACTCGTCACTTGTACTTCTTCGTAACTCGTTTTAAATTATTTAATACTGAGTTAGAACATGCATCGAAAGTAATATGCCAATGTCGCCTTTGTTTCAAGTATTAATAACTTTGCGATGTTATAACTCACTGAATTATGTGGATAATACACTGTTCACCTCCCGTCTTGAAACGTTCAAGTCACTCGTCACTTGTACTTCTTCGTAACTCGTTTTAAATTATTTAATACTGAGTTAGAACATGCATCGAAAGTAATATGCCAATGTCGCCTTTGTTTCAAGTATTAATAACTTTGCGATGTTATAATTTACTGAATTATGTGGATAATACACTGTCCACCTCCCGTCTTGATACGTTCAAGTCACTCGTCACTTGTACTTCTTCGTAACTCGTTTTAAATTATTTAATACTGAGTTAGAACATGCATCGAAAGTAATATGCCAATGTCGCCTTTGTTTCAAGTATTAATAACTTTGCGATGTTATAGCTCACTGAATTATGTGGATAATACACTGTTCACCTCCCGTATCTTGAAACGTTCAAGTCACTCGTCACTTGTACTTCTTCGTAACTCGTTTTAAATTATTTAATACTGAGTTAGAACATGCATCGAAAGTAATATGCCAATGTCGCCTTTGTTTCAAGTATTAATAACTTTGCGATGTTATAATTTACTGAATTATGTGGATAATACACTGTCCACCTCCCGTCTTGAAACGTTCAAGTCACTCGTCACTTGTACTTCTTCGTAACTCTTTTTAAATTATTTAATACTGAGTTAGAACATGCATCGAAAGTAATATGCCAATGTCGCCTTTGTTTCAAGTATTAATAACTTTGCGATGTTATAATTTACTGAATTATGTGGATAATACACTGCCCACCTCCCTTCTTGAAACGTTCAAGTCACTCATCAGTTGTCCTTCTTCGCTCTTCGTTTTAAATTTACGCAATACTGAGTTAGAACATGCATCGAAAGTAATATGCCGATCTCGCCTTTGCTTCAAGTATTAATAACTTTGAGATTTTATAATTCACTGAATTATGTGGATAATACATTGTCTACCTCCCTTCTTGAAACGTTCAAGTCACTTGTGCTTCTGCGTACCACGTTTTATATTTACGTAATACTGACAAGTTGTTTGGTGCTTGTAGTAGTGACACATGCATTTGAATTAAATCCGTTTCCAATATTTTCCCCGTGACATATTTCTCTTTTAGATTCACCGCATCCGTTCTCTTATTTTCCACGATATCCTTATACTTCATCACCAATTCCATTAACAATTCTTTCTCCATCGATGATAAATTTGTCTCACAGCTTTATTTATGATTTTGTTCATCCGCCATTTTTCAGCTTGTGTAGATGAAAATGAAAACAAAATTGTGTCGCAGTACGTTCAGAAAATAATACGACTCATCCATAGCCTTCTATAGCTGTAATATTTACAATTCTCTTGGCGTTAACACGTGTTTGTTAACATTTTCAGAAAACAGGTTGGTGAAATGCAAGAAATTTAACATTAGTGTTGGCGCTGTGACAATTGTTACGTTACATTTGTTAACGTCGATCTTAACATCTGTTGGTGAAGTCTGGAATTAATGTTACGAAAATGTTTTTTCGTTCTGGTTTCCAAATTACGTTTCGTCTTTCCGATATAAACCTGATCACAATCAAAACAATTAAATTGATAAATACCAGATTTTTTATTATTAGGAATTTCATTTTTTTAGTGAAATTCAGTAAATTTTTAATACTATATCTATATTGAGGAAATAAAGTTATACCAACATGTTTAAAACTTTTTTGAATATGTTTATTAACTGAAACATGGTAGGTAAACTTTATAAAATTATAACCGTCTTTTATTTCTTAAGGGTAGAAATTAAAGATTTTTAAATTTTTTTAATCTTATTTTGTATAAAGTATTTATTAAAGCAATTAATTAAAGCAGTATATATATTCTTTATTAAATTCTTCTTTATTCAGGGGTATATTTATTAATCTATAAATCCAACTATTAAAAACAACGGAATCCTTTACAACGGAGTGTGTTCATGGACTGACGATGCAAGCTTTTTTTTGTGAAATTGATCTCATTTAAAGAAGAAAAATTAACATCATTTTCGAAACTAGGTTTCGGATTTAGCCCTATTTGCCTATTTTCTCCCTTTGTTCGGAAACGTAGGCTTTTAAGTTATAAGCATGTTTCCTACAATTATTAGCCTAACTTATTAGTTTTATAGTGTCTATAAATGCCTATTTCATACGTTTGTGCCTATTCTGCTTATTATTGCCTAGAACTGCTTTTAGCCAATTTCTTCTGTTTGTGACAACAGCTTTTGCATTTGTTGGTTTCAACGTGAAGATACATTTCTTACTGCGGCACATTGGATATATAAAAAGAGATTTATTAAGGAGAGGCATCTATGAAAATTGGCCCAAAACTTGCAATAATCCAAAATTTAGGTTCTTTTATTTTAAAATTAATATAGACATTTTTCAATAATATATTTTTTTCCTAGAGGCACTACCGAAAACGTCACATGACTATTTAAATAATCCTACACCTGTATCGTAGCTGTTATTACGTAATTTTAACCTCAGATTTCTCAGATTTCATACTCTCTACATTTTCCTAACTTCAAAATGTTCTCCAGGATGCAGTTTTCTATTAATCTGTATGAACTTCTAAACATGCCTGTAAGGGCAACTGCATATTAAGTGTACCCATTTACATTTATTGTGTCTTTGTTATTTGTATTGAAAAGGATTATAATGCTTACTTCTTACTGAAAACGCTTAGGAAAATAAAAGTTGTTAAATAGGTGTGATTATTGTATCCCTTCGTTGATATGGCGAAGATAAATACTTGGTATAGCTGCAGGTCATTAATAGGTTAAAATGGGTGAAGAAATTTATACCTCAAAGATTAATTTTTAAAAGTACAATATGTGGGACATTTTTAAAATTGCCTGTAATTTAGATATAACGTGTTAATTCCTCAGAAACTATTGTAACTAGAAAGCTGAAACTTGGTTTTAAGTCATTCTTGATCGATCAGAAACAGAAATGGTATAAATTTGAAACAAATCTAACATAAGCTTCATAGATTTCAGTTTTCACCCTTAAGCCCACCAAATCCTAATTTTTTATTTTTTCATATAGTTAATTACTTCACACCTTTCTGCACATTATGATTCTTTCTTAGTTAAGTAGATATATATGTATTTTAATTATATGACAATATCTATTAATTTAACTTGCTGTGGAGCCATTTATGAAATTTGGAATAAATGTAGAACTGTTTCGCTTAGGGAACCACAAAATATTATGTGTTTAGTGAATTTGTTGCAGCATATGTTCCGATGATTGTCATTTTGTTACAGTGTATTTAGGAGCCATTTTACTAAAATTGTGTATTTCTAAGTGTTTACTTAGCAAGTTTTTAGCGCCTATTTAAGTTCCTATTTTATCCACTTTAGTGCCTCTTTACCTGACTATTCCACACACTTTAGTGCCTATAAATCTGCTCCCTATTCATAAGTGAAATTGTTGTTACAAGTAGTTATACTTGTGTAATACACAAAGCTGTTTGAGCCACATTGGTTATACCCTTTAAGAAACTATATATAAAGCAACTTTTCTTCCTCTTTTAACCGATTTTTCATTATTTCTGTTTATTTTCTTATCTGTTTTCCTAGTTTCACAAATACTCACTATACACATAAACACCCATGCCCAAGGCGGGACTCGAACCAGTGACCCTCTATGCGACGGAACACTAGAGACATACACTTTAGTACTCTTTAAATAAAGAAGGATGAATATGCAATTTTAACCCATCATATTTCTCAAAAACACCTACAACTGAAGGACGTTGCCGAATATGATGGTAGTTATGAAACAAGTAGGAAATATTTAATGATTGTCAATTTTTATTTCTGAATTATTATATAGGTCTTTACGTCACGCCCTTTATTCTATGGAATGAGAATTCAGTAAAATATAAGAAGGTGCATAATATGTAATGCGTGTTCTATTGAATAACTATTGTTGACCAAAATATTATAATATTAGTGAGTAAAAGAGGATATATGGATAACTTTATCAACGGTATATTGTAGTCAGATTAAGCAAATTGCATGTAATGAATCTTGTAGTTGTTTTTATTTGTATTAAGAAAATTATATCCCAAGCTTTCACTGCAGGCTTAAGTGTAGTTTTGACTAAAACATTTCTTACTTCTTATCTGCATTCAGCAATGAATTTATACGTTGATTCGGAAAAGTTAAAAGGTGTATAGTAAATTTTCAAACGCTAACTTGTTACCTACTTAGATTCAAAGCTAATATTACCCAAAATCTGCTTTCGCATTTTAGTGAGCGCCGTGAATGGGTATTTTTTCATTAACTGACAGATATAATAATACAATATAAGAATCTCAGCTACTTTATTTAATTTTGTTGTGTTCTAAAATTAAAACACGTAGATTGATACACTCAATTTACGACTTGCAGCACAAATAAAAGTGCATTTATTCGATAATTGTGCATTACTCAAGTTTTATAGAAAAATAATTGTATTTATATTCCAAACGGTCCACGTCAAAGTTCACATTTTGTTTCCTCAAAGATTACTTTCATAGTTATTCAGGAAAAATTAAAAAAAATACTAACAATGCTATTTATAAAACTCGTCCAGTATATCTCTGTGAAACTAATCCAAAAATAAACGGATTCATTTAATTATATTTTGTAATAGTTACAAACTTATTTAATGCATTGCACAACAACTGCTTAGTATGCAGATTTACCTCTTGAATTTTACATTCCATAGAGGAAGGAATTCACTTTGATAAGAAGGCAAAGAGATGAACGAAACAAAACACGATCACTCGATTTGTTCAGCACTCGCGACGCGAGGGGAGATCTGGCCACTATCGGCCGCGGGACTGGAGCCCCTTACAGTTATGCCAAACTGTGCTGCAAGGCGGCGCGTTGGGGGGAGGGGTGCATTATGCGCCTGCCCGGAGAATCTGCTCGCCACGCGGCGCAATGCCCGATGTTCCTCTGACTGCATCCTCCAGGTTTTGTGGACGAAAATCCCAACTCCTTAAGTCAATCTCTTTGCTTAATATGAGTTAATGCGCTTTGCTTAAGAATTTGTAAGTACCAGGCATTTCGTAAGTTGTGAATTATGACATGGCAAAGTTTATCTAAGACAGAATATTGATACGAAATTTTGAAATTTTAAAATACAGTTCTATACTTTTTATACTACTTTCTTTAAATGAGCGAATTAAATATCCAAGCGGGAATTGGAATTCCTTTAAGCCGTTTATGTCTACTCATCAATAAACTAACGTAATATTGAAGCACGAATTTATTGTAAGCTTAGGTGTGTCAGCATTAAACTAAATTGGATCCAATTTGGAAAAAAAGGAAATTTTGGTGCATTACCATGTATCGACAGGCAGATAATTTATTGCTAACACGATATGCATGGCAACGTCAAATACAAAATCAATATTGTATATTTAAATTATAAAATTCATCCATCATATGCAGAAGGTTGGCAGTCAAACATTTCTTGATTGAGTTAAAGGACACTGGGACTCATTTTTAGATTTATACATTCAAATGTTTCCCAAACCTTTCTTTATTACATTATGTTAAGAGTTTCCTTATTTCCGCTATTTTTAAAGGTCTATTAAAGAATTTAAGTGTTCGGAGCGTTGCCATTTAAACGCCCCCCCCTTTCCTCCTTATCCAGCATGATGGCCCTTTTTTGCCAATTCTTATCGTTTTTCGGCAGCTTTTTCTCCAAAACTGCATTCAAATTTTGCGGCAAAGCTTAGGGCTGCTATCGAGAGATAGTTTGATATATTAGGAGGCGTGTCCGTAAAATAAAGTCTCCAAGGTGATGCAGCCGTGAGTAACGCTATTACGCGAGATCTGGCAACACTGGCATGTAGCTTGGTTTCACCCCTTCAAATCCCCACCAAAAAGAACCCGTTGTAACCATTAGTCTTGGCTGGGCAGCCGTTTGCGATGGAGCTTCCTATTACTTCCGCCGCCAAGTGCCAGTTACTTGCAGTGTCCGTTTTTTGAGTATCAAGAGCACTGTCCCACTAAAATTCATCGTCAATTATGCGAAGTCTATGGGTCACAGTGTGTGGACGGCAAAAACGTGCGAAAGTGGATCAGAGAGTACAAAGACGGACGTACAGACGTCCATGACGAACAGCGTTCTGGTCGACCTTCGGTTTCAGCCGAAACAATTGCAAAAGTGGAGCAAGAAATGCTTAAAGATCGGCGTGTGACAGTTGACGAGCTGTGCGAACTTATCCCTGAAGTCAGTAAGACTACGATTGACAAGATTTTGACCGAACATTTGCATTATCGCAAGGCGTGTGAGAGGTGGGTCCCCAAAATGTTCTGCTGGCCCAGTTCGAATGCGACTTCCTCAGCCATCCCTCCTACAGTCCAGACTTAGCACCTAGTGATGATCATCTGTTTCCTGAGTTGAAGTCACACCTGGATGGAACAGATTTCCAGACCGACGATGATTTGAAAAAACGAGGTTGAGCGCAACTTGGCGGGAGAGTGCTGTGACAAGGGTACACAAAAACTGTCACAGCGCATGCAAAAGTACATCGATCGCAATGGTGATTACGTTGAAAAATATCTGTAAGTTCCGCCTTTCCATCAATGGAACATTAGTTGACAATAAATATGTTTTCTATATTAAATAAAATTGGATACCTTATTTTACAGACACGCCTCGTATTACTATGTATTGAATACAAAGTGTTTAATCAGAAATATTCAAACATAAATGCTATATAAAAAGTCGTCAGCACAGCTGGAATGTTTTGGCATTTAAGGACATACAAAATAGTTCAGAATATCTGTGATTATTCTATGTTCTTTGTAATAAACTTAGCGAATACTTGTAGATTCTTTCTTGTTTTGACTGCCTGTATTTGCTCCAATGTATAATGGCGACTTCCATGAGAGTAATGTTCTTTTGTTTACAATCTGTTTTAAATAATGAAGTAGGCGTATATGCAAGTTATTTGCTTTTCCTGTAGTGTAGTGTATTGTTAGCTATATAAACAGCATAATTCAGACTGTTTCATCACGTTGGCGTGAATAGAAATAACGTAAAGAAGGAAGCTTGAAACGTGGTGCAGCTAGATGGAACAGCAAAAATTGGGAGCATATTTCCATTTCATATATGCAGTTGGACATAAAGGACGACATAATATTTGAGCTTCTCATTTGCAAATGCACGTGGATGAACGTGCTAATGCTATTTAAACTATATTTGTAAAAGCCAGCAGAAATTTTTAAGATTTAAACCACTAGATGCAAAAGATAGTGTACACAGTAATTTAAATAGCAGACTACATTAGTGAAAGTAAGCAAATTATGAATAACAGTATACGTGTCAGTAGAGACCTCAGTGTAAATAATGTGCAGAATAGTGTAATTACTATTTTGTGCATACTTTTAGAAAAATTGATTTTTCTCCAGTTTACATTTTTAATACAATATCTGCCCCCACTGCTTTAGTTTCAGAGCTGTGGCTCTGAGTGGGTCAACAACATGAGTGTCAGGCTCTGAGATTTAAAACTAGGTTTGACTATAACAAAATTGTAAATGCAAAAGGCTCTTAACCACCATGTCTCCTTGCTACTTATTTAGCCCCTTTCCTCCCACCATCTTCCTTTCTTGTATTCCTTATATTTCGTGTCAATTTTTCTTTAACTTTCTGTAAGAACTCACTGCTGCTTCTTACCTTCTTTTCCTCCTTTCCTGTTAACATTTTTATAGCTACTATACTCCTCTCTACTTTCTTCCATTTTAATTCCCAAAACTTTTTTCTCCATATTGTGTTCGGATATTAATATTGAAATTTGCTTCATATTCGCCCCTTACATTTTATACTGTAGTTTATTTTGAATAGCTATTATGTAGTCATTTAGTTTCGTGTATTAAACAAAGAAGAATCATTTATTCCTGCAATTATTTTTAAAATCTTTTACATTATTAATTATAATTGTATCTATCCCACACTATTTCATCAATTTCCTTGTAGCTACCTTGGCTTACATGGCACCCTGGTCTTCTGCTCTGTCAGATAGCTCTTCTCCCCCACGCCTCTTTGTTACTTAATTAGTGTCATTCTTCTCCCTCATCTTCCTTTCTCATATTCTTTACATTTATTTGTCTTTACCTTGTTGCTACCTTGGCTTACATGATACCCTGGTCTTCTGCTCTGTCAGGTAGCTCTTAACCTCCATGCCTCCTTGTTCCTTAATTAGTCCCTTTCTTCCCCGTCATCTTCCTTTCTTATATTCTTTACATTTATTTGTCTTTACCTTGTTGTTACCTTGTCTTACATGACACCCTGGTCTTCTGCTCTATCAGGTAACTCTTAACCTCCATGTCTCCTTGTTACTTAATTAGTCCCATTCTTCCCCCTCATCTTCCTTTCTTATATTCTTTACATTTATTTGTGTTTACCTTGTTGCTGTCTTGACTTACATGACACCCTGGTCTTCTGTTCTGTCAGGTAGCTCTTAAACTCCATACCTCCTTGTTACTTAATTAGTCCCTTTCTTCCCCCTCATCTTCCTTTCTTATATTCTTTACATTTATTTGTGTTTACCTTGTTGCTGTCTTGACTTACATGACACCCTGGTCTTCTGCTTTATCAGGTAGCTCTTAACCTCCATGTCTCCTTGTTACTTAATTAGTCCCTTTCTTCTCCCTCATCTTCCTTTCCTATATTCTTTACATTTATTTGTCTTTACCTTGTTGTTACCTTGTCTTACATGACACCCTAGTCTTCTGTTCTGTCAGGTAGCTCTTAACCGGGAATGAAATGGCGGATTCAGCAGCCAAGACGGCTACCATCAAGCCCAGGGTTCGAGTACCAGCTCTAACATCGGAAGATTTTAGGGCCGTATTGCGGAGAGCTGTGCAAACCTGGTGGCAGGAAGAGTAGTCCTTTCTCCGCAATAATAAACATAGATCTGTGAAAGAACTTTCGATTTCCTGGGTTACCTCCTGTCAATCATCTCGTCGGGAGGAGCTGAGTTTGGCTCGGTTGCGTATTGGGAACTGCTTTTTTACTCATAGTTTTCTGTTTAGAAAGTAGCCTGCTCCAGTCTGTCCGTTTTGTAACGAAACGTTAACTGTCCGACACGTGCTGCTGGAGTGTTTTCACCTAGCACACCTTAGGACGCCTCTACAGCTGCTGGCCAGCTTTGCAGAAATGCTAGCGGATGATAATAAAGTAGTGGAGAAGGTTTTTAGATTTTTTTCTAGGTTATACTTTAGAATTTAGTAAACGGAATTTTTGGTAGGTTGGATTTATGCTTCTTTTTATTCATTTTACTTTTTTGTTTTTGTTATGCTGATGACGGCTGTAGTTGAGCGGCCGTATACGCATCATCGTCATTATCATCATCATCATCATCATCATCATCATCATCATCATCATCACCATCATCATCATCATCATCATCATCATCCATGTCTCCTTGTTACTTAATTAGAACCATTCTTCCTCGTCGTCCTCCTTTCTTATATTCTTTACATTTATTGTGCAGTTTTACTTTAACTTTATGTAAGAACTCACCGATACATCATACCTTCTTTTGCTCCTTTCCTGATACAATTTTTATAGCTACTATTCTCTTCTCTACTTTCTCCCATTTTTCCTCCCAAACCTTTTTTCTCCATATTGCAACCTCCTCGCATTCTGTTACATAGTGTGCCATGCTTTCTTTCCCCCCACACAATTCACAAATTCCGTTTTCCCCATGTCATATCCCTCTTAGGAATATTGTTCCTGTTCTCATCAAAGCTAGCCCTTCTCTCTGTTGCCTATTGCATTAATATACATATGTTTTCCGTCGCCAATTTAGTTTTATTTGTTTTTAAAAGCTGCAATGATTTCATATTTTCTAGACTTGCCCATATTTTCTGCCTTTCTATATTTTCTGTTCTGCATTTAATCACCGAAAAAGGAGAGAATAGTCACTCCTTATCAATGCTGTAATGCTTTAACGGCATGTATGAGGGTGGGTAAAAAAAGTAATGACTCCTATTTCCTTTCCGTAAGTAAGTAAGCTATGCGAAAACTTTGAATTTGAAATGAAATGTGTAGTGTTCAACGCCCGCTTTTACTACATACGGCACCGCAGGCGGTGACACTGATGATACATGAGATGAAGATGGAGCACCGGTGCAATGGGATGGCTGGGGAAACCGGAGTTCCCAAAGAAAACCCGCCCCAATGCCGTGTTGTCTACCACAAATCTCACTTTACGGTCGCCTGGGATCGAACCCGAGCCGCCTTGGTGAGAGACAAGCGGTCTAACTACTGAGCCACGGCATGGCCAACTTTGAATTTGGCGCAATTTCTCAAATGTTCTTTCCAATCCCCTGCAGTAGTAACTTCCTAAGTCAACAGGTGGCAGCACTTGCAAATAGCTGACATCGACATTGGTAGAAGACAGGGTTCTGTGATTGAATTTTTGACTGCGGAAGCTGATACGCCAATTCGCATTCACAAAAGGCTAAAAAATGAGTATGGTGATGCAACGGTGGATGTCAGCACTGCTAGACGATGGGTTCGTCGCTGTAACGAAGCTGAAGGGCAAACACCATTGGCAAATGAAAAGCGAAGCGGCAGGCCGGTGTCTGCAGTGACTCCATGCAACATACAGCGAGTGGATGACATCATTCGTGGTGATCGCCGGGTAAAAACAGGTGAATTGTGTCGCATTACCTTCCTCAGTAAAGACAGTGTGTTAAAGATTATTCAACAACTGGGTTACTCAGAAGTTTGCTCACGTTGGGTACCAAGAATGTTAACCGCGTAAAACAAAGAAACAAGGAAACCAGTAGCCTACGAGCACCTACAGCCCTTCAATTTGGAGGGAGAGTAGTTTCTGGAAAAAATTGTTACTGGAGACGAAACGTGGGTTTATTTTTTGAACCTGAATCAATGAGGCAGTCAAAGGAATATCATCACACAACGTCACCGAAGAAAATAAAAATTCAATACTCAGCGGTCGGCAGGGTAAGTTATGGCGACAGTGCTTTGGGATGCAGAGGTTGTGCTTATGATTGATTTTTTGGAGCAGGGATGCACAATAATTTCTGTCCAATACGTCAGAACTCTCAAAAAGCTGAAAGCACATCTTCGCCGAGTTCGCCCAACAAAAACTGTGGCGGATGTTCCTCTTTTGCATGACAATGCAAGACCACACACCAGCCGTTATACCACTGCAGAAATTGAGAAATTGGGATGGCAAGTCTTACCTCACTGACCTGACACCATCAGACTTTCATCTGTTCGGGTCACTAAAGGAAGCTCGTCGTGGGATTCATTTTGAAGATGAGGAGGCTGTGAAAACGTCCGTGCGTCAATGGCTTAGGAAGCAAGACCGTGTGTTTTACCACACTGGAATACATGTCCTAGTTAAAAGGTGGACCAAAACTGTGGAAAAGGACGGAGATTATATTGAATAATGACAAATTAATCATGAATTTTGTAGTGTTCAAGCTATGTAAATTGGATTCAATTTTCTTGGCAATAAAAATAGAAAAAAATAGGAGGCATTACTTTTTGACCCACCGTCGTATAAAGTGGTAAACTGTATATAAAGTAGTTGAATATATTATATTCTTTAGAATATGATATCTATTACCTATACGACTTGAAACAGCGACAAATGCTGTTCCTGCTAAAAGAAGAAAACTCCGAACTGCAAAGAGGAGATACTACAATTAAATTTAAAAACTCATTCTCTTTAGAACTAAGAATTTTGCTTCATCACCAAAGAAGCAAAGTTCTTTTTCATGTCTCTCCTTGTTTTTATGTTGGTGCTTTGTAAGCGTTTCTTCTGACAAACAACATCTTTTTACAAAAGTTTCGGTCGGCATGGCTGAAGCAAGGAGTACAAAGAATATTCTCTGTAGCTCCGGGGTGCCGGGGATTGTGTACTTTGTACCTCATCAAACCTTTCTGCATACAGTTTGCTTTCCTTCTGTTACCAAATATCTCACAACGCGATAAATCCTGTAATAAACTTCCTCCTCTGCGAACTTGCACATAGTTACACACCGCAGCATGTTAGGAGGTTTCCTCATTTCGCAGCTGAATACACTTTATTAGCAGTTATAGACAATTGGAAAAGGATAGAAGTATGCTGCTGGAAGAAGCAAAAATAAGGAAACACTCATTTGTTCGCATATATGAGGGTTGTTCAATAAAGAATGACCACAATTTTTTTGACAACGTACCTGAATTAATCCTCATAATTTTGATGGTTCTTGTCAAAATAGTATCCCCTGAATGCGATGCACTTATCTCAGCGTTTCTGTCAGTCTTCAAAGACATGCTTGTAATCATTTCTGAAAGATCCTTCAAAATCGCCTCCGCTGCCTTCACCACTGCTTCTGATGATGGATAATGCCTCCCACGAAGGCGTTTCTTAAAGTTAGGGAATAGAAAAGAGACACATGAAGTTAAATCCCGACTATAGGGAGGGTGTGGTGTGTACTTCGTGTTGGCTTTTGCAAGATATTCAGCAACAACGTTAGCAATATGCGGCCGCGCATTATCATGGTGCAGCATCCAGCCTGCTTCACGGAAATGTGGTCTTTTACGCCTGATATGGACTTGCAATGTTTTCAGGACATCCCTGTAGTATTGTCCAGTTACTGATGTGTGTACAGGTACAACATGCTGATAAACCATTCCATGAATATCAGAAAATGAAATGACCATAAATTTCTCAGCAGAAGCAACCACTTTTGCTCTTTGGGGTGTTGGTGATGAAGGAGATTTCCACATTGAGCTTTACTGTTTGCTCTCAGGATCAAAATGATGTAGCCGAGTTTCATCAGCAGTGATTACGTTTGAATGAAACTCCGGATCTTCCTCTAACATCAACTTTAACTGCATGTTACTTCCATTGCAGCGGTAGGCGATACTGAACATGTCTGAACTTGCCTGGTTCTCACAGGGGGGACCAGGAGTACCAACAATGAAACTACTACGGTGTGTTTGTTTCACATTAAGCTAAGAGAACATAATAAGATTGAATTTTAGTGCGAAAAATTATGACGGTTAAAAGATTATGATCTTTCCTAATTGAACAGCCCTAGTGGTTTGTTTCACATTGTTTTGTCGGTGCCCTTGCTAGCACATATAAGTTCTAAAGAATGGCCAGATTTTCTGTACCTATTTGGCATTCGAAGACATGATTCTGATTTTGTTAAACAGGATATTTTTTAGTGGCTGAGGTAGTGGGTAATGAGCTTAGCATGTTTAGGTGTGAGGTGTGTAGGACGCACTATGAAAGGGTTGAGCCAGACTCAAAAATTCAATGCCATAGTCAGAATTTGAGCCACTTATCTCTTTGTTTCCATCCAGCCGCTCTAAACCATTGAGCTAACTATGGCCATCGTGCCGATATGACATTAAATTCTCCAACTGATTCGTGTTATTCCCGGTAAACCACTAGGAGTTCTCATAATCACATGAGACAACTAATTTAAAGACGTCTTACAACGTGTAAGTACTTTAAGGCCCGCGCTTTGTAGTTAATCACTATTAGGTTAATTAATGGGAATTAATTGTCCTTTCACACGTGTCAGTGGTAGAATTTAATGTCATGTGTTCACGTTGGCCATAGTAGCTTAAGGTTTAGAGCGGCTTGACGGCAATCTGCATCATAGTTTCAACCGAAACTCAGAATGGCAGTAAAAAAATGCTTTTACAAACTTGTAAGCCCACATCCACATCTGTCGACACGACAACCCGAGGCCACGTCACTGGCTCGAGCAAGTGGGTTCAATCGGGAGAGTGTGTACCATTTTTTCGATTATTTGAGAAAACTGTGGACGAAAATAAACTAGATTGTTCATGTATTTATAATGTCGATGAATGTGGTTGCACAACTGTGCAAAGGAAAATGGGAAATATGATTGGACTGAAAGGAAAGAAGCGGATAGGTGGTATAAAAGGTGCAGAAAGAGGTGTGTCTACGAGAATGGCTTGTCATGTAAATCCTGCAGGGCATTTTGTGCGAGCAATGATAATATTCAAAAGACAGAAAATGAACGATTCTCGCAAAATGGGTGCAGAATTTTAGTACCAAAACAAGTGACAGAGGGGCGCCTTAAATTCTGAATATATGTTTAATGGTAAAAGTGGGTCACATGTATGAGAAAATGAAAATTCTTGCCAACACATGCTGTTTGTAAAACGAGAGAATAAAAAGGATCTTGCAAACACTGCAAACAGATATGGTAACTTACAAACTCTCATCTGAGATTAAAACGCGAGTCTTTCTGCAGCCGAAAAAACCACTTCACGTTCTCTTTCTTGAATTCGCTCTAGCACGATAAATTCAGATGAGGGCAACTACTATTGATCTCCCTAAAGCCAATATCACTTCCGTTTTTAGGCCACTGCCGTATGAAATATATATTGGGTACATTTACGTAAACTTGTACCTTTAAAGTACTTGGCGTCTTGCAAATGTTACGCTGACTGCTTCAATCAATGTTCCCAGGTTCGTTCCTAAAACGGGTTTAACGTAACTTAATGCGGATGATATTAATATAGAAATAAATCATTGAACATTGTTGACGTGCAGAAATATCTTATGTCATAATTCTTAGCGTTTCTATACAAATTAAAAAAATTGGTTTAGGAGGCGGCGAATTAATCGAAATCAAATAATTAAAAAAGAAGATAAATGAATAAAAATGTTTTGTTAACTAATATAAAAATATTGTTATAATAATATGGAATTAGAATGGATAGAGTAATGATTAAAATAGCAGTTGATTTAAAGAATAAGAAGGGAAGAATATAATTTAATATAACATACATACTAGCATCCAGGCAAGAAAGAGAAAATATTCTTGTAAAATTCTGTACACGTAGGAGAGACAGGAAGGCAGGAACTTTACCTTCTTTGTGCTAGGAAAAGTTCAGTGCCTGAGAACTATAGAATACTCCCAGCCAGGAATGAGTTGGGACAAAGAGCTTTCAAAATGCAGTTGAGCATGAACGGTAAAGTGATTTACTTCGCTGAATTGATAAGGATCTATACCGTTACAAACAACTCAGAGTAGACGTTCCCCAACTCAGGGTGGGCTGAATGTCAATAAGTTAGAGTTTTACAAACCAATTCGAAATAAATGCGAAATCAGTAATAATGTAACACTTGAGAAGGATGAGCTAGTTTGGTCATGTGATAAAGCTAGAGAGCGGGTCAGAATAAGGTTCGAACTGAATCGTGAAGTAAGAAAAACTTACTTAAAAGGTGATACTACGACAGAAAGGACGTGTTCAGACGCGTTAAGAAGAGAAGTGAAGATTTATAAGACTGAAATGTAGGGAATTTAAGAACAGCGCAACCAGCGTAAGTGGAAGCAGCATTAGAAGTTTATTAAACCAAAGTATTCGACTTATAAAGAAGAAATAGAAACCACGCGGAAGTAACTTTAAACAAGTAATCCAGATTTTCAGAGTAAAATTGAATTTATGTTAGGAATTTTACTAACAGCTGGTCTCCGATACATGTCAATAAGCAAACTTAGTAAGAATTAAACCAAATAATTCTGTAACAAATAAAGTGTAGGCAACAACCAAAATCCATTTCCTACAACCATTCACTTGAGCATAAGAGAACTCATAGCTCCAATTGAAACCCAATCAATTTAACTCTTGTATGCGGGTTTGCCACATAAAATAGATACAATAGCTTACTCACAAATAATTTTGTTTCAAATTATAGTAAATTAAACCCGCATAGTGCGTCGAAGAAAAGATGTAAACAAACCTTATTGTTAATTAATGGAAATTAATCATTTCTTAACACTAGGCTATATCAGCTAAGGTTTCTCATAGAGTCAACATGAAAATATCAATGCCACGGATCTCCTGGTTTCCGTCCAGTCGCTCTTACCCATTGAGCTACCATGGCGGACTTGCTGTGCTGACATTAAATTCTGCAGTTGACTCATATACAACGGGCGTCCAGAAAGTAAGCTCTGATTCAATTTATCACCGCTGCAGCGCTGCGATCGCAGTTCCGCAAATGCGCCATAGACGCTCTGTACCAAGGAGAAGACAGGTACCATTGTGAGATCGCTGTCAGCCACGCACGCTTTGTTGTGCTTGTTTACAATGTCGGTGTTGATTGAAAATCCCACAGCTTGTGAAATCAGATCTGTGATTTAATTTCTGAATGCTAGGAAAGTAAAACCAATTTAAGTTTATCGGAAAATTTGCGATGTTTACGTACAAAATGTGATAAGTGATACAATGGGGAGAAAATGGGTTGGACAGTTCAATGAAGGACGCAATGAAGTGCACGATGAAGAACGAAGTGGGCGTCCATCTTTGGTTACAGAACAACTGGTTCACGCCATTGATGACAAGATCCAGGAAAACCGCAAGTTTACAATTAGTGCTCTCGCTATGGAATTTTCCCAAATCTCACAATCACTAGTTCATGAAATTGTTATCGAAAAACTGAAATTTCGTAAATTTACTCACGTTGGGTGTCAAAGATTTTAACTGGGCAACTCAAATAAAAATGGATGGGTAGTGCATTTCAGTTTTTGACTCGTTATAATGAAGGCTTCGAAGAATTTCTGACACAGATATTTAGAGGAGATGAAACTTGGGTTTCTTACGACACCCCTGAAAGTAAGCGTCAATAAATGGAATGGAGGCACACCTCATTCGTAGCAAAGATTAAGCCGAAACAAATCTTGACACCTCGAAAAATGATGTGCACAGCGTTCTGGGACAAAAATAAAATAAAATAAAACAAATTCTACATTCTTATGTTCCGATTACTTGAATCTATATCGGAACCTAAATTAACATTCTAACATTTTGTCTTTATCTTTACATTTAATTTAACTTTGATTATAATTTTGTAGACAAATTATATCTAATTAACTGCTTAACTTTGCAGTTGCCTAACCTATCAGCCATCATTGCCTCTTGATGACTGAACCTAACCTAAGTGTAGATTGAACATTTACGCATTTGTTTATGTTTTGATATATTTCTGTCAAGTCTCGAATTTATACTCTTCTATAAGGAGTTCCTTCTATTTATGTTTCCTATCCTGTGATATTTTGTAGCCCGATGCTTTCCTCAAGTTCCTCATCTATGTCATCTAAATCTGCCAATGTTTGCTCAAATATAGGATTTAGGTCTCTTCGCTGCTCCTGTCTTTCGATTAGCCTTATGGATCTTCTTACTGGTACCAATGTGGCAGTTCTCTCAGGTTCCCTATGTCTACGATCCCTAGATAGGGTGTACTCTTTCCATGCCTTTGATGATATATAGTTCGTTAGTTCATCAAGTTTCTTAAAATCTACCTCGTTTCTTACAATTGTCCAAGTGTTTTTGCCTTGAAGCACCTGTCTTAACTCGCCGACTTGATTGTCATGTATTCCACACTCAGAAGTTTGATGTTCTGGTGTATCATTTATTTCACATATAGTGCATAGCCTTGTTTCTCTTCTTCCTATTCTATGTAAATAGTTGGCATATGGTCCATGACCGATTATAAATTGTATAATTCCTTTGGACGGGTTGAAATGCTTCATTTTCAATCTTTCATTTATATCTGGTAGTATTTCGTGTACTCTACGGCCCTCCTCTATATTATCCCATTCATGCTGCCAGTCCTTTAAAAGTTTCCTTCTTATCTGCCATCTAGTTTCACACTCCTCTCCTATTATTTCAGCTACTTTCTCTCTGTCCTTCTTCTTACGCCAATAGTCCGCTCCTCTAAATCTTATTAATAGATCCATTGGCCATATTCCGAGTATTATAAGTAGCGCCATGGTGGGGGTAGTCTTTGTAGCTCCTGCATATCTTAATAATATTTGTCGTTGAGTTCTCCTAATTAATATTACATTCCTTTTATTTCTTAATCTCTGCGCCCATGTACTGCTGCCATATGACATTATTGCTACTGCTATACTGGTGTGGTATATTTTAATCACAACTTGAGAGATATTAATGGTTCTTTGTACTATTGAAGTTAGCTTGCCCATAACACCTAGTGTTTTTTGTCTTATATACTCTATGTGTTTCTGAAAGGTTAAATTTTCGTCTATCATTATTCCCAGATATTTATAGTAGTTTTTTCTTGAGATCACTGCATCGTTTATTTTAATTGTTGGTGTTCTGGGACAGGAAAGGCATCCTACTCATTGATTTCTTACCGCGTGGTCAAACAACGAAAGCAGATGTTCATTGCGAGACACTTAGGAAATGGCGCCGTGCAATACAAAATAAGCGCCGAGGAATGCTGTCAAAATGTGTTGTGTTTCTTCACGAAAACGCACGGCCACACACTGCAAATACAACAGAAACATTCTACAGGGATTTCGGATTTTATGAAAAATATTTACTCATCGAAAACGTGTAACAGTAATAAACAGAAGCTGTGACTGATTTTTTAAGATTGTATAAAGTCTGGTTAGTTTACATGCTTCGAAAGTCTTCCACAGTGAATTTCTTTTTAAATTACTTTTATTCACGTGTGTTTATTCTTATTATAATTAGAATTGTTTTGTAATTACACTGAAGGGAAGGTTGCTCTAAGGTTTCTATGTAGACTGTACTACCTAGTGAGCTCCATGGCCTCTAATCCGACAGGTTGGAAGATCGTTTCCGTCTGAATGTTACTTTGTCACACAAAATGGCTTCACCCCAATCGAAGTTCTCTCAGAGGTCTGTAATTGCCAACGTTTCAATAACGAGAACGTTGATTAAACTTTCCTTAACTGCATGACATCCTACACTGCGGTTGCTTGTGTAGAGCCCAGGAGTAAAGGTGAAGCCCCATATTCACTGGCATATTAGTAGGGATCAACCTCCAAGTCTATTCTGTGTTCATCATCTTTTCCCTCGCATCCTTTACCTCTCGCAGTCTACAGCTGTGAAATTGCTAAAGGCCAAATGACAGACATTAACATTTATAATAAACAATGATCACAACGGTCACAATTTTTGCACAAAAATTCAATATTATTATATTATGTTAGCTTAAAGTGAAACAAATACGCCGTAGTAGTTTCATTGTTGGTACTCCTGATTACCGCCTGTGAGAACCACTCAATTTCAGAAATGTTCAGTATCGCCTACCGCTGCAATGGAGGTAACACGCAAGGAACAATATGCGGCTTTGAAATTCTGCTTTCGTCTCAACAAATCATCAGTTGGGGCCTATACAATGCTACAGGAGGTCTATGAAGAGTCTGTTCTTCCCTAAACCACAGCTAGAAGGTGACTTAAAATGTTTACAGTGGGGAGACAATCAATTTCAAAGGTAGGTGAACCCTGTGCTTAAGTTGCTACTCTTAAGGAAGTAAACTTCAGCACTGCTGCTGCCATTGTGTCAGAGGATCGACGAATTACATTAAGATCACTTTCTGAAATACTGAACATTTCATTGGGTGCCACCCACACGTTGGTGACAGAAACATTACACATGAGACGTGTTTGTGCGCGATGGGTTCCAAGACTGTTGATTCCGGAACAAAAATACATTCGCAAGTAGGTAACATTCAGTTAAAGTTGATGTTAGAAAAAGATCCGGAGTTTCTTTCTAACTAATCACTGCTGATGAAACTTGGCTACATAATTTTGATCCTGAGAGCAAACAGCAAAACTCAGTGTGGATATGTCCTTCATCACCAACCTCCAAATAAGCCAAAGTGGTTGCTACTGCTGGGGAAGTTATGGTCATTTCGTTCTTTGTTTTTCATGGAATGGTTTATCAGCATGTTGTAACTGCACACACATCAGTAACTGGACAATGCTACAGGGATGTACTGAAAACATTGCAAGTACATATAAGGCTCAAAGACCACATTACCCTGAAGTAGGCTGGATGATGCACCACGATAATGCGCGGCCGCATATTGCCAGTGTTGGTGCTGAATATCTTGCAAAAATCAACGTGAAGTGCATCCCTCACCCTCCCTATACTCCGGATTTAGCCCTATGTGACCTTTTTTCTATTCCCTAACTTGAAGAAACCCTTTCGTGGGAGGCATTATCCATTATCAGAAGCAGTGGTGGAGGCTGCAGAGGCGATTTTGAAGGATCTCTCAAAAATGGTTTCCAGCATGTCTTTGAAGACTGGCAGAAACGCTGGATCAAGTGCATCGTATTCAGGGGAGACTATTTTGAGAAGGACTATCAAAATTATGAGGATGAGTAAAGGTACGTTTTCAAAAAATTGTGATAATTCCTTATTGAACCAACCTCGTCAAATAAAATACGAACATTTTATGCATTTGTGATAAATTTTAGGGGTTTTTACTTTTATCAGTTGATTATAACTACAATTGACTCGGGGTAACTTGTCATTATGTATGGTAACTTGGACCAATTCGCAAAAGACGTTTCTAGGCTAAGTTTGCGAGAGGGCAGAATTGCTATCCAAATTTGCAGATTAGGTATGTTAGGCTAGCTTGGAATTCATGGAATATGTTAGATTATATCATAGAAATTTATAGACAGGTTGGAAATAAGCAAATTCAGAGATCTACAGTGTAGTGGCAACATTGTATTAGAAGCTAGTAGGGGGAAGTCCTACAGTCATTAGCACAAGGGCAGCAGAAAAAAATGGTTAGCTAAAATGGACATTCTGAGCAGATTCTTGAATACTTTTGAGCGGATTGCCAGAGCTAAACGAGGCGTCATTCTTGCCTCGGGGATATCATACATACACCGTCATCCATAATGAGCGAAATACGAGGGCTCTTCAATAAAGAATGATATTTTTTTTTTTTTTTTTTTTTTTTTTTGGCACCGTACCTTTATTCATCCTCATAATGTTGAAGGTCCTTCTAAAAATAGTCTCCCCTGAATGCGATGTAATTGTCCCAGCTTTTTGCCAGTCCATGCTGGAAACCATTTTTTGAGAGCTCCTTCAAATCGTCTCCGCAACCACCACCACTGCTTCTCATGATGGATAATGTCTCCCACGAAGCCGTTTCTTCAAGTTAGAGAATAGAATAAGGTCACATGGGGCTAAATCTGGACTATAGGGAGGGTGAGGGACGCACGTCACTTTGATTTTTGTGAGATATTCAGCAACAACATTTGCAATATGCAGCCGCACATTATCGTGGTGCATCATCCAGCCTGTTTCAGGCAAGTGTGGTCTTTTGCACCTGATATGACTTGTAATTTTTTCAGGACATGCCTGTAGTATTGTCCAGTTACTGATGTGTGTGCAGGTACAAAATGTTGATAAACCATTCCATGAATATCAAAGAATGAGATGACCATAAGTTTCCCAGCAGAAGTAACCACTTTTGATTTTTTTGGGGGGTTGGTGGTGAAGGAGATTTCCACACTGAGCTTTGATGTTTGCTCTCAGGATCAAAATGATGTAGCCAAGTTTCATCAGCAGTGATTACGTTTGAAAGAAGCTCCCGATCTTCATCTAACATCAACTTTAACTACATGTTAACTCCATTACAGTGGTAGGCGATACTGAACATGTCTGAACTTGCCTAGTCTCACAGGCGGGAACCAGGAGTACCAACAATTAGACTACCACGGCGTGTTTGTTTCACATTAAGCTAACAGAATATAATAAGATTGAATTTTAGTGCAAAAAATTATGACCGTAAAAAAGTTATGATCATTCTTTATTGAAAAGCCCTCGAACATCTAGGAGCAGGTTCCACATGCCCAACAAAGCAGGATGTCGAGGTAGGACTTGACAACATGAGGTTCTGTCCTTTCAACGTGTGCGATTCATACTTGCTGCCAAAGGAGTGGATTATGAAGTCGTCAATATAAACTTGCAAAACTAGCCTGAGTGACTTAAGCAATTCTGAACGATTTCTTGTATTATTATTACAATCTAACCTCTGATTCATATAACTTTGCCTAGCTGACCTGTATCACCTTCCCCCTCATCCTAATTGGCTAATGTTTTCGTGTCATAGGCCATAGACGGTGCCTTCCCGTCACATTTAAAACTGCAGTAAACGTCATAATAATTGCCAGGAAGATAGATAAAACACTGTCGCGGCGAGAAAGCACGGAATTTTCGGTGCCGAAAGAGAGAAGCGGGGTTTGGATACACAAAGAGACTGCAGAGAAAGACAACAGACGAATACGTTTCACGTAGATATCGAGCTTGCATAAGCAGATAAACATAGCGCTTGAGATAGAAGACTTACCGAAACAAGCAAACTGAAATAAATGGAAATTTCTTGTAATATCTTGATTATTCGGTTTCTTTATTGTTCTGGAAATATCTCGAATATAGGAATGAGGTATTTAAGGAAGCGCCGACTCGCCAAGAGTGAGTTGTGTAACAAGAGTGTTGTTGTAACGAGAGCTGATGTTGTAAACTGGACGCTGATTGTTATTGTCATCGATCTTGGAAGACTGTGTTGTACTGGTGATGTAATGTTACGTGAGAAATGAACAAATGAAACGTGTAGTGTTTAACGCCCGCTTTTACTACATCCGGCACCGCAGGCGGTGACACTAATGATAGATGAGGTGAAGATGGAGCACCGGTGGAATGAGATGGCGGGGGAAACCGGAGGTCCCGGAGAAAACCCGCCCCAGCGCCATGTTGTCCACCACAAATTTCACTTTGCGATCGCCTGGGATCAAACCTCACCTTGGTGAGAACTGAACAGTGTATCTCTACGGAAATAAAGAACAATTAGAATTCCAGCTAATTGGACTTTTAATTCTACGCACCCACAAAGTCGCAATACAAATAAGAATATAAAGGCATGCAAAATTAATGAAGTTTATAATGAAACTGAACAAGCTGAAACTGAATGAATGAGCAATGAAACTGGAACAAGTTTATAATGGAAGGCCTTGGGCCTTTTCCACTGGAATTTTTTAAAGCAGCACACATACCTTGCAAAAATGCTTGCCTTTCAGTTTTAAAAGACGAGTCACGCCATACTTGTATTGTGTTCTTCATTTACCCAAGTCTCCCGGTACAGTCTGATTGTCCTTAAAAAACGTCTTCGCCACGCAGCAATATCGCCCCTGGAGTGGTAAGTTTTCCTGTTGTCTCAATTTCATGTCGCGCTGTTCCTACGCATCTAACACTCACACCTGCAAGTTCAGAGCACAGCTGTTCGACTTCTCTAACGGGTTCTTCTCTGTGAGTGCATTAAACACATGCAACACAATTCCTTTTTCGCCCTTTTGTAAAGGTTTTCTCTTGCGATGCTTCAGCGAAAAACTCTGCCATTATACATATAATAAGTACATGCGCAATAAACAATCAATAAAATAATTTAGCTCTCGCACTCGGCACAACACACCTTCGAATAGCGATATATGACTAATCCAGTTCAAAACAAGATCAGTGATAAAAGTCATATAAACAAATATGTCATCACTACCGCTAAATCACGTGCTAGCGTGTCATGTGCTTGAGAGCAAAGGAACCTCCTCTTTACTTCGTTTAAGAATTAACATGCATTTCAGATAAATCAACTCTGTTGCGTAATATATTTAATTAAAACAGTTACGAAAATATAAATTTGACAATTCTCTTCCAACATATAAAGATATATCACTATTTTAAATAATAGACTAACTTTTACCGCACAACAGTCTATACTACAATCGCAGCCAATAAGAGGTGATAAGGTCACGTGACCGTTAAGAGATACGGGGCAAGCTTATGTGAAACAACGCTTAGGTAAACGTTTTCTAAACTTTAATTATCATTCTTTATCTGCTTTATTCCCATTCGACATATAAAGGAAAACGTACTTATCTTATAATGCATTGCTGTCACGATCGCAGGAACCACGTTCGTCCTGTAATTCCATTGTTCTGGAGCGAGTACAGCGTATTGCTCGAAACGTCAGTCAAATTTCTCCTCGCTCAAGTTAAAAACCGTTGCCTCCAACGAAAAAGCCATTCCGTTACGTGAGTGGGAAGTCGAACGCAGTCGTCTCAAAAAAATAAATCAATTGCAGCAGAGCACGGGACGGAGGGGGGAGTTAGGAAGCTGATGAAAGCACTGAGCTTCTCGATAGATCATGAATGCAGTGATCGTGCTCTGCACTGGACATGCGAACTAATAGGATAAGAGAATTGTGGGTACCAATTTTGTTCAGAACTCATATAATTATATGTATACATGCAGATATGAAGCTCTTAATACATTATAACTGTACATCTGATACAGAATATATGTGCAACTGAAATGTCCCCACTAATTCATAAAAAAAAACATACAAGAAAGGGAAAAAATCTGCAGAAGAAAATAATACATAAATACAAATAAAAACATTGCTTGCTCTATTCCAATGTCTAAGAACTATGATACAGTGAAGCACAAAATTAATATAATTTTGAGTTGAATTAATACTCAATGGTCTACTTATTGCTAGTATTTACGTACAACGGGTTCATTTAGGATCTCCCTGACATGATCAACTGATTCGCGTTTTTTCCGGTAAACCACTAGGAGTTCTCATAAATACATGAGACAACTACCTTAATGACGACTTACTATGCTGTAGGTACTTTAAGACCAGGGCTTTAGAGTTAACCACTAGGAGTTCTCATAAACACATGAGACAACTACCTTAATGACGACTTACTATGCTGTAAGTACTTTAAGGTCCGGGCTTTATAGTTAACCACTAGGAGTTCTCATAAACACATGAGACAACTACCTTAATGACGACTTACTATGCTGTAAGTACTTTAAGGCCCGGGCTTTATAGTAAACCACTAGGAGTTCTCATAAACACATGAGACAACTACCTTAATGGCGACTTACTATGCTGTAAGTACTTTAAGACCCGGGCTTTATAGTAAACCACTAGGAGTTCTCATAAACACATGAAACAACGACCTCAATGACGACTTACTATGCTGTAACTACTTTAAGACCCGGGCTTTATTGTTAACCACTAAGAGTTCTCATAAACACATGAGACAACTACCTTAATGACGACTTACTATGCTGTAAGTACTTTAAGACCCGGGCTTTATAGTAAACCACTAGGAGTTCTCATAAACACATGAGAGAATTACCTTAATGACGACTTACTATGCTGTAAGTACTTTAAGGCCCGGGCTTTAGAGTAAACCAGTAGGAGTTCTCATAAACACATGAGACAAATACCTCAATGACGATTTACTATGCTGTAAGTATTTTAAGACCCGGGCTTTATAGTAAACCACTAGGAGTTCTCATAAACACATGAGACAACTACCTTAATGACGACTTACTATGCTGTAAGTACTTTAAGGCCCGGGCTTTATAGTAAACCACTAGGAGTTCTCATAAACACATGAGACAACTACCTTAATGACGATTTACTATGCTGTAATTACTTTAAGACCCGGGCTTTATAGTAAACAACTAGGAGTTCTCATAAACACATGAGACAACTACCTTAATGACCACTTACTATGCTGTAAGTACTTTAAAACCCGGGCTTTATAGTTAACCACTAGGAGTTCTCATAAACATATGAGACAACTACCATAATGACGACTTACTATGCTGTAAGTACTTTAAGGCCCGGGATTTATAGTAAACCACTAGGAGTTCTCATAAACACATGAGACAACTACCTTAACGACGAGTTACTATTTTGTAAGTACTTTAAGGCCCGGGCTTTATACATAACCACTAGGAGTTCTCATAAACACATGAGACAACTACCTTAATGACGACTTACTATGCTGTAAGTACTTTAAGGCCCGGTCTTTAATGTTAACCACTAGGAGTTCTCATAAACACATCAGAAAACTACCTTAACGACGAATTACTATGTTGTAAGTACTTTAAGGCCCAGGCTTTATAGTTAACCACTAGGAGTTCTCATAAACACATGAAACAACTACCTTCATGACGACTTACTATGCTGTAGGTACTTTAAGTTCCGGGCTTTATAGTAAACCACTAGGAGTTCTCATAAACACATGATACAACTACCTTAATGACGACTTACTATGCTGTAAGTACTTTAAGGCCCGGGCTTTATAGTTAACCACTAGGAGTTCTCATAAACACATGAGACAACTACCTTAATGGCAACTTACTATGCTGTAAGTACTTTAAGGCCCGGGCTTTATAGTTAAACACAAGGAGTTCTCATAAACACATGAAACAACTACCTTAATGACGACTTACTATGCTGTAAGTACTTTAAGATCCGGGCTTTACAGTAAACC